>CM037777.1:31948127-31998127 GCA_021229015.1 Solen grandis | reverse complement strand
TACATAAACATCTGCTCTGTAGTATGGAACGCCGCAACTGTCTTATGTAGTTTAATTGTATGATATGTAGTTCAAAAACTATGTTGTTTCGCGTAAAAAAAAGGTTTCTTTTCAGGTCTGTATGCCATTATTTCACAGTATTATTTATCCTCCGGGGGCCGCCGTTGCCGAGCGGTTACAGTCTTGTACTACAAATCTCTCAGCCCCTCACCGCTGTGGGTTCGAATCCCGGTAGAGACTTCGGATTTTTCATGTGAGGAAGCCTTCCAGATGGCTTGCGGTTGGTCGGTGGTTCTACCTCTGTGTACTCGGGGTCTTCCTCCACCTGTAATTAGCTGGACGTCGCTATATGATTGAAATACTATAACAGCGACGGTAAACCCCAATACAACAACAACAACAATTTATCCTCCCGATTTTTGTGCTGTTTTGTCAGTTAACTGTGTTAACTGGTCAACTGTATATTTTATCTTGCCAGATACTGAAGTGATCTTATCAATAAAAATTCAGCAAGTGATATCTTGTCATGTGATGGCTATATTATGTCAAAGTATCATGATATTAGGCTATTTATATACGAGTTATGGTTAAAACTATCTGCTGTCATGTCGGAATGACGTTATTTCCTTTCAAGCAGCATCTTAAGACTGCATGCTGTTTTGTTGAAACTGCATAATATCTTGTTCATATACCTGTAACATGCTCCTTGTTGTAACGACATGGTATCACGTCCGATTGATATGCTACTTGGTAAAAAAACCTTGTTGTTCTGCATAATGACACTCTTTTTTGTCTAGTCGACATGTTGTCTTGTTAAATAGCATATTACCGGTCCCGGTGACCAAGTGGTCAGTCTCGGAATCGGAAGTTCATGGATTCGATCCCAAGCCGCGACATACCAGTCGTTAAAAATGGTACTGGTAAAGCTCCCTTGCTTGGCGCTCAACATATAAAGATACTTCCAGGACTAGTTGGCCTGGTGTCAGAATAATGTGACTGGTTGTGGAACCACATGTCTTCGGTGTGATATATGCTACAGGTTTTTCTAAAACAAGCAAACAAACACGAAATGTTTGCAAAATATTTTCGTTCCAAAATATATTTGGTACATTGAGTGACTTTTAAATGTATTGCAAAAATACTGGTATTTTAGAAAAGGGGGTGATTTTTGTAACTCGGGTTTTTGTCAGCTTCAAAATTAGTAAAAGGTAATTGACCCAGGGCGGATAAGAGTTGTTTCGGGACTGCGTAGTTTCACAATTTTGTAACCGCTTCAGTGTGATGACGTCACACCATCAGCATAATGAATTTTTACATGATAACACGCAGAAATGAATCAAATGACATCACATATAAGAAGGCTGTGTAAAGAAGTTACGATATAACTGAGGCAAAACATCAGATGGTTTCAACAACAAAGCATGCGTACGGACAAATCAACACAGTATTTTAAGTAGTATTAACATTATTTAGAGAAATAGCGAGAAGCTTGAATAAGCCATTTTGACAAGACAACGTGTCGCTTTCACACATCGTCGAATACCCACGGCCGATTGATAGATCATATACGGCCTTGGGATATTACGGCTGATATTGGTCGTTTTAGGGTGTGTCAAATTACGCCATTTCATTGGTCAAATCACGTTTTTAAATCCTAAAAGCCGTTTATACAGCTGCCGGATGCAGTCTTTTTTTTTAAATTGTTTACATGACTTTCAAGCTTCCGCGCCGAAGAGCATTGCATTTATTTCTCACATTTTCATTGTTCGATAATAAAATCAATAACTATTATATTAAGGCGGTTTGCTTGCCTATTTCCCCACGGCCGGGTGTATTCGAGGATGTTTTCACAAGACAACATGTCATTTAGACAAGACGCCATGATGTTTTGAAAAGATATCATGCTGCTTTGACTAGATATCATGTTGTTATAACAATACAACATGCCGTTTAGACAAGACAACTTGTCTTTTTGACGAGATATCATGCCGTTATGACAGGACATTATATCATTTGGACATGAAAAAAAGTCACTCGGACAAGACATCATGTCGTTTTGACAAGACATCATGTCGTTTGGACAATACAACATGTCGTTTTATTAAAACGTTATGTCGTTATGACAAAACATCATGACGGTTGGACAAGACAATATGTCGTTTTAAAAATATACCATGTCGTTATGACTAGACATCATATCGTTTTGACAAAATATCTTGTCGTCTGGATATGATAACATGACGTAAGGACAAGGCATAATGTCGTTTTGACAAGATATCAAGACGCTTTGACAAGACAGTGTATGTTTTTGGCGTAACAGCAAGTCGTTATGACAAAACAACGTGCAGTTTTGACAATATATTATGTCGTTTTCGCAAGATGTTATGACGTTCTGGCAAGATGTCATGACGTTCTGGCAAGATGTCATGACGTTCTGGCAAGATGTCATGACGCTCTGGCAAGATGTCATGACGTTCTGGCAAGATGTCATGACGTTCTGGCAAGATGTCATGACGTTTTGATAAGACAACTACGGAAACGTTAAAGGGCCTTCATTTAATGACATGTTTTGTGCATTTTTTTTATTCGCATTGATCAGATATTTTAACACTTGTCAATTTATTTAGCTCGCATAATGAGAATTTTAAAGATATTGCAAATTTAATTTTCACGACATGTTTGAATGTTTTTGTCAAGGCGAATTAGCCCCTTTTCGATTTATACCTATTCGCTTTGACAAAAACATCAATCATATCGAGAAAAGTATAGACGCATTATCTATATAGATTTAGTGTTTACGAGCTATATAAATTGACGAGTGTTAAAGTATCTGATCAAGGCCAATAGAAAGTGTTTGACTTAACACAAAACATGTCATTAATTGAAGGCCCTTTAACGTTTCCGTAGACAGCATATCGTTTGGATAAGACAGCAAGCCAATATGACAAGATTAAATGCCGTTTGGACAAGACAACATGTCGTTTTAACGAGATACAATTTCATTGACAAGACAAGACTATGGATCATTTCTATGTTCGACAGCAGTTGCAATAAATAAAGACATTGACTCAATGAGAGTATTTACAGTATCGCTCTCATACACGGACAGTTACAAACTCAGCAGCTACTTCCTCTGATCAGTACAGTAAAAGAGTTTGGTATTTAAAGAATGTATAGAACCACGTTATACGTTTGAATCATATCTTTCTTCAGATTAAAGACGGTTTTTTGTAGTCACGTGATTAGAAACGAAACGGCTTTCAATGACTTCAGCTCGGGAATCGTCTTCTACCACAAAACACACAGAGTGTTTATTTCCTTTATTGTTCTGGATAAAGTTATGATACGGCCAGTGTGGTTTTCTATAGAAAAGTATCCATATTTAAATAGGATACATCACACTCTATAGGGGCGGAGTTTCCCCGCCCACGCAATAACTGATGCAAAACCATGCAGTTAACCAGATAACCGCACAGTAATGGCGGACACTCGGTTTATCAAATATCTGCACAGTAAAGGCGGCACAACTATTATTGTTATCCCGGTACGATTCCTTGGTTGGTCCTAAATATTCTCTATTCAAATTATCCATTCCCTCCACTGGCTTTTGCAGGTCATTACTTAGACAAAAAAAAAATAGCATTGTGGCCATACGACGTGGTATGTAACGTCATTTTGAGCTGTCACAACAAGCATATTTTACACCGATACGGAGAAGAAAACTGATTCATATATTTTATTTCTTCATCGATTTCCAGGAGATAAAGCGCATGCGATGAAGAAAATTGTGCTCTACACAATGGACCTAATGATTCTTTTGTCAGATGTACAGGATTTCTAAACATTCGGAAAATCGTTCGTTTTTGTTTTTTTGTTGTTGTTGTCACGAAAAAGTATATCTTTAATAATGCTTTCCCAAATGTTAAAACTGGTATGGTCACACTAAATTAGAGACTTTTTGAAAGTATTATGAAAAGAATAAATTGAAAAGTCAACTTGTGATAAAAAAATATTTCCCTCACTGTCGTTCATTTCCATGGTCAAACTCGATAACTAAACAACTACAACAAAGTCAGTATGTTTTTCTCTGTGCATTTGTATGGAAGGCCCCGAAATGTGAGGGTTTGTTTGGAAAGTGTTATTTGATTGGTTAAGAGGAAATTATCTTTCACTGATTGGTCATTTTCTCTTTGATACCCAAAACGCTCAGTATTTGGGACCAGCCGCATAAAAACGTCATGAAGCCGTAGTACCGTCTCCTTCCTACATTTTGGCCATGCACTGGCTTCACTTATTATCTTGATTAACCCGCCCACATACATTCGTACGCATGCGCACACTCATGAATAGTGTGCAGGTTAATCAGGCTCAACTCGCGAAAACCATACAATATATATTACATTGTGCGTATCCCTTGTTGAAAAGATTAAGAAGTTAGGAATAATATTTCGTTGCCTGTTGTTATGTTTGTGTCACGTTTTGTGTATGTTTCCCTGTAATCATTTGATTAAATAGAGCGCACCCATTGAAAATGTGAAGTTGTTAACTGGTCCCCGAGATCAAGTGGATAGAACGTCTTCCCGATCACCGAGAGGTCAAAGGTTCAATCCCTGTCCCTGTCATATTTGAGTCCTTATAAATGGTACCTGTATATCTCCTTTGTGTATTTAGCCTTGCGTCGTTATATTGTGACAGCACTTTTCTGCAGCGTGAAAACGCATTGTGTCAGCACTTCATGTGTCAATAAATAAAATACAGTAGAACCTCGTTAAATCGAAGTCCTTGGGACCAAGCTGAAAACTTCGAAATAACGATTATTCGGATTAAAAATCCGATGAAAATTTCAGTTCGTGAGCGTGCATGTCTGCGTTTTCATTACCGGTGAATATTGTGGAAGTCATTATGCTGTGAAAACTACCTATTAGGTGTTCGTTTACACTTTTTGCTAGTTATGAAAAGTAATGAAAATATAATCAGTCAACATAATCATTCTACCATGTCAAACAATAATACATATTTTTACCGTCGATTTGCTGCTTCAGGTAGCGTCGCATGTCGGTGACGAACGCGATGATATGGAATATACTAAAGATCTGACACCTGGGTTTATCTGCTGGCACCTGCATATCCCTGTCAGACATCGATTAGCAATTATCAACATTTCCGGTGGGACGCACACGTTGCCAACCCAATCTTGAAAAAAAGGTGTGAAAAACTTGCCTGAGCCATCACTCCGGGTGCCTCCTCAAAATAAACTTGGTTACTGACCCGGATATGATTGATAATACGGACGATAATTAGTTCACGAAAATTTATGAAATTTGACTTCGAAATAAAAATTGAAAAATGTACATAAATTGCGACCTCGGGACCGGGATTTTTACTTCGAAATAGCTAAAAAATCGAAATAGCGAAATTCGAATTAAACATTTTATTTTTAGTTAAAATAAGAAGGGAAGAAATCGGGACCGAAAATAAACCTCAAAATGGCGAGGAATTCGGTTTAATGATGTTCGGTTTGGCGAGGTTCTACTGTATATGAATACGTTTGAATGTGCTGATTGTTCGAACCCCTGTGACCTAGCCTAATCCCCTTGTATAGCTAATATGAACTTCTTGACATTTTGTCGCATCGTTGACTTGACCAAGGGAATATAAACGGTTAGATATTATTTAATACCTTCGCCGATGCACAAATTCTTATCTCTCATAGATCATAATGTGATATATTTGGCATCACAGGCAACGAAACAGATATTGGCCGGTACCTATTCTAGTAGGAATAAAAAATATCACTTATCTAAAACTTTACGGCAGTAGCTGGATGCAATCCGTTATCCCTGAGGGAGTTGGCTGTTGGCAAACTGTTTTTTCGGTCCGAACTAATAGGGCTTATGTAGCCAATGATATACGTGTACTTATGTTCAATACTTATGATACCGGGTGGACATGTCAGTTATGCTATTAACATGTCGTTTTGTTTGTGGTTGGTCTAACAGCAATATCATGATATGCTTTTTAATGTTAAAGTTATTGCTTAAATCCAAGAAGGACAAGTCAGACATGTTACCACACAACAACTATATTATTTCATTGAGCTTAAGTTAAGTACTACGGAGCTTTTATAACAAAACAACAATGGTTAAAAACTGACAAGTCTGTCATCACGAAACAAGTCGCGTACACAAAATATGATAAGTATAACGCAAATGTCATTCGAGTTTGTGTCATGGTAGTTTGTTCTTTTAAGCGTATGGGTTTTGAGTTATTACGCTACAAAACATAATATCAGTAATATTTGCCCAACAATGTAGCTTCTTCATAAAGTGTTTAAACATGCACAAAATGTATATACATGAATTTTTTATTCTCGTTTTAATGTTACAACAAAATAAACAATGTATCAATGTAACTTATATCCACTGATAATTATATGTTGTTGTCTCACCCTTGTAAGTGTGAACTTATGTTTGGTGATCCTGCTAAACACTCCATTTTATCCTTCATTAATTTTGTTAAGATTAGTCCCTCTCCCCTATTATGCATTAATATTCGCATTTTTTATTTATTACTGTGTAAATCTATTTTTGTGCGTGTGTGTGTGTGAATTGGGGTTTCAGCGATGGCTAAAAGTTATTGTTGAAATGTTGTTTATTTAATTGTGTACAAATGTATGTTGTTGATTTATTGTATAATTTATAATTGTTGCTAATCAAAGACCTGAAAGAAGACTGAGTCACCTTTTTAAAATAAAGAATATTTATGTAATTCCCTCTTTATTTACCATTGGATGACCTAAAGTAAAGATGAACTTAACTAGCCCAGATGCCTATTTAAAGAAGATGATATATTTAACAGTGAGCAAAATCTCTTAAAATGTATTAATCATTTCTAAACTCATTTTAACTCTTTTAAAATCTTTGATCACACTTGTAATCAGAAGTATTACTCATATAAGTAAGAATCGAGTAAATTTTGTTCTGTGTGACTTAGATCCTATTGATATCAAATCATTTAATGAATCTATCGCTAAATTCCTACTGTTAACTCTGATTTTATGACAACTAATAATATTGTTTGTATTGTTCTGTATTAATTAGAGTTTATTTTATACAAAAAAAGACGTTGATACTATTCTGAATATTGTGCTTTATCTAAAAATAAATATAAACAAGTAATTATGAATTGCAAACACATTATATTTTTGTCGTTTTTTAATTGTCAAGCACAATTATAGCTTAAGTGGTTTACTGGGCAATATTCATCATCAAATAGGTGCAAACATGGAGTAGTTAAATTATGTAAGATATATAAATATGAAACTGTTATCTTTGAATTTTTTCAACTTTCAAGTATTCATTCAGATAATACAAATCATCTCATATTTTGTTTATCTTTTGCTACTAAATGATTTAAATATCGGTAACTAAGGTTTAAACGAAAGTAAGATTTTTTATTTCGCTTTATTTATTGTTAAAACCATCAGTTTATTATAAAGTGTCCTTTATGATTAGGACGAAGATTACCCATGGTCATTCCTAGAAATTGAAATTCAAAGGATCAGAGGCAAGTTATTGTTTGACCAACCGACTATCTTTTGTTTAACTCTGTGGACAAATGGACAATATAGAAGTATTGGGTTAGACAAAATTAACCAGTTACAAAATTAAAGTCGTTTCCTTTCAAACAAAATCAAAGTATGTGGTAATCGTGACGGCTTATCTCTGGAATGAAATTGGTGGAAATGCCGAGCAGTTAGTAAGGTAAAGATCACCTACACTTTTACCTCTGTATCCAATTTTTATATCACACATATACGCATGTAGATACTGACATTGTGAAACCAACACAATAAAATTTAAAAAAAAATCATAATATTCATTATATCACCAAAAGAAAATAAAATCCTGAACTAAAAATCCAAACTGTTCGATCTGAAGTCATTCACGGAAAGAAAGAAACTTTATACTCTGTGTGTGTGTGTGTGTGTGTCCAATGTCACATTTCTCACTATAGAATCCAAAAACTCATCCTTTTTCTAAATTTAATGGTATTCCCTTTCTAAATTCCATTTCTGGGTAAACGTTTCTTTGTATTTCGTCAAATAACGGTTGCCATCTCTTGTTTAACCAGATAATACGTTATAGAGCAGGTAGTATTTTTGTAAGCCCTCTATAGCAGTTGCGATAAGAAGTAAGTTTTTTTTTTCAGCAAGAGGTCGATCAGCTGACCCTACACGTAAAGTGGTCATCTTATCCCACATTCTGTACAAAGTTCAAAATTCAAGTCATGTTGTATCCCCATATTGTTTAATTCCTTGCTGTCAGGCTGAGTGTCAAAACTCGTTTGACAGACATGGTTTTTGTATATTCTTTAATACCTCAAACGAAGTTCATGCAGATCGTTTGACAACTCAGAGTTTAATATAATGTCATCATTAACGGTTTTAAATCATTATATACTTCCGGTTAAGTGAGACATTCGTATAGGTCTCACCTAGTACTTTTAATACATACCAAGGTCATGCAAATCGGTCAAGAATTGACGGATACGACATATGACAGTGTTTCTATTGAAAATAAAAAAGTATAGTTTTAAAAATCGATAATTGGCAATTATATATAACAATATTGAGAAAAAAAATAGTAAAGCATTTATAGTAGGTCGGTGGTTCTACCCGGGTACCTCTGTGTACTCGGGGTCTTCCTCCACCTGTAATTAGCTGGACGATATGATTATGATTGAAATACTATCGCAGCGACGGTAAACCCCAATACAACAACAACAACAACAAAGCATTTATAAATCAGCGGTATCATGTAATAAATTTAAAAAAAAAAACTTACGATGTGCAATGTTCCCTGTTCTGAAATGAATTAACCCACATATTCGTGTATCGTGCGTGATCTGCCGTTTATGGTCATAGTATCTCCGGTAGGACCTAGAAACTCGAGAGTGAGAACGTACTTTACGTTCCTTGGATCAAGTCTGGAAAACGCATTAAATCCCTCTATCTTGGAAATCCTGCGCCAAAATGCAATTAACGTTAATTGGATCCGGTCTAGAAAACTCATTAAATTATCCGATCTTTGAACTCGGGTAACTGGAGTAAACCAGAATTAACTGGTTTAAAATTTGAACCGACCAATGAAATGTTTCCATTCTATGACATAAAACATAATATTTGAACATATCTGGACACGTTGTCTAAAAATAACCATGACATCTGGTATGCCGTTTCTTTTCATACAAAATCAATGAATGCTATAATTGTGTCGGCCTTTCTCTGGAAATGAAATTTTTGGACATGCCAAGTAATTAATAAGGTCAAGCTTTTAAATTAAAAGACACCTTTCCTTTTTCCACTGTAAAAATAGACCCATATATGCTACAATTGAAATGTAGGGATTTTCAGGACATTTCTTTTGGTACATGTATCTTGAATATTAAAATTCGTCAAGTTATAAGAAAGCGATATCAAAATAAAGATTTATTTATTTATTTTTGCCATATGGCTTATTTCACAAAGTTCATGCATTAGAAAGACATACGAAAAAAATAATGAAAATAAAAGGTAGGGAATTTAATATAATTATATTCTTTCTTACGGTATTAAGCTTTACATTTGACAATATTAGCAGAAAGTCCTATCATTCGTATCAACGAATGAAATCTAGTTATTATTATCATTATTCCTTTTTTCCACCCAAATCCGAGAGTTAATTTCAATATGTTGCCAGTGTCTGAGCAACATGAAAATTAAATTGCCTCGACAAAAATGTTCATTTTTTTAAATTCAATCATTTTCAATTTTTTCAATGATTTGACGTCAGCTTCAAAAGTTTGTTCGCGCTCCAAAGCCTTTATTTTTTGTCGGTTTATCTTGATATTTTCACAGAAGATGAATGTTATGATGTAAATGTGCACCTTGCCTTTCAAATTTTCAAATTCGAAAAATTTATAGCAAAACCGAGTTTCGAACTTTGATCCTAAAATTATTATTTAATGATACAAAGGCTACTGATGAGTTAAAAGCATTAAAAATGGACAGCTTATTGGCCCAGAGGTCCACTTTCTTTTCTTTGAAAGATTTACTCTTAAGTCACGTGGTTATGGCGTCATTTAAAGGACAAAATCCTTTTTTTTTCAAAGATTTCTCACGCTCTGGCATTATACATTTTGATTCAATTTTAATGAAATTGAAACTGCAGCGATAAAAAAGTATCTTTTTATACATTCAATCATTTTCAATTTTCATTAACGTCATATCACGTCAGATTAGACGTCAGCTTCAAAAGTTTGTTCGCCCTCTAGAGCCTTCAATTTTGGTCCGATTATCTTGATATTTTCACAGAAGATGTATTTTAGGATGTAGATGTGCATCTTGGCATTCAAATTTTCAAATTCGAAAAGATTTAGATGGCAAAACCGAGTTTCGAATTTTAGTCCTAAAATTAAATTTAAATGTTACAAAGCCCCCTTGTGCCTAGAAGCATGGAAATTTGACATCATATCGGCATAGAGGTTATCATTCTATTTTCCGAATGATTTTCTCTTAAGTCACGTGGTTATGACGTCATCTAATAGACAAAAAGCATTTCTTTTTAAAGATTTCTCTCGCTCTGGTATCATGAATTCTGAGTCAATCTTAATTAAATCTTCAGAACTGATAGAGTTAAAACTGAAGTGATGCATGATGCAAGAAATGTTTGTTTTGTCACATGGTTAAGACATCATGCATACTAAAGCAAGAATTATTTCTAAAACATCATATAAAATCGCCAATAAAACCAATGAACTTAAAATTTTTTCAAAATGTCGAAACTTAGTACGTTCATAAGGCCTTGAAAATTTCAAGTGATAACGTCATCAAACATGGCAGATATTCATGTTTGATGGAATACCTACTTGAAAATGTGAAAACAAACCTGTTCGCATTCTCGAAGATATCTTTTTTTTCTGGATTAATAGAACGTTAGAATGTCCTTGCAATTTTTTTTTCTTTAGTCACTTGATTTTGACGTCGTTGAAATATAAAAATCATTCATTTCAATTTGTATTCGCGCTCCAGCGTCATGAGTATTGATGCCAATCTTAAGCATACCTTAAGGAATTTATGTTGTTTCACTTGTTTATGGCAACATTGATTTGTAAGCAAATTATATTAAAAAGATAACACGATTGAATATATTAACTTTAAATAAGTAATATTGCCGTAACTGAACATGCGCAAAAAGTCCAGAAAATTTCAAGTGATTACGTTATCAAACATAACTTATTCATGTTTTTCGTAAAAGGGCTAATTCATGAAATCTATTTATTTGAAGAAAGAAATGAAAGCGGTCATTGGGTTGGTTGAGCAAGACCCGATTGTTATTTTGCAGGAAAGAGTGCCTGCGTTGAATAGGGAATTGTGATACGTTTTTGAGTAAATGAGTCGCATTTACGATGAATTAGTATAATTATACTAGAACCAGACAATTTATACGGATAACTTATTGCATTTGCTATCACGGCTATCTGCAAACCTGAAGAAAATGACAAACACATGTATATCTACCTATCGATTTTTTATGGTTTCTAAAGGTTTAATGTTTTCTTTTTCTACATCTGTAAAAATAAGCAAATATAAAGCAAATGAATTGTTGAAAGTTTCAAGACGTTTATAACGTTAATTACATTGAAATAAGAAATTATTTTCATGATTTTGCTTACACCTCTGCCTCTGTTTCCATCTATTTTTGCAAATGTAAAACTCAATCAATTTAAAGCTTGAAAGTCATGAATTTCAGGGTTTTTTTCAATTATGTGGATCAAATTGCAATGAATATTTGTTAAACCATATGATTAGATATTTAATAAAGAATAAAACAACTTTTAAAATCGATTGAATAACGTAAGAAAAAAAATCTTGAGGATAGTATTATCTTCATTGTTTTTTCTTTTTTTTTTCTACATGATAGTAAACGGTTGCGTAATCAAAAAATTCATGTTTATTCTTTCTCAATACCTTCTTAAGAAGATAAAAATGAAGAAAAAAAAATCAAAGATTATTTTTGAACATAAGTATATATTTATGATAATGATTTACGTATTAAATCTTACATTATTATGCGTCATTATTCCATTTCTTTGTATAAATTTATATATCCAATACCTTTGAAATAAGCAAACGGAAAGCCGCTTCGTTTGTATCTTAAACAAACGAATTCTAGTTATATTTTTTTTCAGCGAAATGCCAGGCATATAGAACGTATTGATTTAACGGCTCTCTGATTTAACGGATCCCCGGGTTTTACTCTAAAAGTCATATTGATTTTTAAAGCGGGCCCTCCGGGTGAGTCGAATACCGGGTTTTACTTTACAAGTCTCTAAGTCTAAATAAACAACGATGGAACAAAGTTTTACTATTTTAATTACAGAAATCAACTTACTGATATTGTTTAAGTGCGAATTAAGTCGAAACACATTGATGATTTAAATTGATTATCGATTTTCATATCTGCCATTTTTTACATCTTTCGCAACTTTTCACTGACACTTTGTCATTTGAGGGTTGATATAGTAAGTAAGTAGCTTGAAATTAAACTTTGGATTCTCAAATCAATTTTCAATCGTTTTCGAATAATATATATTTACTCGTTGTATGATGGTCAATGACCCTATATACAATAATATAATATATATTGTTTTTAATTGTATTTACTCATTGTATTGTATGTCTAAGTTTTATTTATATTTTTTATTGTTTCACAGCATTGTTTAATATCAAATGTTCTTTTGTAAATTACTCATTGTATAGTCTCCGTCTAGGGCTGAGGACCCGACCATCAGTGTCCGCGATGAAGCTCTAGACCGAATGTACAAGTCAGCTCTGTATATTATTTGGACTTTCAATCGATCTTGATCATAATGTCAATACATACCATTCAATATGGCCATCACACAACATTATGTTCAAAATGGGCGCTACGCATGTGTCATACTCTACATACGTAGAGTAATGTACATGCAATACATGCAAATGGTTTACTATAAATAGTAAAAATAGTAAATATATAGTAGTAATAGTAAAACCGCCAACTTTGAAAGTAAGTCAATTTTATTTGACCCTTAACCGTTCCGTCTACTACTGTAGAGCATAGTTAGTAAATCAGTCACATTCAAGAATGATTCCTCTCACTTCATTTTTGACACATTTATGTCTGCTTTTTTACTTATAATTTGCTAAAAGTACATTGTCCAATTGAAAACTCATGATAGGCCGAATGGACATATTTATGTCAATTAAATGAAGACAAGTTCGACTTTAGGCTTAACCCGTAAACTTTTGCACAATTATGACCCCTTTATGGCTCAGAATTTGCACAACGGATTTACATGTAGATGATTAAGGTACTCTTATTTATGTCAATAAAATAAAGGCTGAGTTTGACATATGGGAAAATCTATTATTTTTTTTTACAGTTCAGGCCCTTTTAGAACTTACCAATAATACCTCGTCTTTTAGATAACTCATCATAGGCTCAACGAATTAAGATAATTTTCATTACACTTATTCATCTACATATGTAGCCCGAATAAACTTTCAGCAAAATCCGAAAAACTTTGGACACAAAAATGACCCATTTCAATTTAGAATTTGCTTAAAGAAACCTGTTTCATCCATCCATTCTATGTGTCTTTCTTTTTTTAAATTCAAACATGGCCCCACTTTCTCATTTTGCTTGTTTGTTTGGATAAATTCATCCACCTCCACATCAAGTTTGTCATTTGATCCCACTCTAAAACATGTTGATAATGGGGGATACTCCAATTGCACAGAAAATGTACTCATGCTGAACAACCAACCCACCAATATATTGGAAGTGTGTGGTAATGAATCAATGACAGGTGCTTTTGTGTTACGAGTATAATGAAATAGTTGTTTTCATTATCAAGCAGACTAAAAAGTCATTCTCCATCATTACTCATTCTCTGTGGCTAACACTGCTTTTACATGGAGGTGGGATTGTGCTCTCCGCGGATTTCATGTTTACGACATTTGGTGTGTCGCGGTCGTGAAATCGAACCCGCAACTTCCCGCTCCCGAAGCAGACACCCTTACTACTCGGCCACCGGGGGGAGGACTATTGGAATACTGTAACTCCAGCACAACAGCAATGACACAGTATGTTATCTACTGCGCCCAGTGGTTAGAGAGTCCGCCTCGGGAGCAGATGTTCTGTGATCGATCCCCAACCACGACTAACCAAAATGGTACTAGTAGTTTCCTGCTTAGCCCTCAGCATATATACTGGGTAGGTCCAGGACTGGTTGGCCCGGTGTCATGTTTATGTACCCCATGTCACATGTTTACAGTTTAATATTGCAGTATAAGGCACTATATATGTCTCAGTTAGTATCCAAACGATTGCAATACTTTCGGTCGGACTCTAAACCCAACAAAAGAAAAAAACAATATTTACTATCTTTTTACATATATACAAACGGTGTCAGTGATAGAGAAACATGGATACGAAACAAACAGCCTGCAAAGATCGTGAGATTAAAATATACTACACATGACTGATATATATATATATATATATGAACTTCTAATTCATATCAAATTCATGTCATATTCTTTTTATCATATGACCTATACTGACAGTAAAACGCTATTATAACAACAAACAAACATGAATGATCGGACTGTACACGAATTACTTAATCTCACAATCTCACACCATAAATAGTTTCATAAAATAACTAAATAACGATTTATGTGTGTATTTCTCATATCTTTTCAAAAATATGAATTAGGTTGCATCAACGCATTTAATCCAGCTGTATGCATGTACATTTGTATATAAAAAAACATGCGAATGATGTGGAGTGATGTAATTCGGCCTAAAAGTTATATGTGAAGTGTTAAATATAAAAAAAAATGTGTGATGGTTGTACGAAACAGGAAACAGCTATTTGAACATAATGTCATATGATAATGTATTACTGCATGTACGCATATTGAAGTAAAACATCCAAATGAAACAAGCAATCATCAAATCAAAATAGGTCAAACATATGAATAAGGGTGACATGATAAAGCTCGCAGGTTAAGTTTGAACAATAATGTTTAATAAATTTAGCAACAGTCAGTTGAAAACAAAACATAAATGTAAAATGCACCAATCAGCCAGGATATATACATAAACATACACACACACACATATATATATATATATATAAAGGTTGGTTTTTTAAAAACATATTTTAAAAGATACAAACGAAGCGGCTTTCCGTTTGCTTATTTCAAAGGTATTAAATAAATAATTCAATACAAAAAACTGGAAACTTTTAAGATAATAATTGATAATAATATCCCCAAGAATTGTTTTCTTACGTTATTCAATCGATTTTTTTTTATTCTTTATTTTATATCTTTCTCTTTGTAAGCATATGACTTAACAAATACTCATTGCAATTTGACCCACAATTGAAATTGTAAAAAGAAAAAAAACAAACTTTGAAATCCATGACTTCAACCTTTAAATTGATTGAGTTTACATGTGCAAAATTAGATGTAGACAAAGGCAGAGGTTTAAGCAAAATTATGAAAATACTTTCTCATTTCTATGTAATTAACGTTATAAACATCTTGAAACTTTCAACAATTCATTTGCTTTATAAATTTGCTTATTTTTACAGATTTAGAAAAAGAAACCGTTAAACATTTGGAAAACAGAAAAAAAATAGTAGAATAACATGTATTTGTCATTTTCTTCAGGTTTGCAGAAAGCTGTGATAACAAATGCAATATTATATCCATATTTTTCTGGCTCTAATACTAATATCAGGAGGCTTTGTAACATTAAAATGTAACTTAAGAACCAAAGTTCGAAACTCGATATCGCCATGAATCTTAATCTTATCAAATTTAGATATTTGAATGTCAAGGTGCACATCTACATCTTAAAATACATCTTCTGTGAAAATATCAAGATAATCGGACCAGAATTGAAGGCTTTAGAGCGCGAACAAACTTTTGAAGCTGACGTCATATGTGACGTCATTTGACGTCATTGAAATTTAAAAATAAATGAATTTATAAACTTAAACTTTTTAATCTCAGCAATACAATTTTCAAAAAGATTAGGTCAAAAGTCGTGATAACAGAGCGAAAGAAATGTTTCAAAAAGATGTTTTTTATCGTTTTATGACGTCATAACCACGTGACTTAAGGAAAAAGCCTTTAAAAAAATTGAAAGCAGACCTTTAGGCCGATATGCTGTCTAATTTTCATGCTTTTAACTCATTAGGTGGCCTTGTAACATTAAAATATAATTTTAGGACCTAAGTTCGAAACTCGGCTTAGCCATAAAAAATAACAATCTTTTGGAATTTGGAAATATGAATGCCAAGGTGCACATCAACATCCTAAAATACATCGTCTGTGAAAATATCAAAATGATCGGACCAGAATAGAAGGCTCTAGAGCGCGAAAAACTTTTAAAGCTGACGTTAAATCTGACGTCATTTGACGTCATTGAAAATTAAAAATAAATGAATTTATAAATTTAAACTTTTTAATCGCTGCAATACAATTTTCAAAAAGATTGAGTTAAAAGTAATAATACCAGAGCGAAAGAATTTTTTCAAAAATATGCTTTTTGTCTATTGTATGACGTCATAACCACGTGACTTGAGATAAAATCTTTTAGGAAATAGAAAGCAGACCTCTTGGTCGATATGCTGTCCAAATTTCATGCTTCTAGCGCATTAGGTGGCCTTGTAACATTAAAAACCATGTATGTACCTTTCAACATGGGAACTCTTTCCTGCGTAGGAACGTCCGGATCGTGGGTAACCAACCCAATAACCGCCTTCTTTCCTTACTTCAAATTGCTAGATTTTTGTATACAAGCCCTTATCCGAAAAACATGAATATCTGCCATGTTTGTTGACGGAATTACTTGAAATTTCAGGACTTTTTGCACATTGTAGGCTACGGCATTCGTGCCAATTTCAACTTCAAACATCAACTTGCCGATTTTATAAGAATTTTCTAATAATTTCTGCTTAAATATGCATGACGTCATAATCACGTGACCAAACAAATATTCCTTGCAGTATACATCACTTCACTTTTCAGTGTGTAAATCCTGAAAAATTCATAATGATTGACTCAAACTTCATGAAGCTACAGCGTTTCAATTTCGTTAAAAGTACACTTTATGTTTTCCCGTCATAACTCAGCGGATTCAAAATGTTAGAATTTTTTTTTGTCTTTTTAATGACGTCATAACCATGTGACTTAAGAGAAAATCATTCAGAAAAGAAGAATGTAAACCTCTATGCTGATATGCTGTCCAATTTTCATTTTTCTAATGCATCATCATGGGGCTTTGTTACATTAAAATGTAATTTTAGGACCAAAGTTCGAAACTCGGTATCTCCATGAAATCTTAATCTTTTCGAATTAGGATATTTGAATGCCAGGGTGCACATCTACTTTCTGAAATACATTTTCTATAAAAATATTAAAAAAATCGGACCAGAATTGAAGGCTCTAGAGTGCGAACAAACTTTTTAAGCTGACGTCAAATCTGACGTCATTTGACGTCATTGAAAATTGAAAACACTTGATTTTAAAAATGTATACTTTTTTGTCGAAGCATTTTAATTTTCATGTAGCTTGGCCATTGGCAACATATATAAATTAACTCTTGAATTAGGTTGGAAGAAGAATAATAATAATAACTAGAAGGTCGTTTGTTGAAATTACAAACGAAACGGCTTTCCGTTTGCTTATCGCAAAGGGATCAAGTTTAACATTTAAGAAATATCTGGCTTACTAATGCTTAATCATTGAAGATTTGATGTAAACACTTTAATTTTTTAACATATTTTTTCGCATCTGAAACTACAGCTTTTCAAATAACATTTTAAAAATCAGATTCAATAGTCGTTTGATATGATCTTTTGTTCTATAACTACTGTTTGAATATCATTGTTTTCAAGCAGACATTCTGTAAAACATGGATAACTGCCTCCCATGTTTAATGACGTAATCACTTGAAAATTTTAAGACTTTATGAACATCATAAGTTTCGTCATTTTTGAAAGTTTAATGTTCTCTGGTCAAGTTGGCGATTTCATAAGAACATTTAATAATTCTTAATTTAATTTGCATGACGTCTTAACCACGTTTTTAATTAAATTTAGTTAAATACAGAGAGAAAGAAATCTTTAAGATGATTGCTTCATTTAAACTGTATAAGTCGTGAGACATTAATTGAGATTTACTCAAAAATAATGATATCTTTTAAAGATTTTTTGTCTTTTCAATGATGCCATAATTAACCTCGTGACTTAAAAGAGAATCCTTAAAAAATAGAAGTCGGGACCGATATGCTGTTCCATTTTCATGCTTTTAAGTCCCGAGGGGCCTTTTAAATATTAGAATATATATGTTAGGAGCTAAAGTTCAAAACTTGATTTTACCATTAAATCTTTTTCGTTTCGAATTTGGAAATTTGAATGCCAATGTGCACATCTACATCTTAACATACATCTTCTGTGAAAATATCATGACAGTCTGATCAGAATTAAAGGTTCTAAAGTGCGAACAAACTTCTGGAGCTGACGTCAAATCTGACGTCATTTGACGTCGTTGAAAATTGAAAACACTTGATTTTAAAATTAAAAATAAATGAATTTATAAATATAAACTTTTTAATCGCTGCAATTCAACTTCCAAAAAGATTGAGTAAAACGTCATGATGACAGAGCGAGAGAAATGTTAAAAAATGCCTTTTTGTCTTTTTAATGACGTCATAACCACGTGACTAAAAATAAAATCATTCAGAAAAAAGAATGTAAACCTCTATGCCGATATGCTGTCCAATTTTCATTTTTCTAATGCATCAGGGGCTTTGTAACATTAAACTGTAAATTTAGGACCTTAGTTTGAATCTCGGTTTTGCCATGGAATCTTTATATTTTCGAATTTGGAAATTTGAATGCCAGGATGCACATCTACATTCTGAAATACATTTTCTGTGAAAATATAAAAAAAATCGGACCAGAATTGAAGGCTCTAGAGCGCGAACAAACTTTTAAATCTGACGTCAAATCTGACGCCATTTGACGTCATTGAAAATTAAAAATAAATGAATTTATAAATTTAAACTTTTTAATTGCTGCAATACAATTTTCAAAAAGATAAAGTTAAAAGTAATGATACCAGACCTAAGAAATTAAAAGTTAAATGTAAAGATACCAGAGCTAAAGAAGTTTTTCAAAAATATGCTTTTGTCAATTGTATGACGTCATAACCACGTGACTAAAGATAAAATCATTCAGAAAAAAAAGAATGTAAACCTCTATGTCGATATCCTGTCCAATTTTTATTTTTCTAATGCATCAGGGGCTTTGTAACATTAAAATGTAATTTTAGGACCTTAGTTCGAATCTTGGTTTTGCCATAAAATCTTTATCTTTTCGAAATTGGAAATATGAATGCCAAGGTGCACATCTACATCCTAAAATACTTCTTCTGTGAAAATATCAAGATAATCAGACCAGAATTGAAGCCTTTAGAGCGCGAACAATCTTTTGTAGCTGACGTCAAATCTGACGCCATTTGACGTAATTGAAAATTAAAAATAAATGAATTTATAAATTTAAACCTTTTAATCGCTGCAATACAATTTTCAAAAAGGTTGAGTCAAAAGTCATGATACCAGAGCGAAATACATTTTTCAAAAAGATGCTTTTTGTCTATTGTATGACGTCATAACCACGTGACTTAAGAAAAAAATCCTTCAAGAAATAGGAAGCAGACCTCTTGGCCGATATGCTGTCCTATTTTCATGCTTCTAACGCATAAGGTGCCATTGTAGCATTAAAATATAATTTTAGGACCTAAGTTCGAAATTCGGTTTTGCCATAAAATCTCAATCTTCTCAAATTTAAATGCCAAGATGCACATCTACATTCTTAAATACATCTACTGTGAAAATATCAAGAAAATCGGACCAGAATTGAAGGTTCTAGAGCGCGAACAATCTTTTAAAGCTGACGTCAAATTTGACGTCATTTGACGTCATTGAAAATTGAAAACACTTGATTTTAAAAGTTTATATTTTTTTGTCGAAGCATTTTAATTTTCATGTTGCTTGGCCATTGGCAACATATATAAATTAACTCTTGAATAAGGTTGGAAGAAGAAGAATAATAATAATAGGAATAAACATAACAAACCCTATACGTTTTCCGCAAGTTTGCGGAAAGCCGTAATAATAAGAACTAGACTTCTTTTGTTTTGAACAAAAGATAGGGCTTTCTGCATTGCAAACCATGACAAACCTGGTGTTTTTCTAATTTTGGCAAACCTTTATAATTCTGCACAATGAAGTCGTAATATATAACTTCTGTGAAAATTCCATGTCAATCCGTTCATAAATGACGGCTGTGCAGCGCGGATGAACTTTGGTAGCTTTTTTAAGTTTTGATGTCATGTGACGGCATATGAAAATTTTACTCATTAAATCTGAATGTTCATGATTACATACATATGACAAATTTTTTCTTGAACCTTTCAGGAAATTTTTGTTATGATTTTTTAAAATTGCAAAGAAACACAGAGACGTATAAGCTCGCTAAATATCAACTTTCTATCTCATCTAGAAACGATTTTATACGTATTTGAAATTTGACGTCCTTGGTTCGAATCTTGGATTCGCCATAGAACCTTTGCTTTTTCGAATCTGGCAAACCTATATAATCCTGCACAATGAGATCGTAATATATAACTTCTGTGAAAATACCATGCCAATCCGTCCATAAATGACGGCTGTACAGCGCGTACAAACTTTGGTAGCTATTTTTAGTTCTGACGTTATGTGACGTCATATGAAAATTTTCAACATTGGATCAAAATGAAAATGATCTCCTACAAAGGATTTTAAATTTCCATTGTTTATGAACCCTTGCAACATGAGTAAATTGACATCAAGAAATCGGAAATTCTATACAACTTGATGACGTCAAATGAAGTCATATGACGTTTATCTTTACATAATGCAAAGGAAACACAGAGACGTATAATCTCGCCAAATATCAACTTTCTATCTCATCTAGAAACGTTTTTTATATGGATTTGAAATTTGACTACCTTGGTTCGAATCTTGGATTCGCCATAGCACCTTAGTTCTTTCGAATCTTGGCAAACCTATATAATCCTGCACAATGAGGTCGTAATATATAACTTCTGTGAAAATTCCATGCCAATCCGTCCATAAATGACGGCTGTACAGCCCGTACAAACTTTGGTAGCTATTTTAGTTCTGACGTCATGTGACGTCATATGAAAATTTTAAACATTGAATCTAAATGTTCATGATTACTTACATAGGACATTAAATTTTCATTGTCTATGAGCCTTTGCAACATGAGTAAATTGACATCAAGAAATCGGAAATTCTATACAACTTGATGACGTCATATGACGTCATATGACGTTCATCTTTACAAAATGCAAAGGAAACACAGAGACATATAATCTCGCCAAATATCAACGTTCTATCTCATCTAGAATCGATTTTATATGGATTTGAAATTTGACGTCCTTGGTTCGAATCTTGGATTCGCCATAGAACCTTAGTTCTTTCGAATCTTGGCAAACCTATATAATCCAGCACAATGAGGTCTTAATATATAACTTCTGTGAAAATTCCATGACAATCCGTCCATAAATGACGTCCGTCCACAAACTTTGGTAGCTATTTTTAGTTCTGACGTCATGTGACGTCATGTGAAGATAAAAATTATATATTCCAAAATGCCATTGCTTCAGGTGTCTGTTGATAGAATTTCTTTGTCCTAGACCTTCAGCAACTTAATGAAATAACAACATGAAAAGGTTGGAAAAAAAGAATAATAATAATAAAAGACAGAACAAACCCAATAGGTCTTTCTGCGAAAAGCAGAAAGCCCTAATAAACATAACAAACCCTATACGTTTTCCGCAGGTTTGCGGAAAGCCGTAATAAAAAGTTCTCATGGGTACTTATCGGACTGTGGCGAAAATAAATACATGAATGTACACCCATCCGCATTCCGATCAGTTCGTTATTATTTTATTATACGAGGGTTGTTAAATATGTAATGTGCATTGTACGATATCTCAAAAGCATTCGACTCAAATAGGCTAACAAATATTACCTCCCTTCAAAATATTCTCCGCGGTTTAAAAAATAATTTCAATCTCTGAATCCATTTCTGAAATGCGTCACGGTACGTTGATTTAAGTAGACCTCTGAGGCACTAACTGATGGCTAAGCTAAGGGTCAGTCGGGACTTGTATCGACGACCAGATAAGAACTTTTTTAAGTTTTTGGAAAAGGAAAAAGTCGCATGGGGCTAGATCTGGAGAATATGGTGGGCGTGGCAAGACGGTAACCTCCTCCGACTTAAAAAATTGCTTCACAAGCTCAGAAGTATGTGATGGAGGATTATCATGAAGTATACGAACATACCTAAATCCTGACACAGGGCGTCGTTTTCGATAAAATTTCTTGAGCTGTTTTAGTATAACACTTCGGTAATACCGACCTGTAACACTTTTGTCCCTCGGCACCGGTATTTGTACAGCTATACCATCACATGAGAAGAATATGCAGTAAAGGACATTCTTTTTGCTCATGGTCCTTTTGGCAACTAAAGGACTTCTACCGTGTTTGGTTAGCCATATTTTGTTTTCAATTCTTCTGACTTGTTCGAAATAGTGAACCCATGTTTCGTCACCAGTTATAATATTTGCAAATTGTCTTTGATTGAAGTTTCGAAACATTTTGAACAAATGCTTAGCGGTTTATACTCGTACCCTTTTTTGGACATCTGTCAATATATGGCGTATCCATCTGGCAGAAATCTTTCGTACTTTCAAAATACGCTTCAAAATGAAATGCACATGCGATAGCGATTGCTGACAGCTTTAACAATATCATGAATCGTGTACCTGCCATCACTTTCAATTATTTCCCTGACTTTTGAAACATTTGTCTTGCCTTTTACAGTCACAGGTCGGCCATCTTTGACGGACTCTGAGCCAGTCAGAAATATTTTTCTCCACCTATGAATTTTCTCATAAGATACCTTATCAGACCCATTAACTTCCCCCAATTCAGAGAAAATCTGCTTTACCGAATGGCCGAGATTTGTACGAACTTTAATATAAGCTCTAATTTCTTCAATATTCTAAACCCGTTTCCCAACCATTTTTACAACAGTGGTCAAAGACTGGCTCTATTAAAATTACGATAAGTTTAAAATTGTGTTGAGATGAAGGCTCGTGTTTAAACTGTTTGAAAAGGTATTGAATAGAGCTATTCAGGCGTATCAACATCATCGAAATCGTGCAAAGCGATATCGCGCTGTGGTACAATACACATTACATATCGAACAACCCCCGTATCCATACGAGTGTCCCTGGGTACAAGTCCCAGATTGGCTGCACACTTTTCACACCTGGTTACATTTCTAACCACAGGTATGCCTATCACTGGCTTTGCACTAATGTCTTTAGTGTACGTGACTGTGTGATTCTAGTTATGCTGGTAAAGTGTTTGGATTGTGTCCGTTTTGATTCGAAGATGGACTTCGCTTTTATCACTGACATACTGTTACTGCGATGGTTACATTTAGATGATTTGCATTGAGAAAGTGTTTGGATGTGTTGTGATCGTTCAGTACGGTCTTTAGACTATCCTGAACTTAGGATATCCAAGTCTGTCACTGGCGGATCGCATGGTTTTGAGCACTAGAGCGGCAACTTGAATTATGGGCGTACTCTCCCGTTGGACTGAGACAATTTTAAAATCTTTAAGAGAAAAGGTGTCCTTTGCTGCACTTTCGTAGGCCCTTTTGGTATCATTCCAATACACTTTGAAGTAATAACACGCATATGCGACATGTGACACAATAATATCAGCAAGATACCACGACATTTTGTTATTTTAACAAACGTTTGACATACTAACACGAAATATGAACAAGATACCACGAAACTTTGGCATTTTAACATACGCTTGATATGATAACATCTAATATTACCATACATCTAATTATCACGACACGTTGACAAAATAGCATGCTCATTGGTCAAGACAGCATACTAAGTTGATATGTTAGTGTACCGTTTTGACAAGTTAACATCAAGCCGTAAGAAAACCATACTACTGTTTGACATAACCACATTCTTCTTGAACAAGATCAAACAATAATGGACAAAATAAGACGACTGTTTCGAAAATATGTAATTCTGTTTTAAACAGACAGGAAGTTAAACAAACTAAACGACTTGAAGTATCGCAACATACTACAATTACGGCGTTCAAGTTTTTTGTCATTTTAAGAATTCGGCACATCAAAATGCGAACAAGTATATGCAGCAGGATACACAAATATGTGTACGACCTGGGTGTAAAGTGTCAGATAAATGTGTGAAATTAACATCACATAAATTTAGATAAGATATTTTCAAACAATGCTATTTTAGTGACTATACTTTCCATCCGGTTACCAAGAAATTGAAATACATGGATTTTGACTTTGCTCTCAGAGTAGTCTATCACTTGATGAAATAAAACTGCATCTTCCACAAAAAACAAACACAAAAAAACGAACAAATATCCTGTTTGTAACTTTTATCTTAGAAAAAAAACATATATTATTTTCCAGTCAGCACAACTTTCACGTGCACAGCACCTCATCTAAAAACGATTTTTCGTTAAAAAAAAGACTTATTAAATATAGATAGGAAACTCCTGTAAAAGCCATTGGAAACTATTGTTTAGGCACACAAAACTTAATTTTGCAAGCTTTCAAAAGCATATTGAAAAATCGCAGAGGAAAATTTAATCATATTATAAAATCATCATTTCTCTCATACATAGATTTTTTTTTCAAATTCGGTCAGTATGGCAGAAAAATAACGAACATTTCATAGTTTTTCAGCAGGTACATTTCAGGAAGATTTTCTATAAATTTCCCGAGGCATGTACAATGTTTACAAAATTTGATACTTCTAAAAGCACTAGAACTAAATTGTTGCAGTCTTGCTGTCCCCTTTTCGGATTATTTATATTTATATCTTAAACACAAAGACACAAAATAGAAGTAGAGACTTCCATCAAAACCAATTCAGTAAAATAATATGCGCTTTTTCTAACTTTAGATTTCGATGCGATTTGTTGAAATTTTGACTCACAAAAGCGCCAGGTTGTCATTCCCTGAACTTCGATAGAAACTTATAACCCATCTTTGTTCTAGGTCCCACAATACCGGACAATAAAAGAAACAGATCGCAGAAGAAAATCCTACAGACAACAGGCGAACGAGAGGGCTCCTACACTGACATTGTCGCTACGAGTCACGAGCCACTGCCAACGCCTTAATAAAGAACCTTCGCAAAAACAATCACAACCAAGGCCATGGTGCTGAATTTTCCAAAACAGATCTTTTCAGAATTAATCACAATCAAAGCCGTAATTCTGAACTTTCCAAAAGAGAAACTAGAAAGAGATCTAGAAGAAAATCGATTGTCGATAAGAAATCAAGAACAGAAGATCCATTTAAATTAGTTTTTCGGCCTCTTCGACCTATTTAATGTCAGACAGAGTATTTAAGCAAGATAATTAAAAGGTGATGATGTTGGACATATGTTTGGTAGGTGGGAATAATTCGATGAAGACGTTGACAAGGACGGTCCTGAGAATGATGATTTACGAAGTCCCATCACTGTAAATATTATCAAACAGGAAGAAATAAGGAGGAAAAGGTACCATTGTTCATCGAAAACTCTGGACAGACTGTAGTGTGTCTATCCATATATGCTGTATTCATCTTTTGATCTATCATTTTATTTTCTTTCTTTCATTTAAATGTAGCCTGAGTACAATGTGCTCATTATGAACAATTTAGATCTTTCCCTGCGTCTCTCATCATCTATCGTCAATCATACGTAATTTGTAGACCAAAATAATTAAGATGTTATTTTCTAGTGTCAATGGCTGCAAATTCATTTGGCGCACATCTACCAGAAATTGCTGACGTTTTTCTGCAACCGTTCTTTTTATTTCATTATCTCATTGCCTAATAAATGTAAATCAAAATCAAAATTTACTCTTAAGAAAAGACACTAAGGGGGTAGAAAGAGTAAAAACTACCTCATGTCTTTCTTCTGTAAATGGCTAAACAAAGTCGACCCGTGAGAAAAGAAGGAGCCCCAAAGGACAAGTTTTTATACGTAATAATGGGAGCTTGTCATATTATGATTCAATCAGTCAGGTAGACAAATATTAAATTCCATACTTACAACAAGTACTATTTGAATCATTTCTTATATATAGTTTTGAAGTAACGATGATAATTTTAGCATTGAAACAAAACCGAATCATTATATTCTAGAAAAAGTGATAGCTTTTGGTGAGCACCTCTCTCTTTACCATCACCACCTCTCTCTCTCTCTCTCTCTCTCTCTCAGATTCAAACACACAATTGTATTCAAACTTTATGAATCTTTATTTTTTGTTAGAATGATTTAAATTGTGTCCATTTCTCCGAAACTATAACAAAACCTTTTCCCTGAAAAAAGAATATTATATATGTAAAGATTTGGCAATTTTTCAAGTAAAGTCTGAAATCAAGGTCCTAATCAGGTTATTTTTAGAGTTGATGTTATCAATATGTCACACGGATAATTTTTTTTTCTCATGTGACCAATCTGGAGTAAATAATGAATGGTAGAGGTACACGCTAAATATTTCCCTTTGTGTTTGTCTGCCTGTCTATCTATATCTAGATCTGTTAATTTTAATTGGTAATCTTTCTGAATGCTTTTACAAATGTCTACAGGAATGTTAAGGTGGCGTCCGTGGCTGATATGACTTGCAATTTCTAACCCACGCTCACCGTTGTATGTCCGAGTAATGATATGGTCATTCCAGATGAATGGCGGTAGGTCGGTAGTTCAATCCGAGTATCTTCCGTACCTGAAATAAGGATCAAGAGTGACTCGTGGTATTCTGCCGCTGAAAATGAGCTGACTATCGCTTCATGACTAAAACATAGATGCAGCTATATATAAATTCTTTGTGAAATATATTGGTGATTCTATCATACGTGTGTAATTCTGCTAAAAATGTTTTGTACTTTTCTGTTTACTGGGTTCTGTGTATGTATTGTTGCTTCATTATTCACTCATTAACCTTATCCTTATTGCAAAAAAGACACTGACACTGCAATCTTCATTGGTTATGGTTATTCAGGGTAGTTTCATAACTGTTAATCCATCGTTTGGATAAGTGATTCCAGGTGGTACTCTGTAATTTGTTAATGTTAAAATATTACAACGTGGCAGCAATATATGTAAACAAAAAGACAATATTTATATCATACTGTCCAATGGAACTAACCTTTCATTTCAGAATATGCTAAGTTGTGTCATTACATGTGCCGTGAGTCATGGCAAGTCAGTCTCTTAGAAAAGCAAAACCATGAATCACGAAACAATTATTCGTTTTGTTTCGACATAGAATTGACAAATGTTAAAACAAGATAAAGATATAAGTTATTAGTAACTCATCATTTATAATTGAATTAATTATTTATTATTGAAATAATATGACCATTGTAATAAGAACGCATTATATTATTATATTTCTTCATTTGAAATGTATATATGTATATAAACGTTTTCACTAAACGCGCAACATTTCGTTTTCAGGAAATATTAACACACTCTAACATACTAATTTTTATAATGACATTTGTTGCAATATGTCAACAAGTTTTATACGACGGCTAGATAAAATGTGTATGGTTACTCTTGTCTGAACGTTTGAGTATAATTAAAGAGCATTGTAAGTGAGACCCAGTCAATTTTACATAACATAACGGCCCCAGTGGCCGCTTGGATATAGCGTCCAACATCGGAATTGGGTGGGGGGTCATTGGTTCGATCCACGGCCGCATCATGCCGAAGTAGTAAGAAGGAGACTGGTACATGTGTATAGCTCCATAGTTTGGCGCCCGATATATTTAAGGATATGTCTAGGACTGTTGTTTCCGGTGTCAGGATAATGTGACTGCGTGACTATATCAGTCTTAAGTAGACATAGTCTCCAAATGATCGATTACGCTAATCGTTAAATTCAATAAAAAATATTGCACTTTGAGTATATCAGGTGGGTGGTCGCCCGAACTATATATGTCTTCTAGGTAAATCTGTCGCTGCTTGTTGGTGTTTTTTTATGAATCCATCATCAGTGTCCGTGTAAGATAGGGATAAAATTCTCTCTTGGGATAAGAAAGTTTTTGCATGGACTAGGCTTGGTATCCAGATTGCACTGCCATTTCTTTTTTTCATTTTTGCATTTATTTCACGCCGATTAATCAATAAAAATATTGACCTAATAAAGAAAATTGACCTTTTAAAGTACACATGCAGTATCTACCGAAAAGCAGATGTCGATTTGACGTGGAATTACCTTTTACTTTAAATAGCATGCTCAAAATACCATAGTTATCTTTCATTGGGAAAAGCCCTATTTTTGTGTGCTAAGCATGGGGAAAACATCTATTTAAGTGATAGATATACATATATGCCATAGGTACACCTATTTTAGAGCCGATTAAATAGTTTTGAAAAAGATATACGAAAGGAATTTTGGTGTAAGTGTACAATTTAGTCCACAGATGGACGCTAATTATATAAAACATTCCTACTATATATCTTTGTGCAATCTAATCGACAGATGGACAAACGATCTATAAATGAGCTCTTTCATGAAGGAAAGCAAGCATGTAAGAAGAACAACTTAAGTGTTGCTAGAGAGTTTGCAGTTAAAGCGGAGACCATCGCTAATGAAGAGAAGGGGAATCTGTTGGTTGGACTTGCAGGACGATACGTCAACGAGGATGACTTGGCGACATGGTTTATAGGCTGCTTCTACATATTTTATTATGTACGTGTATTAATTATTGTCTTATATATCTTATAAGGGAATCGAGACCTTTTAAACCAGCTTATTCATACAATTTTACCCGGAAGCGGTGACGCCATATTTCAGAAACTGTCACGTGGTAATGCTGGCATCTCCTTCGGGACTACCTTATTCCACAAATTTATCCGATTTCCCCGAAGTGTGGGTTAACAACAATAGGGTTTCCCCCATGCATTATTACTTACACTTGCCAAGTTTATTTGTCGGGAAATAAAGATTTCACCAACATTAACGACGGAAACTGGAAATTGTTATTTGTATTATTATTATCATTATTATTATTTCTACCGACCACCTGTGAAAGAGCTGCAATAAGAAGTAAAACTAAATTCAGATTCTGATATAAATTAAATTTTGCAGAATAGTCTTCTTTTAATCACCTGACGACGTACATCATTGTTAATTCGAAGTATGTTATATCTTTTGATCGATTGCATATCTGGAATAGATGTATTTGTCAAATTACTGTATTTTTCCATATGCTGGTAAGATTATTGAAGTACTAATATTGTTTCATAATATTAATATTTTTACTATTGTGTCAGTTTTGCAATAATGCCTTTAATCTTATTCATATATTCATAGAGTCATGGTTTTTCATGCAAATATTTTACTCTTCCTTAGATTCAAGATTTCATTCCGGCGACCCGATGCTTTTACACAGGTACATTTTTGTATTTAACTGAATGATATATAAGTCTTTTATTATATATATATTGATATTAATAGTAGTAATCACATATTTATAAGTATATGATATCAAAATACAGGTCAAGTTCGATTTGGGTTGCTATTGACTTAATACTATTTGAGTCATGATCATTTTGTGACATATCTTGATTTCATTTTTTTCGTTTTCCATCAAAATCTTTGAAGGACACGGTAGATTCAACCCATATTTAGTTGATAAGTATAACATACCGAAATACAGGTCAAGTTTGATTTTTTTTTACTATCAATTTAATATTACTCAAAAAGTGAAAGTCTTTAGTTTCTGTTGAATATGTTTATTAACTTGATGTATTTACACACAGTTTGGTTAATGTAACTGTTTACCCTAATTGGTAGCCAAATAATAATAATACCATTTCTTGGTGTGATCCTTATTTATATCTCCATTTTTGTTTATGGCATTTTCATATGGATTTCAAAGCTCCTAAACCTAATGTAAACACATTCTACAATTTCCTTTTTAGAGCAGGTTTGATATGGACTTTGTTCAAGATTACTTTGGATATAATAAGTACCTTTTTAACATAATGACTCTTATTCAGCTACAATTTTCGACAAGCAATGGACACTTGAAGAACATTTGCGGGTCTCGGGGTTATTATGGAAAGCCAACATATTCACGAAGACAAGAAAACAGATAGGAGATGATTTCAAGGTATGGAGAACTTCTCTCCAATAGTTAAATTTATATTCATATCTCAAACACTGTTATTGATCCATTATCACATAAAGCAAATACATAGAAAAACGTTTAAAACATTTCTAATTCTTAATATATAAATACTTACATACATACTTTTATATTGATTTATAAAGGTACATAAACTGCAAAAGTCACATGACTTTTCATAGAATGATTGACCGTTTGGATTTTTAGGAACTTTCGAAATTCCTCTTAGAGATAGATGGCCTTGCGAAACTTGCAGAGAAAAGAGGAAAATGGGATCAGTGTATTCAGATAACAACTGATGTACAGCGACTGTTTGAATATGTGAGCAAAACCCATCGTATTGGTGCAACGGACACAAGAGATCTCCCAACGAGCCATGCTGGAATCCGGAGATGTGCACGATGCGCTTATAAAATGGTTAGCATTCAACCAAATGTTTTCACGAGCACCTGTGCTTATCAGCTACTCATGTATAAACAACTATTTTTCATATTAACACAATGACATAAAAATCAGTATCAGAACATTTCAACATGTGAAAACGTATGCATGTCTCTTAGCTATATTAATTAATTCTACCATTAATAGGCATTCTCTTTTAGTTATGATAAATCGATCTTTCCGTTGTGAGATATGTTAAGCAATCTACAGAGTATAAGACAGCTCCTCTGAAGAGTAACATTATTAATAGTCACTTATATCAAACACAAATTCTACATTTATCGTTAAGGAAAGACTCTCAATCTGTTTTCCTAATAAAATGACAAATAAGAATCTACTGTTATATTGTCTTTGTAAATAAATGTGTGTCATAAATGCTATATCATTTTTATCTTCAATAGTTAGATGTTACCTTCACATTAATTATGTCAGATGTTTTGAATGCCCATCACAAACGCCAAACAAACTTCAAACAAGACAGGTATTTTTCTTACTTAAATTATACAGGAAAAATGCTAATCCACATTTAAATAGTCGACCTCGGGAGCGGGAAGTTTTGGATTCGATTCCGGGCCGCAACAAACCAGAGTCGTTAAAAAAGGGTTCTGATATAGCTCTCTCTCTCTCTCTCTCTCGCTCTCTCTTGGCGCTCAGCATATAAAGGTAGTTCCATGCCACATGTCTAGCGTGACATTGCAGTTTGTCAGCACTATATCTGTCTCAGATGATTGAAATACTGTCGGTGGAGCGTTAAACCCAACAAACAAATAAACAAACATTCAAATAAGTCCCTAGATGTTTCTTTTATTTTCAGGGAAACCACGAACTTGTAAAGCGACTGTGTTCAATAAGTAAGTTACCTTTAATATAAATGTTCAGTCATACAGGCGAAGAAAGAAAAGCATTTAATAGAATCGTACATTTCATATTGTTTCAGAGTAAATCACAATGTTAGAATATCTGATTTGTTTAAGGTAAAACAAATATATTTTATATATTTGTCAAAATCACTGAATTGGAGGTTTGGGTTCGATCGCCTGCCGCGAATCACAAAGTCGTAAAAATGGTACTGGTATAGCTCCCTTGCTTGGCGTTCATCATGTATGGGTAGTTCCATAACTAGTTGACCCGGTGTCAGGATAAATGTTCAAAAAGACTAGAGGTGTAGGTTTACACGATGTAGCTTTAACCGGCGGCGATTACTGCAGTGGATACTGCAGGAGTCTTTAATCTGCCTTAATTAGACATACTCTCCAAATGGCTGAAATACTGTCAGAGGAACGTTAAACCCAAAAAACAAACATAGTATCCATTTAAACATTTTCACATATTTTCCATTGTAGTTCTTGAGGCATTTTTAGAATATGACGATGCAGAAGCGTATGAGCTATGGGCCAAATCATTACTGGCAACAAAGGATTATCAACCAGCACTGAAAAAGTGTGAGCTTGCAATACAAAGTTGTAAGGTACATTAAGGTTTTTATTTCTTTCTCTTGGTTAAAAAGGAAAGTATCATTATGCAACTGCTAAACCTTCTTAAGGTTTGGACCAGTATTTTGCCTTTGATTTTAGATGACATAGGAGCTATTACTTGACCACTGTGCTTTATCAGGTAACTGTTGCTTCAAGGCATGCACTATTTAAATGACTATTATTAATATCATTATGCATTTATTAGTTATACAAATATAAAAATAATGATCACTGTGATATTAATCAACACCATTTACGCATACTGTATGGAAAAGTAAATAGAAATCCTTTCCAAAGTTGCACACCCGATTACAATGAGATACCTTAAATGATATATGGAGGCAGTTATGAAATTTCTTTAATACAAAAGTTCTGTGTTATGTGAACAGATCCTATTCAAGCTGAACTTATAGATTTTTAAGATTATATCCTCATTTTATATTTAAAACTTTTTCGTAACCAATAATTTGAATGGATTTTTCATATGAGTAGATGTAGTCACTCACAAATTGAAAAGAAATACAGAAATCACTGCAGGATAAGTACAGCTAAGCAGAATAAGGCAGTTGTATGCTTTAAATAATGTTTTTCAGCAGTTATCAGATATTAATATACTTTTAGGATGATGATGAAAAGCAGTAGAACTACGAAAGCTTCGTTCTGATATTAGCTTAAATATAACACAAAAAGAGGAGAGCAAAGATCCGGATGAGGAATGGATAACAGGAACATTGGCAAAAAACGTGGTTCGTTTTTGTTTTTATTTATATATAATTGAAAGCTATCTCGTTTAGAATTTAGTTTTGACGAATATTTCCTAAGTTTCTAACAATTTTAATCCCAGTCGGAATTTTATTGGAACCAAACGCGTTGTCCCGTCATATCGACCCATATCCTTTCATACAAAGTGTTCAATATCATCAATATTCTTTATGGACCAGCATTGAAAGTGGACACTTATTCATTAAAATACAGTTCATCAGCCATTACTCTCTTAAGTTTTAAAGAGTTATAGCAATTTATACTTATAAATTGTGGATAGTACCCGTTTTAAAGTTTATTGAATATAATTTCTCTCATAATATACCAGCCATAAAATGTGTACTTGACTAAATGAAGCTGTTGAGTCAGAGCGGTTTAAGATCTTCAGGGAGAGATAGCTTGTTTCTTGAATTCATACTCTATAGCATTTTTTAATAAAAAATATGTTATTTCTGAAGTAGGATCAAATATAACGCTAACCCTACAAGCTAAGGATGAACCATTGTTCTTAAATGATAGGAATCACATCTAGATGTAGATGAAAAGACGATAAATTCGCTACTATATAACGCTAATAAGTAACCTTCATAACATCATTGTGTAAAAAGGATATTTTTATATTTTATAATCGCCAAAAGAAATATTAAATGTATAATCTACCCTGTATTTTATTCTCTTTATATCTTTCTTTTATGGACAATATGTGTATTAAAATGATTCATCATTTCGAGGTAGCTTTACAATTGAGTATCCTTTTTTAGCTGACTTTGGCAGCCCAATTCTAGGTTTTTTTTGGGATACTTGATTGTCCTCGTGCGTCTCCGTCGTCCGTCAACAATTTTGATGTTTACACATTAGGGGCCACAATTTTGATGCAATCTTCCTCAAACTTGGTCAGATTGTTTGTCATGATGATATCTCGAACCAGTTTGAAAATGGGTGGGGCTGGACAGAAATTTAGGTCAGTAGGTCAAATCTTAGAAAAATCTTGTTTATACTCCGAGGGCAACATTTTTGGTCCAATCATCCTCAAACTTTGGCAGAATGTTTGTCATGATGATATCTTTTGTGGATGGGGTCAGAAAATTCCTGAACATTGTTTCACCTCATCATCTAAATTCTAAAGCAATCTGTTTTGTACAGGCAATGAATGATACTTTTCTTAGGTGAGCGATCTAGGGCCATCTTGGCCCTCTTGTTTCTAGGAGGAGTGTACGTGTGTCATATTGTGTACTGGCAATAATATATTTCATTTCATATAGACTGAACGTTGTTGGTTCTTACTAATCTTGTTCTTAGAAAATTTTTTTCGAAATTTAACTTCTAATATGTATATACATACTATTAATAATGGTTGTTTCATGTTGCTTATTAACATCGTTTGTCCCATCGCACATCCCCCTTAATTAGTCTTTCTAATCTGACTTGTCAGATTTACCATATACTATTGCCTGTCTCATATTGTTTTATTGTAAAATTACCTGTAGTACTTTGAGGCAAATGTATATAGCCAAGTTAGGTTATCACTGCTTATTGCTCCAATGTGTTAACATAAATGGTAATTGGTAAATCAATAATACAACATTTCACTTTGTATTACTTTGTACCAATGCACTTGTACATAAGATTGCTTTTAAGTGCATTGTTTCTTCGTAGAGCGAAATATGGCCGTCTTATTTTATTTTTAGGAGGATCAGATACAGACAAAGAAATCAACTACAAAATCCAAAAAGAAGCGACATAAAAGACGTAAGTTTTTTTATGTTTCGGTTCCTCTTATAATAATGTGTTTTAACAAATCAGCTACTTCTAATTATCAATCGAACTTAAATGAATCGCAGTGTTCCTAATTAAACAAAATAACAGCGAACACTATATAACGATGCTCTTTATACTCTTATATTAGGTTTATATTGAATACGAGTGTTTGCATTTCAACATCAACAATATACTTAAATGAAAAAAAATACTGAAGTTAGTCCGTCAATTAAAGGCTTTAATCATATATCACTCGAACATATCAATACGAATTAAAAACACTAAATTCATTGGTTTCTATAATAACTTGTGTATATCAAACAGAATTGTTCTATATTTTACCAGCTAAAGCAATCAATCCTTCGCCAGATCTTAATGATATTGTACATCCAGTAAAAGACGTAAAAGATGATACAAAACACAGTCATGTTGAACAAAACCAAGCTGCTGTTGATTCTTCAAAACAGCCGAGCTCAAAAAGAAAGCCTGACAATTTCACTCGCTCCCCAAATACTTCACAAATAAAAGTGAAAAGAGAGGACACCATACAAATTACTGCAGGTCTTTCAAACAAGGCAAACGTGTCTGATTGCGATGTATCTGATACTGATTCCGATGATGACATATATTCAGTAACATTCGAACAACCAAATTTTGAAATGGAGCCAGAACTTGATGATGAAACAACGTTTTATGAACAAAGCTGCCGTGCACACCTGTGTGAACAGACAGAGGAAGCGGTAGAAAATGAACAAATAAAGAATGAGCTTATCCAGTCTGGTATAAAATTAAATATGGAATTTATGCATACATTTGAAGACAGGCATCCAGATGTATTAAATCGAGGTAAATTTTACAGCACTTTACTTCCTATTGATGAATTGAGGGAACGTCTTCTGAAACGTCCTGATTTGTTCAAACGTTGCATTATACAAATTGAGGGTTCCCATGCAGCCTTCTGTACACCCATAGATGGAAATGAAGAGATATCTATGATTGAAATATCTGGACGTTCAAAAGCTGGACAGACTTTCGATGAGGACGAAGTTGTCGTTAGGCTATTGGATATTAAACACGAAAAACAAGAAAAGAGATACGGTGAGGTCATTGGAATATGGGAGAGGAATCGTCATAAAGATATCAAACATCCAGTATTTATTTGTACACTTGATGATATGGAAAGCCATCTTGTTCGATCCATGTGTAAGACTGTACCTAAAATACACATTCTTAACCGGGAAGTCATAAAAAGGTTTCCTTCTCGTAAAAAGTACAAAGTGGAAATATATGACTTCGACGAACAGTCTGAAAGATTAGATTTCAAGAAAATAATTGACGTGAATCCTTCAACCCGAAATGAATTTGTGTTTCTTGTTGCATATATCAACTGGAGTCCGCTCCACATATATCCACGTGGGGCAGTCATCAAAGTATTTCCTTATGGCAATTCTATTGACAAGGGTTTATCAATTTTGAATTTACAGCATGAGGTGCCAGCGTTATATCCAAAGGAAACTACTTCGTATGTAGAAGGATTGATAAGACGCCAGACAGATGAACCCGGAGAGTATGAATTGCTAGGAAGAAAGGACTTGACAAATGTGTTGACATTTACAATCGATCCTGAAGGATCAAGAGATCTTGACGATGCACTAAGTATTGACCAAATTACAAATGGATACAAAAAGATGATCCTATTGACATAGAGGCAAAAAGACGAGCTGTCACTTATTATCCAGGTATTCGTAGGCCACGGACAATGTTGCCAGAACCCCTCAGTAATAAACTTTGCAGTTTATTACCAAACAAAGTGAGAAAGACATTATCAATATTTTTCTATCTAACATCAAATGGAAAACTGATGCAGATGGAAGGAAATGCATATGAGATAGTATTGTCATACATAAAATCAAGAAAACAGTATACATACAAGGAAGTACAAGATATCATTGAAGACGTAAATAGCGAAGACCCACATGCGTCTGATATTAAGAAACTTCACAGTCTTGCTTTTGAGATAAGGAAACAACGATTAGGAAATTCAATGTATGCTGTTGACTTAGATGAAAGTGATTCTTTTGATGAGACTTTGAATGACTGTATAGAAGCCCACTATCTTGTTGAGGAATTCATGGTCATGGCAAATGCAAAAGTCGCTCGTGTCCTTATCCGAAAATATCCTGAATGTGTACCTTTGCGCTGTCAACTTCCACCATGTAAAGAAAATATGGACCATTTTATCAAAGTACATGGCGCTGTTATAGACACAGTTGTAAGTTTACAGGACAAAAATATTTGTGACTATAAGAAACCAAACTTTGAAACACTGTTGCGGGAGCCGTCCTTCCAGATCAGTGTAATGAAGCAGACATGAGAGACAATAAAGACATTTGGGAAAAGGGCAAGCCGATGCATTAGAATGGACGATCTCCATCCACTCCAGCATATTGTTCGTCATCACTGGATGTCCATACAGCAGCCAGCACAGTACCGATGCTCAGGAGGAGGTGAGTCGGGAAAGCAAGACAAAAAACATTATAGTCTTAAGATGAACCCCTATACCCATTTCACCTCCCCAATTCGAAGATATACAGACGTCGTCATCCATAGACTTATCCATGCATATAAAGAGAATAAACCTTGTCCGTATACAAAAGGTGAGATCGATGACATTTGTGTAAAAGTTACATCTCAAATGAGACGCTCAAAGAAATATGAAGAGGATGTAAAGCCTTACAACAAGCCATCGAGTTCAAAAGTAAACCGCAGATGGTTAGTGCATTTGTAGATGACATTTCAGACAAGAGTATAACTCTTTCTGCTCCTGCCTTAAAACATGTAGCGAAAGTAAATAGAGGAATGTCATTCTCATTACTTGACATGGGATACAAGCCAGTTGTGGAACCAGAATTGAACTCAGAAAAAGTTACAGCAACATGGAGGAAACGTATATACAGTTTGAAACCGTCATCTGATCCTCCTGATAGAGGAGATACACATGTTTTACCGTCGAATCCAGGAGCAATCCAATTATCTTCGCATGTTTGGGCGGGATTCTTGAAAAAGGCATGTGATGACAGACTTGCTGATTTAGATAATGCTATAAAACGCGCTACGTTTTCATACTCGTCGGGGAAGCAAGACGTAACGACTGAATGTATTGACTCTAGAAAATTGCGACCATTTACGAAATTTAGTTTGCTTTATCGACCTGGACAGATTGTAAGGGTTCAAATGTCAGCGGAACCTGAGAAAGGTATAGTGGCACCAAAGCCTGTACTTTACACCATGACGGAAAACATCAAACTCTGTCTTGAACATATGGACAACCCTGTTCGACAGCTATATCACTATTCAACTGTGTCAACTTTAAAAAGTTACCCATCTCTAAAGGAGTATACAGATAGATGGTTCCCTTTGATTCTGATGGAGGCAGCAGTAGAAGCAGTGAGGAATGAAGACTGCTGCATAATAAATGATGTTCCAATACAATTTGAAGATGCGAGATCTGGAAAATTTGCTCTGTTCTCTGATTATTGTGTTGAAAGAAATATAGATTTTTCCGGTATAGAAACAATTGAAGATGACAGTGATGATGAAAAGGACACAAAAAGTGATTCTGCAAAAGACTGGCTTTGCATTAAGCAACCTCTTCCTTTGACTACATCAACAGAGAAGAACGCCTTGCCACAAGGTGGAGTAAGTTTCAATGTTTACCATGCCCATGTTACATCAGTAAGAATAAGGAAGAAAAAGGACAAAAGAAGAAAATTGAGAATATCTTTTTCGTTACATTCTCGAAGTCCTACAGTTCCAGAAAACGCAAGGCTTCCGCCAAATAACATTTGCAGTGTTGAACTCTTACGCAAGACAGAAATGTGCAGGTACAGCATGTATTAATTTGTTTGGAATGGAATATACATTTCATAATGGTTACTGTATCTAGAATTTAATATTTTCATTAATTTCATTTTTGTTTGTTTACTGAAATATTGACGATATTAAAACATTACTGCAATGTTCACCAGCAAGTTGTGAACCTGGGATCTTTATCACTTAAGAATTACTTAAAAAAACAGTGTTATGTATTAATTGTTTATATCTGTAGTGATATGTATTTTGCTTTTATTACAAGGACTAAACTTTTTCGCACAGGTGTTTGTAAATATTTTATATGGGTAATGGAATGATTCATGTCCACATATTTTACAACAGACATAAAATTTCATATTTCTGGAGACATGTTGTATGTTTCATGGGCTATATCTTATTGTTAGTTGACTTAATTTCATGTTATTTGTATATTTTAGCGGGAGATATCAACTTAATGAATGTTCTTTTCTTCAGGAGGACAGAATATTTTCTCAGGAAATTATCTACCGAAGATGCGTCTTTTGCCAGAGTGATTGCTCTTAACAAGAAAACCTTTCCAAAATTAGGTAGGTACTGTTGTAGGCGTACTGATTATGTGTGTCAAAACCACTTGTTTGTATCGTCATTACATAAAACATCCATTTTGTTACAGCATACAATAACTTCTCGTTTTATTATTTCAACAAACGTATAATAAAATAGGGCAATTAATGTAATATGTTCTCTGTTACTGCTACGATAACATTTTAAGCTCATGATTTACTCTAATTTTAAAGTCATCTCAAATATATTTTCAATTATACATAAATACATATATGAAAATTAATATTGCAATACAACCGAAACAAAGTTGTGGGCTTGGGTATACTGAATAAGCTTGCCCATCTGTCTGTCGTTCCATCCGTCTGACTGTTGATGCAATTTTACCGGTACTTCATCTTCAAAACCCCTGGCTTCAGGTTGGAGATTTATAAAAGAGTTATGTCCCTTTGTATCTTAATCAAGATGAAAAAATCGCAAGCAATTTATCTCCTAAACCCCTGGATTTAATGAATGAAACTTCACATGACTGATAGATATTTTGTCCTTTTGTGCATATCGTCGGCACGTTATTTGTACACACTGTACAAATAATTTACAAATTCAGATTTTGTCTGAAGCTAGTCTTCAAAGTCTATGGCTAAAATTCGATGAAATTTAATGGGGTTAAAATGTGAAAGGTGTAGTTTTGCATATCATCAGCGAATTTTCATAACGATATTTTTTCAGCAGAGTTATGTTCTTTTGTTAATCATAAGATAATACTTTTGGAGCCGCAATATAAAACTGTCAAAGACATTTACTAAAAACGTTAACTGCAGATATATGACAAGAAGTTCATTTATTTAAATATTGACCTAAGATTGCATACTTGGAATACACTTGTTTTGCCATTTTGTTCCAAGTATATGGTTTCTTTTGCATTTAATAATGCGTTTTCCTATAGGAAAGAAACTTAAGTGAGAATTTTATCTTATTCAGTTACGGTTATGATTTTTTTTTTCATTTTTTATTTGCCTCCTGTAAAAATAGATTTTGCCATGACCTATAAATCTAGTCATATTATAAACTTACTCTTGTTTTATTCTGATTTATGGTTCATAAAATATATTAATAATTTTCACTAAAAATATAGCCAACACACAAAACTAAACACAATAAAATATTGGATGTTAACTATATTGTTAATTTCTTTTCTGATGCGTTATTACAGATGGAAAGCGACTTATGATTGGTCTAAAAATACCAAGAGATATTTTAGGGAATCCAAAGAGAGACGTCAATCATCAAGACTCAGGACGTAATAGACCTCTTCAACGCAATAATACGAAACAACAGGAAGCTATTAACAAAGCCCTTTCCAATAGTTTTTCTCTAATACAAGGTCCTCCAGGTACAATATGTGTTTAATTGATATGTCTAAATATGTTATTTTCAACTTGTGGTTATGGTAATAGAAAAGTATAGTAAAACAATGGTTTGAATTTTGAAATATTAAAATTTAGAATTATATCTTTGGATTAATATGTTTGATTTCTTACTTGATATTAATTTAATCATCGTCAAAACACATATCAGTATAATTTGCTTCAAATATTTTATTTTTTCATTTTAGGAACTGGAAAACTTACAGGAATTAAACTGATATGCTTATTTAATATATTAAACCAAGAAGTAGCAAAGGAAGAAACACCAAAGAAACGAGTATTCTACTGTGGTCCTTCTAACAAATCTGTTGATGTTGTAGCAGGTAAGAACATGTCTAAACAAATTGACAATAATACAGACAAAATTGAATACATTTTCCGAAATGGTATAAATAGCTCAAAAAATGTATACGAGTTCTATCTTGGCGTTCTGAATTAACAAAATGGAATTACTTATCTATACGAGATCGCATTTAAATACCTTCTTTTATTGTTCTCTATTAATAGCGTCAAATGAGTGTAAGAATTTGGTCGATTGAGCTAATTCACGTTTTTAAAATACCTACAGATTTATCACTACAGACAATAAATAGTTATGGGAGTATATAGATTAATATGTGTTAAATAAAATTTTAGCATGGATGGTAGAACGACTTGGGGATGATTGTCCAAAAATAGTACGAGTTTATGGCCAGTCGGTAGAATGTCGAGATTTCCCGATACCCGGAAAACCAGTGCTACAGAGAAAGGGTCGAAATTATAAACTTGAAAATGAAGATGTGAAAAAGATTGCTCTCCATCATCTCATCAGACTGCCAGACAGGAAGTATTCTGAAAAACTAAGAGAATTTCGACAAAATTTTCAAGGAAACAGATTATGAAATGCACAAAGATAACGTGAAAGAATACAATGGTCTTCTTAGAAAGGCTGAACTGGAGGAAATTCAAAGATATGATGTGATACTTTGTACAACAGCTGTGGGGTCACATCCAAAGGTTTGGAATCTATGCATGTTCAACAGGTAAGACATATATTGTGTTTATTACAACTAAACGAGCGCAATTAAATTGTGTTATGCAGAACTTTTTTGAATCGACAATTTTCTCAAATGCTCACATACTGACCTTTAAAAATAAATTCTTGATAAAAAATATTTTTATAAATAATGCTTGCAGTCGGATGGGGCTGGAATAATCTATATAAAAAGATAAACAATTTTTATTTGCAAAAATAATCACCTCACGATACTTTACAAAAATTCTAAAATAATGTTGATGTGTAAAAATTTATTTTCCATGGAATAGGCTAGTTATCACAACGTACTCTTGGTGAGCTATTAGGGTGGGTCAGTGTTCGGCATCGGTGAGTTCGTGCGTCAACAATTTTCATTAAACAACATCTCCTACACAACTGATTGGAGTTTTACCAAATTTCACAGGATTGATCAAATGAGGCCCTCTACTAAAATTGTTTAAATTATTTTGATTGGTTGTAAACGTAGGTCACATGAGCTAAAAACAGATTTTAAAAATGCAATCTTTGAAATTTTCTTCAGCTAATCTGCAGGGCCTAGAGCTTAGAAATTTGGTGTGTAGCATTATCTAGTAGACGTCTTCCAATTTTGTCTGGGGTAAAATTAGCCTCTCCCATGATAACAATTGATTTTAAATACACGATTATATAGAAAAATCTAGAAAAATCTTCATGTCAGAAACCAAAAGGCATGGAGTTAAGATATTTGGTGTGTAACATGGCCTTATGAACATCTGCCAAGTTTTTTCACATCATGACTCTGGGGTCAAAATTGGCCCCGCCCTAGGGGTCACTTGATTTTACATAGACTAAAATAGAAAAATAGAAAAATCTTCTTGCCAGAAACTAAAAGTCTGGAGTTTAGATATTTGGGTTTTAATTTAACCTAGTGGACGTCTACCAAGTTTGTTCACATCATGGACTTGGGTTCAAAATTGGTCCGCCCAAGTGGTCACTTGATTTTACATAAAGGCTTATACAGGAAACACTAGAAAACTAGAACAAATATTCTTTTCAGAAACCACAAGACCCGGATTTAGATATTAGAGTGTATAATGGCCCCAGGGACATCTACCGAGTTTGTTCAAATCATGACCCTGGGGTTAAAAATGGCCCTGTCCCAGGGGTTAGTTGATTTTACAAAGACTTAAATAGGAAAACTAGAAATTTTCTGTCAGAAACTAAAAGGCCTGGAGTTAAGATATTTTGTTTATAACATGGTCTAAATGACATCTACCAAGTTTGTTCACATCATGTCCCTGGGGTCAAAATTTCCCCCGCCCCAGAGGTCACTTGCTTTTACATAGACTTATATATGAAAGACTTTTAACAGATTTTTCATGTCAGAAATCACAAGATCATTAGATATTTGGTGTATAACATGGCCTTATGGACCTGAATTTAGTTTTGAAGTCTGGGGTCAAAAAATGATTCCACCCTAGAGGTCGATTTATTTTATAGCTATGACCATCATTCAGAAATCAGGATCAGGTACAGTTTTTGTTGTTTTTTTTTGTTTTTTTTTTGAATAACGATTATTTTGCTGTACTTCTGCATGGGTGTTATATTCAGTATTAGTATGTTGTAAAGGACAATGAAGGCAATATTCCTCATTTTAGCGATTCGGGGCATACTTGGCGTTCTTTTATATTCCTCAAACAGAATTTCGGAATTCAGATAAATTCTGTGAACAGATCACCTTATGGTCGTCTACAAAAATTGCTGAAACAAAGTTCATCGAAGGCGCCCAACGGGTTGTCTAGTTTCCTTCAATACGCTTCATGAAACATTAAAAAATATCTTCTAAAACACTACAAAGAAAAGTTACACAAATGCTTGCCTAAAGAACTCTCTTCCTGAATATGAATTTTAAAACAAATTTAGTCCATTGAAATGAGGTTCTAGAGATGGGGGTTATCGCTTATTGGTCTATGTTGATATCATAACTGTCTTCTTTGAACTTTAGCCAGATTTTAACATTTTCACCTCAGAATTTAAAACAACATAGCTGAAACAAGGATACCTCCACCTTCGAATATATGTTAATATGTCAAAAGGTATATGGTCAAATTATGACTATTTTTCCACGGCGGCACGTTACACACATATATTATTGCCTGTCGGTTCTGTTACCAAAAGATAAGAGGATCCACCCAGTATCCAGGAGGACGTCGGTTAACTCCCCTGTCGTGATAAACCCACTCGTTAAATGATACTACATGTAGTATATTTACCTTATGTTTAGCGTTAAGCACATGATAGTTGATCGAGGACTAGCTGGCCATGTGTAAGGATATTCTGAGTTGGCGTGGTATCATATTGCTTGAGTATCTTTTAAAATTATGCACTTTTGATATGTTACATAGAGAGTAAAACACAAATGATTTAATTATTAATTATAACACGTTTCACCATAGCAAACAAAACACAGAATTTATAAGTTAATATCACTATTGCTTATTGGCAACATTTGATGTCTTCTCGTTTCAGATTATAATTGACGAAGCTGGAATGTGCACGGAACCGGAATGCCTTGTTCCAATCATAGCTGCAAAGGCAAAACAGGTGGTGCTGATCGGAGACCACAAACAGCTGAGACCAATCATACTATGCAGGGAAGCAGCCGAGTTAGGGCTTGAGAAATCTTTATTTGAGCGATATTGGGAATTGTGTGAAGCTGGGGAGTGCTCAAATGTTGCCTGTACGATGTTGAACACTCAGTATAGAATGGTAAAGTTTCATAGATTTTTCTTAAAGGGAAAAGCACGGGGTTAGCGTTTGTTTTTTGGATGAAGAAGTATTTTTTTTAAATATGATGATATTCCATAAACATAAAATATTTCTTCAATGCTCACCCCTTTAAAGTTGTGACGTTCATGGCCAAATCTTTAATCTCTGTTTTGAGATTCACTTGTTAACACAATATTACAGCTTTTTGTCAATAGACGCTTTTTTTACCACTCAGGATAAGAAAATTAGTTTATCATGTATGATTATTGTTTCCAGTTCTGCGATATGAAACTGGTTTTTGTGATGTAAGATGTATATAGTTTTGTTAAATTAACATTATTATTTGATCTTGATACAAATAAGTGTATATTGATTTTTAAGTGTATTTATTATAGATTGTTGATTATTACATTTAAATACCTTTCCCTCCTCTTATGTACTAATCCAAATAATTTTACAGCACCCACGAATATGCGAGTTTCCATCAAAGCAGTTCTATGAAAAACAGTTACAAACAGCAAAACCATTACCCTGGTCTATAGTTGAAGAGGATCAAAGAATTTCTAATATGTGGCCACGTGACATGCGCTCCCTGTATCCTCACGTGCTTGTTCATGTGGAGGGGGAGGAAAAGATTCTGTTTCCACTGATGAAGGAAACGAGAGGTCCAGAAGTAATGCTGAAGAAGTAAAACACGTGGTATGACATTACTTTAAGTTTTATTTTATTAATAAAGAAGGTAAAATTAGCATAATATATACTGCGAATGTAATGTCTAGTTGAAAGTGGTATATCGGGATATCTTCGAATCCAATTAAAATAAGTTTGTAATAAACACATCAGCTTAATTTAAGTGCAAACATAGCATCGGACTGGATAAGCTGTTTGGAAATGATTGAATATTAATGCATAGAGCTGAATAAATTTCGGTGTCCTTTACGTCGTTGAAAATTATTTTTGAATACCAGTCTTTTCATTGGTGACTTATTGTTTTAAAAAAAAGATTCAAACTCTGGATATAAACGCTAGGCTTTCCACATGCACGAAGAGTGAATGTGATCAGACATATGACGGCGCACGTAAATCATAATTCTAAATATAAGTTCAAAACCGTTCTTGGCTCTTTTGTCTGTAATTAAGGAAATCCACCCTTTTGATTTTACATTCATTGAATGTTAATTTGATGACATGCGTCTGTAGATGGGTATTAATGTATGAACTACACACAGATAGTAAAAATTAAATTCTTAATCAGTAACCAGCAATGAATAAGCTACATTAGATTATGACAGATACTCTTGATTGCATAAGTTTAAACTGAGACACAAAATAAAAAAAAATAACACTTTTATTGGTTGTTCATACTTTTTTAGCCTCGGCAGTATCGATTAATTGCTAATAACGCCGAAATTTTCTGATGCCGATCAGTCCTGTTCAAATATTATTAAACGTAATATTTTCTCGAATAAATGTGTTTCTGACTGGTGGATATAAAATATTTATTATATAACAATTTTCCGAAATGGTCGGTAAAACATATAACATTGTAGTTATAGTTTTAGAATGAATTTTAACTTATTTTACACATGTATATGATATGAAAGATTGATAATATATATGTGTGAGTAAGAATTCGAGCAAGCTCGATTATCATTTGGTGTAGAGATGAAAGCTCGATCACTTCCTCTGGTTATTACATATTGAAATTCTCAAATAATTATGAATAATCACAAAACCATTTTTCTATTTAATATGAAACATATTTTCTTATGCAGGTGAAGACGTTTCGATTTATGATTGACCATGGAGTGGACCCTGAAAAAATCAAAGTACTTTCTCAGTATAATGCACAGTGTTCAGAAATAGACAAGGCGTTGAAAGAAGAAGGTCTTCAAAATTATACCGTTAGCACAGTTGTATCAAGTCAAGGTAAACAAATAGTGCTACAAATGTCAAGTATTCTTCTGAAATTAATAACTGAAGAAGTATGTGCCTAATTAAATGTAATTTTATCCTTTAAGATATGAGCATGACTATTCAAATTGATTGAAGGTCAAGTTGTAAAGAAGTGAGTCAGTACAATTTTCATGTATAACCAACAGAAAAATACAGTTTTCACATCTTTTGATTGGCTTAATTGACTTCGAAATGGTATAGTTGAGCTTTTATTATCTTCGATTGTCCGTCGACCACAATACTTTATCAAAAAGTCATTCGAACTTTGAGACAATACGTACTTCCATCATTCGATTTTTTCTAAATATTGCTATATCTGAAAAAAAAGGTCAAAGGTATGGTCCTCAAACTGTAAATTGTAAATAACCATAATGTAATTTATTCCATATTAGTTCATATTCCTACATTTCGCTATTCGCAATTATGAAGTCATCTTAAATAAACCTAAATACTATGTATAATGACGGGAAATCTAAGTCGATGTCATAAAATACCAGAGTTTTACTTCATTCTTACGTCCCCGTGTTGTATTGTTTAAAAGCTATTGTTACTTATGTCGTTTGTGGGTTTATATTGGATAAATATCATTATGCCCGGAAACTATTTGTGCAAATGTCGATTGTTTTTCACAGGTAGCGAATCTGACTACGTTATATTCAGCACAGTTCGTTCGCTTCCTGACTACAAAATAGAGCGTAACCCTACACTTGGATGGTGCTCACAGAATCTCGGTTTCATAACGGACAGAAACCAAATCAATGTTGCACTGACACGGGCAAGAAAAGGACTTATAATCATTGGTGAGCATATGTTCAAATATTGTAAAATATTTGCTATGCTTTTGGAAACTTTTACAGTTTCCTTTTTTCCATTTGCGCTATATCATATTTTAAGTAGCATCAAGAGTGGTGATTACACTTTGTAGAATATAAATTGGCTTCAATTAAGCATTTTTTTTACTTTTAGACGAATTGATATTTTATGCAGGAAACAAAGAATTGCTGGGATGCGACTATATTTGGAAAAGGCTGATTCATCATTATAATGAAAGAGGCTGTATCAAGACAACAGATGAATTCCCACCACCACCAAAAACCCGGCAACAAAAATTGCAGGCCCATCTAGATAGGTTTGAATACCTGTTTGGAGCTGAGAAGTATATAGAAGGAGCAGCAACGTCCTTCGAGGGTTCGTTTGATGAGCAAGCACCAAGACGACGTGGGGACTATAATCGTAACCCAAATCGACAGCAGCAGTGGAGGCCTAAAAACACATTTGTGCCACGTGACAATGTTGTCACTGAGTGGTCAGGTGACGAATTAGAAAAAACGTCAGTGTTTGATTTTGACGAAAATCCCTAAACAAAGAAACATAATGTTTTGTAAAACAAGTTAGACGCTCTACATTTTTTTGTTTATGGTGTTTTTTTATAATTTTAAATTCATACATTAATTTATTATTTGAAAAGTTCATTTCATTTATATTCATTTTTACACATTTAAGTCAAATGTTTTAAACTTGAATTTGGAAAAGTTCAGTTTTGAAGCAAAGAGTAACACAAATAAATAGCTGAACAAGAGTCAGACTTAGCCTATTTTCCCAAAATCTCCTATTGAAGTCGCCAAACGCATGTAATAAACAGATGTGCCTGATTTTGCAAGGAGAAACGGTGAACTGACGACCACTATCTACATCAGTTTAGTATTCAGAGCAGTTTTGGTATAACAAAGGAAATTTCAATATAGTTTGAAATTATTCCGAAAAGATACAAGGGCCTTGTACATGATAATGTAATTTATCAACATGTTTTGGTGTTCGTTCAGACTAAGCGTCATTAGTTTTTACACACGGTTCCTTTTATTTTCTGAATGCTTTTTGAAATAGATCATTTCATATTTCGTAAAACGTATGCATGATGTATACAATGTGAACCTAAATGCAAAGAAAATATTGTTCTACCTATATAAAAAATATTTATACAGTTGTATATAAGGAAATGTAGTTTCGCACGTGTTTGTTTTTGTAGCTTTGAGAAACTCCATTTTAGGCTTATTTGTCATATTTTTCATCGACGATAAATATAACATCTTATCGCTTGCATATGATAAATTATTATATATGTTCCTTAATCTAAAAAATAAGACATTTAAAGGTAACGGTTCATCAAAAGATTATGGGAAAATGTGTTGTTGTTGTTGTAGTTGTTTTCAAATTTTAGAAATTATAGTTACTGTGCTTAATACTTGAATGGTAGTTTTAATAAATTTTGCGATTAACCAGTTTATTCTTAACCAAAGAAGATACCTAGGTGAACTTATACTGAAATCAAAGAGTCTAAGAAGTCTACCATCCATTCAAACGACACTTACAATTATTTTTCAAAACGTAAAGGGACTTTATTTAGAAGCAAAATCAACTGTAGTTTATCAATTTGGTTTGTGTGTATGTGTCCATTGGTCGTTCAAGCCAGTTATATCAAATAGATGAATATAATTCTTCACATTCGGAACTATGGTCTTTTCGTCTTAAGACTATATATATGTAATATAAATGTATGTAAATATTTATAAATTTATGATAACGCTCCCATTATTTGTGCTCTATTTGTATATATATTTTGAAATATTTTTGTTTGAATTATTTAAATAAATATGTTGATTAAACCATTACGACTGATAAGAATATATGTGTGTTTTTTTTTCAGTTTTAATATGTTTTACTTTTGATACTATTCTGCCGTTTTCATTATGATATAAAATGGATGTCTAAGCACATAGTACCATACACATGTATTTAATACAGTGGCGCGTACATATAATAAGACTTATTATATTTCAAATATGAATACTTGATGTATAGCGTATTAGATGCTAAGGGGGCGAATAAATGGGAGGAATTCAATTTCCTTCTTCTTTTCAATTTCTATAACAAGGAATCTGAATGGTAAAATTTATCTCTTTATAATCCCTCTGATGAGTGAAAGTATTGGGTTATCATTAAGTTAACAAAGTTCTACTTTTTCAAGACTTATGATACTTCATATTGAATTAGTTTTCTAGTAATGATTGTCTGTAATTTATATCATTATCTATGGCTGCTGACGGACAAGTTTTATGACTATGAGCCAATGAAATATTCTACAGGAATTTGCTCTTTTCTTGCTTTGCGATGAGTATATAGATAACTACACTGTATGCTCAGTGCACATACGATAGGACTATTTCCAGAACAAACTGAATGATAATGTTACTTGGTGTTCATGTCACAAGACTATGGCAGCATTTCTTTTTGATATAGATGAAATGTTTCATATCAATAAATAGTGTCCGTTGTGCGTTATAAATAAGCAAATACTTAAATAAACAAATCACTCATACTTCTTCTTAGTACATTGCACTTAAACATCTTTCCATAATGAAACAAGATATCGATGTTTTGTGTGTATATTTTTATTAGTTCTTTAAGAATGATAAAATTACTAATCTTTGTCATTTGTAAATACAATGTGCACTATCTATTTTGATTCTATTATGTCTGTGATACTGGAACATA
>CM037777.1:31898027-31948027 GCA_021229015.1 Solen grandis | reverse complement strand
AAGGGTGCATGGCTGATGCGCGCGACTCACCCTTGGGTAAATACTGTAAAATTTTATTGAAATTCATCCATAATTGTCTAAACTATGGAGCGGACACGAAGGCGGGACGGACGGACGGAATGACGGACTGACGGACGGTAGGTCGTGCGCAAACCTATAGTTTTCCACCGGTTTTGCGGGTTTTATTAAAAAAAATGCCTACAAACAATTACACTCGTGCCCAGTCTAGTGTATAGCCGCACATTTTGCTCAGCAAGTTTTCTTATCCACGTTTTAAACGCTTTAATCGGTTGTCATATTAAAATAATGGTTTTCCGTTATTTAACACAGGAACCGTCGAGTAGAATTAATAAAAGATTTTGAACTTCCCAATCAACGTAATTATATGTTTACCTGAAAGGCTGGTAATGAACACTCGTTTCCTGGATGGCTCAATCTGCAAATAGCATTTCCCCCCTACCAAATCATTTAAACGCATCGCAATTTATCATCGTTTTAGAAAGGATGAATTATTTGCTTAAGTAACATGTGGTCATGCTTTAATGACAAACACAAAATAAATAAAAGAAAAGAAAAATGCTAGAATATGTCCGAGTTAAATTTTCTTTATGAGAAATTATTAAGATTTATCCGAACTCGATATCTTTGTGTCGATTTACGACAAATTACTTTTGCGCACACGCTTGGCGTAATCTGGCGCGTATGGAGAAAAAGCCAGAATCGGCTTGGCAATGCGTCAATGTATAGAAATTAGACGAGGAGCGTGACGTCACCTCTACATGAGAGAATGGCCGTTCTTCATTTCACGATCAGATACACTGTTGCATGTGTGTATTTCATCTATCAATGCACATCAACACACGCATGGTCACCCAGTGCAACCATTCTTGATTGCAAAAATGGCTGGGTTTTCCATCACAATTAATACTGTCACATTCGTTGTTAAAGTTATATTTAGACTCATAAATTTGGATTTTCCGTTTTCATTTACTGTCACCAGGCTGATCACATATGCGCTTGCTTCATAGACTGAACTAACGAAATTGCTAACCTGAATGGTGAAGATGCCAACCTGTCTCGTGGTACCGCAAGCACCTGCTTCGGGGATACCGTATTTTATTTGAATTACATTTTATTTGAATTCGCCGAAGTCATATATATATATTCCTCTGTTCATCTGTTAAATTCCTACTTTAAAGCATGTGTGATGTTTTAAACAACCAAATTCATTCAGAACCAGTCGGGATTTGTTTATAAAATAATGTAATGTAATCTAATTTGTTTACATTTTTATAGTATAATATTTATCTAATGCATGATTTGGTTATTTAATCCAAAAAATGAAAGTAAATAATATATATTTTCGATAGGATTTCATTTTCTGTTATAATCCACACCGGGAAGAGAAAGTAATGAGAAAGAGAATATCTTTATACAGTTACAGTGTTTTTATAAGAGAATACAGTTTTTAAATAATTTATGTTAAAATTAGAAACAGAACGCTTAATAACTGTTTTATATGACTATGCATGTATTTGTGTGCCATGTGTGCACTTTTACGTTCCTTCTACATCGTTTCAGTACTTTTGAGACATTTAATACATGCGGCAGAAACACAACGAGATACCACGACAGGTAGATTGATATCACGCTTTTTGTTAAATCACAAGAGGTACAATACACTGATAATACAATACTGTGTGTTTGCGGCTTTAAGTTCTCTACCCTTGCCTTGGGAGATTCGAATAACTAGATGAGTCATAAAATATCAATTTATAAAAAAAAATGAGTAAACACACGAGGGAACCCTACAATGACTGTCGACAAGAACTCGACAACTAGGAAGGAAAGATATTAATGTGTTTAATGTTAAAAGAGGACTATGTAACATGTAGAACCCTGGTTAACTATTAACCCTTATACCGAATATCCTTTGTGGGGTGGAGTGAAGCGATGGTTTTTGGACAGATATGAGTGGATAAATCTAACGTAGGCCTGCATGTAAATCCGGGAGGAGATACTTGAAATGTCTGTCTCTACAAGACACTGTCTCTTCCAGACACTTTGAAACCAAGGAGTGTTCATTGAAAACTAACGTGGAGATGATCAATGCAATTATTATTGATAATAATATTGAATGAAGAAAACCCCTTGGTCTATTACTTGTCTAGTATATTTGTTACATCATACGTATCATGAACTTGAAATCACTTCGAAAATTGTATTTCTAACTTTTTTCTATACACTCAATTAATATTATGTTATGATATTCCTATAACTCGTTACAAAAAAAATAAGTAAAACAATCCAACAATCTATCCCTTTATAATCTTCTTAAGTTAAAAAGGATGTATATATCGGTCATACGTGATGTTTTCCCATTCGGTTTTTTATCACTTACTCTTTTTATTTAATTGCTTTTATCTGTTGTAAGATGTTTTATCTCTTTGAAAAGAAGATGATTTATTAAAAAAGAAAATACACATATTACTAGAGGGAAGCAATAGCTCTTTAAAAGTTATTTTATCTGTTTACGAGATTGGTGGAAACGGTGATTAATTGGACACAGCTGGTGCCTAGGTACGAGATGCTAGGATTTAGTAAAGTTATGTGACGCTTTAAGCTACTTAGGGTGTCTGATTTAAATTTAAATCCAGAAATCTTGAAGGGTTAACTGATCTTGATATTGGTCTTTATTGGTCGCAAAGGCAAGTCACAAGTGCCCACAACATATAATGGTTAATGTGTCTATATTAACGATCAATTAGTTAACTTATATAGTGACAACAATCTTAGTTACTTATTAATATTTATTTATTTAAATCTGTGGTCCTATTAATTGAAAAATAGTTTGGGTAAATAGCCAGGGAGCGTAATCCATTTAGTTTTGAAATTTCCAGTCTGTGTGTGTGCGAATGTGAATTTACATGCTTTTGTATGTATGTGTATGTTTGTGTTAAGGAAAACAAAGTTTTACGCAGTCCAGTAGTGAACATGCATCCGGGTCAATTGTAAGTTCAAACCTTTATTTTGCCAGATCCATTCTATCGACAAATGCATTTAGTTATATAGAGACTGTGTATGTATTAAAATTGCGTTAAGTTACTAAAGCAGCGTAAAATTAGTTTAATTTGTACATAGTGAGACAAATGAAATGTCAGTACATGGTTAAAATACTAAGACTTCCGGTTTATGAAATTCAGTATACATATTTTAAATAATTTGATACCGGTTAGTTTTATCTATCAAAATTGAAAACGAAAGGGCATTATATATCTGATACATATGTAATATTAGTCTACATATGTAATATTAGTCTAAACTTCACATCAGCACATATTTGATGAGTAAGACTTCCTGGCCAAGATATATAGATACATGCATGATTTGATAAATGGAAAGTTAAACACTCTCCTGTTTAAATGCAGCTGCTTCCGGGTTTTCTAATCTTTAAGTTATACCGTTATCAGTCCGTTCAATAAGATGTCCATCTATCAATATATGTTAACAACCCTGACAACTCAAAACCTTGGTGAACTGTTTGTTCGCTTATCAGCATTATTGATTTTCTCTTATATGACGAAATGTGTTTTTGTAATTGCATGTATTTTCAAAATGGCAGTTTGGTGGACATTTGAGCGTTGACGGATACAGATATGTTTACGGTAAAGTGTATATTTTGGGTCACAGTCTTGGGCTATACTGCTGGTTACTATAGCAACGAATGGTTGGTTGATGCTGATCTGACGTCGGGGGAGTTACAATCAATTTGTGACAGACACGGATTTCGACTTATTAAGCAGGTACATACCATTATATTTTAATGAGTTTAATTAATGATTTAAACCAATGAAAAGAAAATTAAAAATGTGGCCACCGGATGTGAAATAAGGGTTCATTATTGTAAGTCTCTTAAGGAGGTTAAGAATGACAATAACTAAACGAACGTTCAGCGCAAAGAAGAATGTGTATGCCACCTTTTTCCTAGCGAAGGCGTCACAATATAGATCCCTGTGCACTGGGACATGGGTGTGACTGAAAAATACTGTCACGCTGTCCTTTTCACCTTTTTAACTTCTCTCATTCTATGAAATTACAAAAGTTCCGCGCTGGACGGAATAATTGGTCCTGATAGAGTCTGCAATAAACCAGTACCTTTGAAATAAGTGTGCTGTGACGCATTTTGAAAATGAATTAACAAACTTAAATTCATCATTTCTTGTCACAGTCCTGAGTACTTTAAGGGTACGCATTTAGAAACGCGTGAATACTTTAGTTTTTTAAACTTTCCTACATACATTAATTATACAATACACAATAATATTCAAACATTATGTATCTAGTGACTATTAATTAGAGTGCTTATCCTTGGTAAGAATGCTTTTGAACATTTTAACATTTAAAGCAATTAGATCTACTTCACATCACAAAACAAATAAATACAAATACAATGAATATATACAGCATTACAAGTTTTCACAACAAAAATTCCCACACTCAACTAAAAATGCAATACATTACATTTCAAATCTCTAAACAATAAATGCACAATACACTACATTACAATACACAGCAATAAACACATTATACAATCAGCTCACCAATTATGGATTAAATGCCTTTGAATCTTTACAATATCAGTGGCTCTCTGTCAACGGGTTAGCTATTATCACTGTAATGATAAGTGGTGACAGAGTAGAATAAAGTGCATATTATTTTAGTTTAAACTTTATTTATTTTACATCGATTACGAAACAAGTTATCACAACTGAAGTTAATCACTCTCGATGGCTCTGATGGCGGCGTATGTGGTCATTATTGTGGGAGGAAACCGGAGAGCCCGGAGAAAACCTACGTGTCTGGACGGGCGACCACTGTACCCTCTCACGTACGTGACCAGGAATCGAACCCGGGACGCATTGTTGAGAAGCGAGGCGCATTTCAACTACGCTATCCAGGCATCCGAATATTATATTATTATGCATATGCATTATATGCATTAATATGTATATTATTCAATTACCAATTAGAGAAAATCACTATGCTGCCACCAAGAAGCTTTGTACTCATTTCCCAATTAATACTTATTACGATGCTGTCCGGTAATCTTGCGCACCTAAGTACTTATCGGGAAATTTACTACGAATCAAATTAATAGCGAGTAACCATTATTATTTTCCTATTTGCGAAAATCTTCAAGACATACAATGATACAGGTATTATTTGGAAATAACTCATTGACCTTTATGTGTGCAACAAGGTAAACACTCACCACCATGACTAATCCCAACATTCAATTGTCCGGTGATCTTGCGCATGTATAAAAATGACGTCACTGTAGTTCAGTTTTTAAAGTATGGTGTCCAAGTAGTACACAAATTATACATTTTGTGAATCCAATTCATGAAAAGTTAATTTAAACTGTTCAAACTGTTCAAACAAAACTGCAACACAAACTTAGTTACATCAAGGGATTGATTTTTTTTACTGTTCACTACTACACCTGAGACACCTGAATTCATCACTGTCAGTCAGTGTCTCAATTTCTGTACAGAGTTTCAGATGAACCCATTTATTACACACAGTACAACACCCCCAGTTCACAAATTTAATGCCCTTGTCTAGCTTCAAAGCCTCTGGTTGGAATTTGCCACACACTGAACAACATTCTGTATCAATATATTCACTAGACTCTGTATTTATTTCAATCACTGTCTTTTGATGTCCTTTTTTTGCTGGAAATTTTCCTCTTTCTGAATTTAGTTTTGGACCTTTCCCTTTTTTTCGTTCTTGTTAACTTTATCAGTTATGTCTTCATCACTGTTTGTACACTTGACTTTTTTACTTATAGCACTGTCAACATGTTCATCTATAGTTTTGTCACTCTGTGAATAAGGAGGATTAAACACCTTCCTTTTGACTAACTTTTGTTTTTCCTTCTCAGTATGTTCCTTTTTCTTTTCTCTCTGTTTTTTCTCTTCTTCCAATGCTTTCTTTTTCTCATAGTAATTATCTTCTATTATTGCAAGTCTATATGGCGGCACAAAAGAACTCCTTTTTCTCTTAGGTTCTACATTTTCTTTCTGCTGAATAAAGTCATAAGATTTTTCTTGAAAAAATATTTTCACTGTCCCATTGTCCTTTCGTTCTTTTCTTGTTTCTATTATTTTATGTTTTTTCTTATTAATAACTGGTGGTATTACACAGGGGGCAGATGGATCAAATGGAAATATGCCAGTTTTCCTATAACCTGACATTATTGTACTGACTGTCATAGAATTTTGATATGCAGTACCTATTATCTGTGGCAAATCTTCCTTCACTATCACGCGGTTGGGGTTACTCTGCAATAGGTTATGGCATTCTGTGCTGAGACACCCTTTAAATGGGCTGAATACTGAAACATCTAGAGGTTGAAGACAGTGACTGCTATGAAGGGGAAAAACAAACAAATGTATGTTCTCCTCCCTTTCTGTTTCAATAATATCATGTGTAACATCGGTGCAATGTCCATCATGAAGAAGTATGCAAGGCCTTGCTGTTACATGATGAATAAAATGATTCTTGAAAAAATCTAGGAAAAGCTTTGAATTTGACCATCCAGTTGGTGGTGACCTATAAACTGTACCTTGAACACCATCATATATGATTTCCTTTGATAAACGTTCACATTGAAATATAACATAAGGTGGAATGGTCTCACCTAGAGCACTTACAGCAGCTATTACAGTAGTTGTTGCAGATTTGCCAGATGTTACACAGTGAGAATTAGTTCCTACTTTGGCTAGAATCTTTGGGGGATTATGATCGAGAGAAATACCAATCTCATCAACGTTCCAAATGAATTTAGCTTTATCTTTAATGTCATACTTGTCAAGTGTTCTACCAAGCTCATCAACATGCCAACATCTCCTTATTCACTGAATCATCTCTTGCCTTTTCTCTTTTTTTTTTTTGGATGAGTCATTTCCAGATCATGAAACCTGCTAAGAAAACAATTAAACCAGTGTTTAGTAGGCTCATTGTCCTTTTCAATGGCTTCAGACATGTTTTTAGCCATGCCAATTATTTGCCACCTAGTAAACCCATAACCAAGATGAGCCATTTTGATACAATGCTCTGCCAACATTTCCTCTTGAGCTGGCTTATTGCCATTCCTTTGTCTTTAACATCTTGGTAGGCTTCTTTCATCATAAGGTACCCATATTTAGGTTTATTTGTAGATGTCATTTCAAAATTCTGAAAAAAAAAGAAATAGAAAATAAAGACTCATCTTACTGTATTCTTTTATTATTATTATAATCAAAATCGTTTTTTTTTTTTTTTTTTTAAGTATAAACATTATTTTATTTTTCTTGACTTTTTGTAAAAATAAAAAAAGATATGACCCGTTCATGCTTCCGTAGAAAAAAAAATGGATACACCTAAAGTTATTTCACATCTATTATTTCAACGGGAGGATAAAACGAATTTTACAACGTTTTAGTAGCAGAAAACAGTTTTAATATGTGTAATATTGATCTTTCTTTCGTGCAGGACATAAACTCTTTGAACTGGATGAATAGACAGGAATAATGGGAAAATAGGTCAGTGGGCGTGTTTATGAATACATAATTAAGATGACGAAACAATGTAAACAAACATGTTTGACAGATAATAGTTTAACTTTCTTACCTTGCGTTGGTTCAGAGTAAGTCCAAATCACAAATTTTGCTTGAAAATATCTTGCCATAGCGTATACAAACGACCAAGCGACAGAAAATACACTTCCGGGGCGGAGTGCGCAAGATCACCGACCGCGCAAGATCACCGGACATGACAGTACAATAAACTGTACAAATTAATTAAAACATACTGGCAATATTGTAATTAATGAATTTAAAGTTACAATTTCATTTTAAAACTAACCTTTCAAATAAGGTGATGAAGGTTATTTAACAGAACATCAACAGGTCTGCACCCTTCAAAAGCAAACTTCCAACTTAAGTCAGCTGAACAAATAATTGCCAAAAAGGCGGGGAACTTGTCAGACCAGACTATTCTAGTAGAACCATAATGTTTGGTAACTCTTTAACTAAAACTTTATTTACAAACTAAGTCAAACCTAAAGGGAGGTAATTTAATAAAAATAAGAATAAATCTCAACCCGGTTGCATATATGTGAGTGTGTTTGATAAATTTGTTAATGAAAGTAAATAGTTTTGCATATTTTATTTGAACATTTTTATATGAACTTACTATTGGTTATCTGCATATTATTTTTGTAGCCACCGAGGTTAAACCTGCTTGTTTGATGAGACATGGGACCTCACTTTAATTACAGATAACGACAAGTTTAAACCAAAAACGAAATATGCTTTCTATAAAACCATTGCGAATAATGAAAGCAATATTGATACTACTACCACTTCTACTATTTAAAGTAACATAGGTAAGAGCTGAGGCTCTTATCAATGTTTTTTTCTGATAATAACAGCAGCGGGTTAGACATTTTAATATTGATATGATATATTAGTGTTTCAATCATCATAAACTAAAAATTAACAGTTGTTGGTATCATTTGGTGCATATATCAGTTTAAATGAAATTTCGGCACAACTTTGATTGGACTTTAAAACATGTGTTATCACATGCAACATTATAAAATTTAATCGCAGCTCCCGACAGGTCACTATGTTATCGACCGATTGGACACACCCAGATCCTCCAAGGTCAAAGTACGTCACCTAACAGAAAAACTACACAGTTCAGACTCCAGAGTAAGTTTTTTTTTATTATGTCGTCTTAATGTTTTCTTTGATTGGGTTTAACGTCCTTAGTGACAGTATTCATTTTGTGACTTTCGTCTACATGAGGCAGATATAGCACCCGACCTAGATTACCATGTTTTGTGTTGGACACCTTAACCACTGAGGTACTGGGACTGTAATCCGTTGTTGTCGTAGTTAATGACAGACTTCATAACGATAAGGAGAAGAATGACATTATTCAAGAAAATATAAGCATGATCAAACTTTGGTTAATTCTAGATTTTTCTTTTGAATATTACAGATTCGAAGCGCCTATCAACAAGTGTGGAAGAACGTCAGTCTACGTCAGTCCAGTTTTAGTGTAACAGACCCTAAATGGAGTTCGATGTGGTATCTGGTACGTGTTGTATTTGGCAGGCTATACTTTCTTGCCATGCATGCATATGACATTTATAAGCTCAGATGAATATATTTTTGTTCTTTGATCAACCTGTTTTTAGGAAAGAGTTTTGGGGTGTAAACGTCTTGCCAACAGTCTTTCAGTTATGTAGGGACTATGCCTACTTGAGGCAAATGGTTGATGGATCAAACATAGTATTTTATGTATTTCTGTCGTAGTCTTATTATCTTGAAGATATCATTACATGTGCTGTGATTTATGGACCTCATTCGAAACTCCCTTAAACTTGCCAGTCAATCCTATGGTAACATACAGTAGACATGGAATATAATTTTTATATCGCGTGCGCACACAATAGCTACTGCGTGCAAATGGAGTTGTTGAGCACGCGACAGTTATTGCATTCAAATGCGGAAGATTATTGCGTGCGCACACGAAATAGAAATAATCCCACGCCCCTTTAATGCTACTGTGCAGACGTAATTTGACAGAATAGTTTAATGAAAAGACGTATTTTAAAACGTGGGACTGTAGAGCTGATATGTTCACGCCTGCCGGTGTTTTTGATATACGAGTATAAGTATCTATACTTTCAGAACACAGCCGCACGTCCATCAATGGAAGTTTTGCCACTTTGGCAGAAGGGGGAAGCCGGATATGATATCATGATTACAATTGTAGACGACGGTGTACACACACACCCGGATCTTAAGGTCAATGAGTGCATGAACAGTACACGTTTCTTCTTATTAAATATAACCTTATACTAAGTGTTCAAGTTTTAATCATGAATTAGCATTAGTGATTTAGTATATAAATTGAATTGCCTTGGATTTCATATTATGTGAAAATATGTTTTGTTTATTTTACAGAAAAGCCATTTCAGTAAAGATGTGTATGATAATGACAATGACCCGAGTCCTAGTGCTGGAATGGGGTTAGTTCTTCACGTTAACAGCTATTTTATACTCTTTCTTTAAAAATGTCTCAAATTAAAGCAGATCTGATTTGAATTTCGAACGATATTGAATTCAGTTAACATTTAAATATATGTTGTAAAGGAACGGTTAAATGAATGTTTTACATCGATTGTTATAAAATTGTTATAGTATAAAAATATGTTATCTGTATTTAATTTATCAACAAACCTAATTTCAATCGCTATTCACAATAAAAAAAAATAATGTTAACCTACACGATCAATAAGACAATGATATGATTATTATAAGAATATGAACAACAAAACAGCTGATTTTCCTTCAGACATGGAACAAAATGTGCGGGTGTTGCCCTAGCATCAAATAATACGATATGTGCTATTGGCGTTGCCTTCGGAGCAAGTTTGCAAGGTAAACTTCTTCCTAGATATTTAGGTCAGAATTCTAACTTCAACTTTTCAATTTCACTTCAAAGCATTTATCCACGGAAAAAGATCTGAGCAACTTAGCAGTGTTTTTAAATTATATTTTTATAATGATTTGATGGTCTTTTGGTGCATGATGTTGTATGCTTGTTTGTTTTCAAGCAAAATAACAACAAGAAAAAAAAAAGAAACTAAAAAGTGCATACACTTTCGTTGTTTTAACAAATAAAATGAGTCCAAATAATTCATATTTTGATATCTGCATTATGTTTATTTTAAGCAATAAGACTGATTGGGCCTTTCGGTGTGACTGATGGCGGACAAATAGATGCGCTCGGAGACGTTCATGCGATGATTTCATCCAACAGTTGGGGCGGCCAAGAGCGAAACACTTTTGATGGTCCTTCGCCATCAGTGCAATACGCAATTAAGAACGGAGCAAGCACGGTACAGATATGATTGTTCTCTTGATAAAATAGAAAATAAAACAACAACAAGGAAACAAATTATATAAACGAAAAATAAAAAAACGAATGTGCATAATGAACATATGAATTGAAATGCAGTAATTTTAAAATACATTGTCCAAAAAGTTTTTTTCATTTTACTACGCAGTTGCCTAGTATTAATTATGTTAAAATGAGATACGACTTACAAAGACATCTCCGTTTGAGTATAGTCATTTACAAATGAAAATATAAAAAATAAAGAACCACTCGTACATATTACAATATACATGATCATATACATTTGTACATAAATTATATAAGGTAAAAATCTTTAGGGCAGGAATGGCAAAGGCACCATATATCTGTTTGCCGGCGGAAACGGAGGGTTCGACGACAACTGCAACTGTGACGGTTATGTCAACAGTATTTACACCATTGGAATCAACAGTGTCTCCTACGAGTTCAAGCCTCCGGGATACGCTGAGCCCTGCTCCGCCATCTTAGCTGCCGCATACAGCGGGCCCGGTGGTTCGACGTCACACGACGTGGTATGTATTGAAATACTATTATTTGTAGTTAAAAAAAATGAAATGAATTATTTCGCTTGCAATGGACTTTCACGAATTACTTCATTTTTTGAACATAAACAAAAGAACACCATATGTACAATGTATTTTCAGTTTGAACAATAATCGCTCCCGTTCTTTCAGTACACCACAGATGCCAACGGCGGTTGTACTACATTTTCTGGGACATCAGCTGCTACTCCAATGGCAGCAGGAGTTATCGCCCTTCTTTTGAAGGCAAAGTGGGTATTCAAACGTTTTAATGACGCGCAACGATAAATACGTCATTATCTGATATTGTTATTGTTGTTGTTGTTGTTGTTACTTGTAATGAAAAAAAATCTGTATCGGAATCCTCCTTTTGCTTTATGACTCTATAGATTAACTCTATAAAGACATGAAATACATGAAATGTTCTTGGTCATCGAATCAATGATTAATGCAGTAAATTGTTTAAATTGAACTTATTTCTTTTAATGTCTTTTATGACAACTAATTTTAACATTTTATATTTATTCTTCTCGACATGTCATGCGTTGTATCAGTACATGGTGCCTCAGTGAGTTATTTGAGGTAGAAAGAAAGACGATGCACAAAGAGATAATGAAATACATTGTTTCCATTCACAATTTTAAGCAAAAATCTAACATGGAGGGATGTCCAGCAAATAATTGTGACTACAGCAAATCCTAAAGGGCTCATTTACGGACACTTTAAACCAAATGGCGCCGGACGAAACGGTAAGAAATGATAAACAATAAACAAGTCATAGTTTTCTTTTTGTTTTAGGTTAATTTGTCAGAATCTTATTAGAAAGAAATCAATCTCATGACATTGAAATTGAAATCAATTATATTTATAATTTTCTCGTGTCTTTGCCTGATTTTGCTATTTATTTAATAATAAAGAATTACCATAATATGACACTATTTTGAAATACAGAAACATATTTTGATATAACTTTTTCAGATACATGTTTTTATTTCATAAAATAATATGACTTCTTTTACCCGATCTTGTTTTTAAAACATGATATATAACGCCCAATTACCTATAAGAACTGTTCAGCCATATTCGTATCATATTGACCTATATCGGGTCATTTTAGCAAATTTGTTAAGCCCCAGACACAGAGCCACATAGGTCCGGGGCGGAATACTGTCGATTTTGAAACAAAACTTTATTTACTGTTAAAATAAATATAAACGCGCATCAACTGACCAATTTAGGAACTTATTTTCTCAATGCCTTTTCTAATTTGCAATTAAATAATCTTGTAGAATTGCCGTAAATATTAATTGTCAATCTAGCTGGTGTATCTCTAACCATATCTAGTGGTTAAAACCTACTAAAGCGTGATAAAACCGACATTAAATACCAACCAGGTTGGATTGCTAAATGATATGTTTGTTATTGTTTAATTATTGTAGTCAGTGACTGGTATGGATATGGATTACTAGATGCAAAGAAGATGGTGGATGTCGGAAAGAAATGGAAACTACTTTCAGAACAACACCAATGTCGATCTGAAACGAGACAAGTAGCCTTGTAGGTCACAGAAAAACCAAAGAAATTTATCATTAGCTCATTTATGTGATACTTCAAATTAAAGACTATATCGGTCAGTGATTTTTTTCTTCATTTTTTTCTTCTGAATTTGCTCTTACACAAGTTCGTTCTCTTTTTTGCAGTCATGAAGTATGTATTTTACATTGCTTTCCTCTGCAATTGTATTATTGTCTGTGTGTGTGTGTGTTTTTTTTCTATTATTTGTTTTCAAATATATTTCTTACTATCTCTTGCTGGAATAAGGTTGAAGTTGAATTATTTTTCTTTGTCAAGGGAGATCCAAGCTAAAAATAGCGTTCGCAATGTTTCCAACGCCATCAGTACGGACGGGTGTGACAACACAGACAACTGTGTTAACAGCATAGAACATATTCAAGTAATTGTGACGTTTGAATATTCGACCAGAGGGTTTGTTGAATTCGAACTCAGGTCACCGTCCGGCAGTGCGAGTGCTTTATTGACCATACGGAATGGTGATAGAAATAAAAATGGACGGCTAACATGGACATTTATGTCTGTACAGCACTGGGGTGAACGGACCACTGGGAATTGGACTCTCACAATGTCTGCACAGTCCAGCTTCAGTGATTCTGGTAAGCATTGAAAAATAGAAATGGGGGATACAGAGACAACAGCAATAAAGACAGCTCTGTATAAATATACTTTACTGGTTGAAATGACGGTTCTGGGCCTATGAGTGTTTTAAAATAGATCAATGACTGTTACTTTGCGTTGTTAGGTATTTGGATGATCTTGTCAGTGTCAATTTACTTTAGTTCCGCAAAACATTTTTAACTGAATATCAAGGCACCACACAATTATGTACGTTACTCTTATGGTACATCTTTATTTGAAGGTTGATCTAGTGTCATTATAAAATATTAAAAACAGTCTAACTTTGATTTAACTCGTCACCATTTCATACATTCCACCTACCAAAACATAACACTACACACACACACACACACACACACACGCAGATAAATAAACAAACTGGGAATTAACTCAGATCAATTACTATTTACTTCTGGGTCTATGATCAATTCGACGAAGGATTTTATTTTTAATTTCTTTCAAAGGTATAAATGTTTACAATATATATATTAATATATATATATAATCAATTTCATACTATTTACTTTTGACCTTGTATTTATAGGGACATGTTTACTTTCTCTTACTTAACAATGTCTATGATTTTGTTGACAAATTATTTTTCCAATGACTAATTTTTTCTACAGGAAAACTGGTCAGTTGGAGAATTATATTTTACGGTACAGGAGAAGGATGCACAAATAAAACCAATCATTGTTCAGTTTGTGGCATAAATGGTAACGTCGACATAAACCATACTTTCTACTTTTACTTATTTCTTACTCTCACTAATATAAGGCGATAGCTTTTTTTAAGTATCATAAATAATCTTACACCAGATAACAGAAACATGATAAACCCGCTCCATTATAGATAAGAGCGAAGAATTAATGTTGAATTAATGTTATTCTAACGTTCATTGTACTTGTAATTAAGGTCATATTCATATATTCGCTGTTTACTAATATATTCACAAGCGCAATTATACTTATCCTTTCATTATAAGAAAGGAAACATCTATAAAAAGATTAGCGGCTAGACAAATACTAATGCATTACTCTTTTTTTACGATTAACAATTTATTAATTACTTTCTAATTCAGAAGATGGACAACCACAAAACGATAAATCAAGTGATTCAGACAGAGACATAATTATAGCGTCAGTTTTGGGTGGAATACCTGTTGTTGCCATCATCGGATGGGGGTGTTATTTTTTAGCCAAATATTGCAAAAGGCGAAAACGGAAAGTGTCAGGGGCTCATTCTGGGAACCATAAAAATTCAAATCTTCCATAAACGTCACATGAAGAGATTGACCGATTCTCTTGTAAAATCGGGCATGTTTGATAAAGGTTGTCTCTCCCTGTCAGACGTTTTAGTTTGTTTAAATTGTTCAAAATATTGACATTTTCGACCGTATATCTAAAATGTGATATATTACTTTCTTTGATAAAAATAAGTTTAAATGACATTTCGAATTCATCCTGGTTGAGTGATGTGATATATTTGTATAAAGGGCCTTATTTATTTTACTTGTGATTGAAGTGGAGGTTGAGAGAAAAATGAGAGATGGTTGACTATCTCATCCAGAAAGGAAGATAGGGTGATCAGCTTTATTAGTAAAGACATAATCGAAACATATATCTTATTTTAACATTCAGTGTGAGGGGTATTACTGTCTTTTGCATATGTATTTTAATTGGAAATAATAGTTCACTGAAATTCTGAAATAAATACATATAGTTTGGGGCCGCCGTGGCCGAGCGGTTACGGTCGTGGACTACAAATCTCTCAGCCCCGCACCGCTGTGGGTTCGAATCCCGGTAGGGACTTCGGTTTTTGCATGTGAGGAAGCCTTCCAGCTGGCTTGCGGAAGGTCGGTAGTTCTACTCGGGTACATCTGTGTACTCGGGGTCTTCCTCCACCAGTAATTAGCTGGACGTCGCTATATATGGAAATACTATCGCAGCGACGGTAAATCCCAATATAACAACAGCAACAACATATAGTTTATTGCAGTTTCATTAAGGTATTCCAGACGTTTTGTCAGTTGAAAGATTATACATATAAAACTATCGAACACTGGCTCCTGATCTCCTGAATTCAAAGTGACCTAAGTTTAGTTTCTTCATATAATATTGTTTACTATATAAACTGCGCTCAATTGTTTTTGGTACGTATGTAGGTACATATGAGTGTGTCAGGTAATTTGTTTTAAGATAATACTATATATGTGATCTAACGTTCAGTAAGTCGTTGACTATAAAAAAAAAACATGTACATGTGATCATAATTATTATTGAAATATATTAAAATATGAAAATTCATTGTCACAAAGAGGATATTAATTGCTTGAGAGACAAAAATCTATTTTCGGAAATTCATCGAAATATATCCCAATTGATAAACACTTATGGATGATAACTATCTGTTAATTTTAACGGTATTCATTTTGTGAAGACCTTCTTTTGTTTGTAAAACGTTGTAGCTATGGATAATAAAATCAGCCGAGAAACAAAACAAAATGTTCGACTGCATGTTAGTATATAAAGAAAATATTAACGAGTCAATCTTTAAGCTGATATAAAGTTTGATTTAAAAGATATAAGCTTTTGAAAATTGTCATTGTTTAGTAAAGCATGATGAAATTAGATGGCGTTGCGTAAAATAAAACCAAGTTATAGATCTGATCTTTTAAACTTATTTACTTATTTTTAAGAACAACTTATTCTTGCTCTTTTTTTTTCTTTTTTATTCTTTTGTCGATGCTGTTGTTCTTTTTTAATATTTCATCAAAATATGGCAATAGGTTAACAGAAATGAATGCACCTTTCCAAGATAATACTTACAAACCTTTAGTGTGATCCTCACTAAATATGTTTAAATATCGGGAAAAAGAAATCGAGAAACTCACCACTTTAATGCCAGTTTTTTTTGTTCAACTTATTGAATTCATTGGTCAAATACATGATACATTTATATCATTTCGATTATACTTTTGGTTTTTATATTTTCATATTATGATCATTACTTTTTATGGTTTTTTTTTTTTTGTTTTTTTTTTTTTATGGGAAGGAAAATTATCCCGAAAATGCAACCGCAGAAATTCATATATTAGCCACTTTACGATACATATGTTATCGTATGTTTTTTTTCTGAATTGATACTTAGTAAACGTCTATGTATAATTTTTGGACCCATAAATGAAGAGTCCTACAATGTTTTCAGACCCACCTGCGACTACTTCTCCTAAAATGAACCCATCATCACTCGTCCCTGATATCCAAAGTTCAACCAAGTCTACACACACAACACTATCCAAAATTACACCGACCATTAGGTCTATGGCAACAAACCATGTAACAAGCACTGAGAAAAACACAATCCAGGAAAACAGCAAATGCACGGTCCTGCTAAGCATTCTACTTGCTTCACTATGTGTACTTCTGATATCCGTGGCCACAAATATTTACTTCCTTACAAGGTAAACATATTTTCGCCAATGATACTTTTTCAGCTAAATGAATTAACAGTTTCATATTACACATTTAACGGGTAGACTAACGTAAATCAATTTTTTTTTCTGCCTCAGTCGCAAGAGGTCGTGGGTGCGATGCCGTATGAGACATAGAATTGTCACTGATGGCTCCCTGTTTTAAAGTCAGCTTTAATGTGGATAGTTCCTAGATTTATTGATGCAGTGGCAGAATGGTGTTACTAGTTTGCATATGGTTTTAAGTTATTTGTCTGGCAAATGAAATCGCAATGTGACAGCGTGCTGTGTCGGCAGTAGTCATTCAACAACAGTCACAAACATAGTGATAACATAATATAAATACCAGTTACTGAGCGTGTATTTGATCGCCCAATCAAGGACATTCGTTGAATGTCTAACTTGTGTTTTACAACTTTATTAATACAAATGGAATCATTCACTCTCCAATTACTGAATAAGAGGACAGTTAGTGAAAGATAACATTTCTCTGAGTTTCTTGATCTTGAATACTTCAAAATCGTTTTAAATATAAAAATACAACAAAAAAAATATCAAATAAAAAAAATTAATATGAAATAAACCCACTTTAAAGGTGCACACAAAGATATTAAATTCTCTTTTTGCTTGTAGATTGCAAATACGGAAACCGAAGATAAAGAGGTAATCAACAAAGGAAATTGTCACAAAGGGACGTCATTATATTTCAAAAATGGAGTATGATAACTTGTTAAAGAAGAAAGTGTTAACCAGTTTATTAAGTATGTCGTGATAATTTGATTAAATGTAAAGAAAAATATGTTATAATATTTATTGACCATTTAACAACATAAAAATAGTGTTACTCCTATTCGTAAAGTATCTGAAAGACAAAGAAAATATAGTTTTATGTAATTGTACGTACACCGGTCAAGATATTACAAATATGTTTCATTTCATTCCGTCACAGAATTTAAAATATTAAGTTTTGGAAATAGTGAGACGAGTTATTATTGCCTTATTATTAGAACATTTATACGAGTAAAACATCTGTATAAAAGACAGTACAGTGTACATGTTCTTTTATATTTCGACCGTGTTTGCAAAAATATTTTATTACATTCACGACTTTCGTCGAAACACATGTTTAAACTCTATTAGTCGCCTACCGGTGTTTACAACGGAGGGGACTATAGGTTTTCCCTTCGTCTGTTTATCCGTCTTTCTGTCCATCCCTCCGGATGTCTGCAAATCTGGATCCCGTGATTACTTGAAAACCGTTTCAGATAATATTATGAAATTGATAGATGGCAGTATAGAGATTCTGCAAGTCTTTTTTTTTTTTCTCGGACCAAAATTCTGGTTGCTATGGTAATGTAAAAAATATGCACGTCAACGGTACGTTACTCACTTACTTAAACACACGTTCGCACATTACTGTTTGCTTTCAAATCAACCGTGGGTTATTTGATAAGCAAAACTATCACTTCATGAATTATTGATAAGGCATTTCATTGGATCAGTGGCTGACACAGCACAGTGACAACAGTGTTTCTTTGATTTATGAAATGGCATGGGATTTTGAAAGGTAGCTTCGTTCTACCATGTAGAGGTGACGCTACTCGTCTTAGCGTAGCGGTTAATATTGCGGGAACAATGTGTCAAGTTTAGTTTAAACATATTTTATTTTTTATGTACAGAAATTGGGTTGGGCAACAAGTTCTTTTCCCAATTTAGATAAAGCCCTTCCCTTACAAATTGAACAATACAATACATATGTATATGATATCGTAATGGCATAGTATAATTATATACTCTTTTTTTTCTCAAACAAATAGAGAGAAGTGAAGATGAAAGTACCATAAAAATGGATATTAACAATACAATATGTAAGCAGAAGTCGTGACAGAGAGAGAGAGAGAGAGAGAGAAGGGGGGGGTGGGGGTCAACGACATTTGATAAGGAAACCACAATAATCAAAAAGTTGAATATAAATTTTAATTTAAACTTTATTTATTTTACATCGATTACGAAACAGGTTATCACGACTTAAATTAATCACTCTCGATGGCTCTGATGGCGGCAAATGTGGTCGTTATTGTGGGAGGAAACCGAAGGCCCGGAGAAAACCCACGTGTCTGTAAGGGCGACCACTGAACCCTCTCACGTACGTGACCAGAAATCGATCTCGGGACGCATTGGTAAAAAGCGAGGCGCGTTACCACTACACTATCCAGTCACCCGAATATTATATTATTATGCATATATATGCATTAATATGCATATTATTCAATCACCAGTAAGAGTGAAACTACTGTGCTGCCACTAAGAAGCTATGTACTCATTTCCCGATTAATAATACTTACCATAAAATATACAAACATATGAATAAAAACATACTGCCAATATTGTTATTAAATAATTTAAAGTTAACATTTCATATTAAAACTAACCTTTCAAATAATGTGTTACAAGTTACGAATAAATTTGTGAACAACTTTAAAAAAAATATGGTTTTGTTCATCAGTAAGACAATTATCACCAAACATTACTTCCTTTATAATGTGTTTTTATTGTTTGATTAAAATTTTTAACTTATTGCTACACAAAAGAATTAATATTTATTGATTAATATTTATGAAAACAAAGTATTTAGGTTAGTGATAACGGAATATATACCGGGGAGTCCGACGATGGAAAAAAGCTTACCATGATAATAAGCAATATAGAATATCTCTCTCTCTCTCTCCCTCTCTCTAATAGAAACAAAATGCACGTAGTTACCTGATACATTGTGTATCAACACTAAGCACTGAAAATCATGGGACGGTATGACTGAAATCATAAGGTGAGATAAATGTTCGGATAACATAATGTTTTGCGTCCCCTGCTGTAAGAAGAGGTGACACGTAATGATCACTTTTCCCTCTTCTGTCTGCTCGTCTGTCTGTCCGTTAACCCTTTTCCGTCACGCTTCAGCAGGTGATAGACGTGTTCCAGGGAACATTATTGTTATATCACAAATCATAGAGATATATTGATTTCTACTTTATCATCAAGGAAATCTCTATAAATAGGTGTGTGGTTTGATAAAATAAATCGTAGCGTCAAAGACACTATTTAAATTGGGCGTTTCATCGTAATATGTTTCCTTGTCTTATGCTAATTTTAATACAATTTTATTTCCTTACCCATGAAATTGACAATTTGTATTTTTTTCTTTAGTGTTTAATGTAAGTGCAGACATGCACTAACGTTTCGCCTTTTTGTGTGCATATGCAAACTTTCGACAACCACTACAAGTATATAATTACAAAATTATTATTCAATTGACAAGATAACATTTTGGAAGAAAAAAGAAAAAGAATTATCTTCAAAAATACGCCTATATGGAGATCAGAAATTTATTTTACGAGCAATTAAAGGATTAATAGGGATCTAACACTTTAGCTGGAGAGTTATTTTCGTTTAAAATGGCAAGTACTAGGATAAAATATTTCATAAACATCGGAATGCTTTTTTTTTTTTTTCAAGTAAGAACTATGGATAAGTACGAAATTCAAGCTCAAGTATGATATTCAGTAAAGATACTTACGTTTGACTTTGAGATCGTACATCGAGAATCCCTGTATATCAATATCCTGATTGCACCGAAGTACTTTTTTCAAACGCAAATAAAAAATATGTCCGTTAGGTAATACAAACTGCATTAAAACAAACCTTGTTCATATAGTTTTTAAACAAATTTTCTGGCTGTTGCCTTATTATTTACTTCCCCTTGCTTAATCTTCTATTAAACGTGTGTAATTTATCAGCTGGTAACGAATACCTTCTGTTTTGAGTTTTTTCAATACAGCATAGCTATTCGTTTTGATTATATGAAATGATAACTTAATTTTTCATTGTACATTTACGAAGATTCTTGTCATAATCTTGGAATGATTCTTATCGCAAAAGCCTGACATCAAATGATTTAAAGAAATAGATTCGTAAAAAAGTAACCGAAAGCACATGTCGGTAATAGATCATGAAACATATCGAATCTATATATCTTAACAAGAAACATTTTTATTTCCCATCTGACATATCACGACGTAAACGATTGGCGTAATGCCTTTTTCGGTCATCTTTTTCTGACACCCATGCCAGCCATGCAGTCAATGCTGAAGCATTCCTTATGGTTATGCTAAATAGCTAGCACGAAGACGACGTCTTTCGAATAACGAAGCTGGAGATCGAACTCACATTCAACATTAATCCCCCAGTTACCCGGACCGTAACACATGACAGAGATCAACTGAATGGTTAATTCTCTAATTATAATTGCTTGTCTCCTGTCCATTCAAAGAGCATATTATATCATGTTACATTGAATGAAAGTTCCCTTTTTTATCAGAGCAATTTATCAGAACATGCAGTCAATTACTGATCACAGGGGCTTGAAATTCCATAGGCTGGTCCCCTGAGATCTCATGCGTTGGAGTTTGCACGGAAATGGATAAATAATGTAAATAAAATGATTTAACACGCTATTTAGTTATTGTCAATTTATTATAGCAATGAAATATATATATATATATATATATATTAAAATTTGGCATTTAATAGAACATTTTTAGAGAAAAATACTGCAAATGATACATAACCGACAGCAGTTTAAAAAAAAGTTAATGTAGGATAGTTATTCTTATTTACATGGATTGCTACGGTCTAGTTTTGAGACTAGTGCAATTAAATGATTTGTATTTATAGATAACCTATGTTTCTGATTGGTTGTTTGTTCCTTCCCACAATTAATTTTAACTTTGTAAATTCCGCAATTGACGTGTACTCAGCGGATAATTTCGGCTATCTGCCAAATGCAACATGTCTGAAATGCTACGCAAATGATAATAAGGAAATCACAAAATGAACTCATATAATGGCTTGCGGCCGTGTAGGTATAGATTCTATTTAGAATTTATAGCGAGTTAAAAGTAAAAGAGTCATGCTGGGAATTGCTGAGAACACTCAGAAAATATCGATGAAGCTCCCTCTACCGAATTATACTAGGTGTAGTCAAAACCTGTGTACACATTTATTTTTTCAAAATCTTTGTATGCTCTCATTCAATAATATGAAATATTTCAACACACTGCAGATAAAAATTCCTCTTCAAAGATTTTTTAAATGCATGTTAAACATTTAAATTTATTGCTGGAGAAAACGTTTACTTAGAATTTTTCAAATGATATGTATATTAAGGCGTATGGGCGGTTAAATGAAAGATAAAGCAAAGAGGAGATGGAATGATTGGACCAAGATTAGCGCATTTCATATTTTATACCATTTTTTACAAATAACAAATACATTGGTTACTTATCATTCACGAGTTTATTGTTATTACATAAATACACTATGAAAATACAATTGACAGAATAGTTTTATCACACCTTCACACAGAGTAGATAAAACGCCATTCTCAAAACAATTCCTTAATCCAGGCGTGTCTAGGATATTAACAATCAAACATGTGAAGAAAAATGTATTAAACAAAGTAAATGATTTATTTCATAAATTATTAATCTAAAGAAAGTAAAAGAAAAATAGCTGAACGAAACGAGCAATAATTAAAGATTTGACCGTTATGTGACAGATAGTTGCAATTCACAAAAAGAAATTACAAACGAGTGTCGCTCAATAAGAAAAGTATGTCTCGTTTTTATCAATAACTACCTCCTCACATCTATGTATTGTATTGTATTTTTTTTAAATAATGATGCTATTTCCATCTAATTGTATGCCCTAAATGTTTATCTTCATTAACAAATGTTATCTGGATATGATCAAAATAAATATTTGGTATTTGACAGGTGCGATTTTAAAATGATATAACCTCTATGCGGATTTAAAATAAACCAACCAATGTTTTTGAACAAAAAAGATGATTTATAAAGATCATGACTGAAAACACGGTCGATGTCTTATCTGATGCCAAAAAGGGGGGAGGGGAGGAGAATAAAACGTCAACATTGAGATAAGATATGCTAGTGATTCATTTTATGAGCTTAACCTTTCATTATCGATTAAAATATTTTGTCTAATGCAAATATTGTATTATTTACTGGAGTAATATTTACTGTTTTTGATTTCCACAGAACAAAATATCAAGCGTATTATTTCCTTGATGTGTTTACATCCTGTATATGCCGAAAATAAATAACTAGTGTATTGCATTGTAATGTATGTCTTATGTATGTCTAAACATAATATATTCAAGATTGAATAAAGTCTCCAAAAATGAAGACAATTAAGTCCGCTACTATTCTCGTTTTCTTCTAAAGTTTGTTCTCTCTCTTTCTCTCTCTCTCTCTCTCTCTCTTGTAGTGGTCACTTCTTTTTTTCTATTATTTAAAGTTAACATTATTTAGGATAGTAACTTACAAATATGTCGCTACATAGAAATCAAGCGCCTGTCCTGTCCTGTCATGTTGTATTGATCACTTCCAGTGATAGATAATAGTGATAACGACGCTGAACTCCCTACCATTCGCTTTTTCCTTTTCAACTATTCCCAAATTTCATATGTACACACTTGCAAAAGAGAGATTAAATTATGATTTTTTTGTTTCATGAAATATCATAAGACGTTTAGGCTACCAATAATTATATAAACTACTCGAAACAATCTGTTTGCAATAAAACAATGTAAGACATGCACATAATATAGGTCATATATTCAGCATAACATATTTTTGAAAAATATACACTGAAATATAAAAAAGAACACATTTTTGTTTTTGCAACTCTCTGTGTATTTCAATTGTAAGGAATTAGTACGTTGAAATAACTTACTTTTCAGTTCACGTACGAAATATTTGATAAATTACTTAAAATGTTTGTTCATAATATTGTTAGTTAATTTTCAAAATTAATTTGAAAGACTTTGTTCGCTGTGTGTATCACGGCTCGATGTTACAGAAGATTTACAGATTAAGAGATTGTTGTATTGTTGAAACAAAATAAATGGCTACATAGCTATTATGTCACAATCACAGTGATTTTTAATATGGAAATCGTTTCTAAACAATAATATGAGGACACTCAAGCCTACACTCCTTGAACTTGGCGGTGTGTTTTGTCATGACAATTAAATATCCCCTATTTATTTTTGGTTCACTAGGCCAAAGCCAAAGTACAGTGCCATTGAATGTGAACATCGTTTTGATTCAATAGCATTAAAATATTTGAGCCTCAAATTTGACAGGGTTTTGGGTTATGACTAGTAGATGAGCCCTATTGAGTTTGGGCTCATAAGGTCAATGATCTAGGTAATTTCCAGTAAATATTTTTATTTGATTTTTTTCTAGTTTAATTTTCTTTAACGTAATAATGAGTTTGTTGATGTTTAGTAGATGACCTCTATCGATTTAGGAGTCATGTAATCAAAGATCAGTCCACATTAGTCCAAAACAATAGTTAACCTATTTGACTCCGGCTCAGTAAAGTTATATCTGCAGCAATGTGCATTTTTGTTTTCCTTATTGCCCAAGCGTCTGGAACTAATATCGGGGGGGGGGGGGATAATTTTCTTGTATCTATACAATTTTTTATTTATTCATTGTTTACTGAATTATCTCACTCATACACAGTCCATACATGCTCTTACGACCACCACGTCGATTTAAGTAAATACTTGTCTTAAATAACAATCATATATCTGCACCGAGCAACCACTGTATTGTTTGGCATAATGCTGCTTTAAACTAGTGTGCTATTTATTTCAATTCTTGGACAATTTACAACTTGTGGATATATGTTTAATTAAATTAAATCAGTGCAATAGTATAAATGTATTCAATTCAATTCTATGACTTAAATACTGTATTTCAGCATCATTTCGCAGTGAAGCTAATCACTATTGAATATCAATTTATTTATAATTAAATGGTCAATGAAACAATAGATTTTTTTCTTTGTGTCGTGTGGACTTTGTACTAGAGTATTGTATAAATAAACAGGATAGATCATGATAAAATAGCTTTTTTAATGTCTTTAATATATGTATCAGTCTCCATAAAACAATTTAAACAAAACGCTATAATTAAGCCTGTGCATGAACTTTGCATATATATTAAAACTATGATAGAAGAATAAATAGTATGTTGTCAATTTCTGTTATACATTATGATTACAAAGAAAATGTCAAATTTTGTTTACAAACTTTTCTTTTATTGCAAAAAATATTTATTTTACTTTAAATACCCAACATTAGTGTGTATTGTTTAAATGTGTAACCGCAAGTAAACTTTTTAATCCCGTGACTATATTACATTTACATTATGTGCAGAGTTTAGAAAAACGCGACTTTGTCACTTGTTTGTGGCCTTAATAAAGCAGTGAGACGTTTCGGACGATATTGTTCCTAGCGCTCCAGCACTGGTTTCAATCGATTTGGTAGATACGTTCATTTTGTTATGAAAACACATCTTTCCATACATATATAACCTGCGTTTTAACCAGTTCCCCACCGTCGTTCGCTCGCTAGAGTTATCTGGTCGAGGATTTCCTTATTTAGCCGAGCTTGATTTCTCAAGCGATGCCGACAGGAGCTAGTAGTTACACGATTATTTCAATGAAAGCTTTTGAAAGTGAGTTGAAATCTTTTCCCTGGAGTTTGAGTTTGTGACCGTGTCCTATAATGTGTTTATGTATGTGTTCTAAGGCTGTGTTTGCCTTTGTTTGTAGTATCTAAGAGAACTTTAGTGTAAATAGTCAGACTGAGTGCAGTTTTACCATAATTAGTAATACAGGATCTGTCAGCACCACAAAAGAATGTGTATAGATACTATATGTGCAAGCATAAACATATCATAAACGAGCTCCACTCGTTGCATCCCACCTTTTTCATATGAAAAAACGTCAAACATTTAAACCTTTGTTGTCATTTATTCTTTTATATGATCGAGATTTAAAAAGTGGAAAATAAGTGTTGAATGTTTTAATTTTATAAAGATTGAATGCATTACAAAAAATAAAAGAAAAGTAAAAGTAGCAGAGAATTAGTCTTTAACACTGCTTATATATATATGTATATATATATATATATATATATATATATCCACACATAAACATACATATACACACAAACACATACATACATTAATACATACATACATACATACATATACTGTTTATGATACAAATATACATTACAAACCTTATTCAAAAGGCCTATTTGGTGACATATATGAGTACTTTGTATAAAACAAAGCCATGCACTTTGTAACTTTTATGAGCAATATAACATAATTCAAAGATCATAATTATGTTATACATGTATATAAGCTGTTACAAACGAACCTTATAATACGGTAACAACCTGCATAGATATAAAGCTTAGACAAATCTTAGACATGTGCTTGACAGTGAAAAAACAACAGCAACAACATTATATTGGAACACATCCTAGATTTACATGATTTGTATAAATTTATTTCATTATTTTCTTTATTAATATTTTTTTATTATTCTAATGGGCACAACTATTTATTTTTCAAAACATATTTATACAGGATTTTAAGAAACAATTAAGAAAGAGGGTAAAAAGGGGGTGGGTGGATGAGAGTAAAATCGTGTTGCCATAACAACGGAAAGAAAAGAAAATGAAAACTTTAAAAGTCATCTCCATCAAAACTACTGGCCAGATTTCAAAATGTTTCAATATAGATATTCCCTAGGTAATCCTCTTCCAAGATTGCTAAATTATTCCGATCCGTTAAAAACATTGCCGCCAGGGGCAGAGCTAATTTGCCTTAAATGTAATATAGTGAAACTTTTAAAAGATTTCTGCTCCAAATCTACATGTCAGATTTTTTTAATGTTTTAGCGCAGATGTTCTATAGGAAGCCCCTTACCAAGATGGTAATATTAATGACTATTATATATGACTCAATTTATGCACATGAAGTATAAAAATATCATATTTAACTTTGTTTATATTCTCGCATTCACATTTATAGACCATTCTTGATCAGATGCTTGGCGCTCAGCATATAAGGGTAGTTCCAGGACTGGTTTGCCCGATGTCAGGATAATCTGACTGGGTGTGGTATCATGCAACATGGCTACGGCGTGATACTTAAGTGTTACAGCACTATGTCTATCTCAAATAGACATCGTCTGCAAATAACTGAAAAAATGTCTGGACGTTCAACCCAAAAAACAAACAAACAATTCTCGCATCCACATTTATAAATTATTTTTGATCAGATGTATACATAATGATAATAAAGGATTAACATGCATTTTGTGGAAGTTATGGTCCATATTAATAAAGATTGCCTTAAGAGCAATCTCATTTTTTTTTCTATGGATTAGATTTTTGTGATTACTGAGCCAGGGAGAATATATTTCTGTGTTTACTTACCATGCTTAGAATATCAAATTCAAGCAATAACACTCATTTGAGATCACTCACATATTCTATCGTCAACCATATCTTACATACATACAATTTAACAGCTGCTTTGGGTATACTCAGTTATGCAAAGTTACACAGAAATGAGTCCCTACATTACTTGATTTTTTTAAATTGTATGTTTATTGATTTGCAAATGCGATCTTAAAGCTTTAATAGGAGGTTGAGATAGGGATTAAAGAGGTAATAATTTTTCACACCCGCAGAGATGAGCTGTTAGATTAGCAAATAAAGCTAAGCGTTCTTTTGATCGGTTTCGTTTTTTTGTTGTTGTGATTATGATGAATTTGATTGCAACTGTTTTGGCTTAATTAATTAAAACAAAGTTTTATTACTTACGAATATGTTTGTTTTCAGTTATCCTGTCACCTTCCATAGGTGTTTATTTTTTAACATTTAAATATGCTTGGTTAGGGGATGGATATCATATTAATCTTAATTTCAACCAATAATGTGAAATCTGTACAAATGTATACATTTACATTAAATATGTAAATATAATCTAAAAAAAAAGTAAATGTATAATTATTTCACACACACACACACGGCTGGAGAGAGAGAAAGAATGAAGAAAGGCAGTTTCATTAATACGGAAAATTCATAAATCCGGAAATTTCCTCAGGAACGAAAGTGTCCGGAATAACGAGGTTTCACTGTATGTACACAGGCTGCTATATTTGGCTTGTAATCGGAGAAAATCTCCCCGTTCTTGGGTTAACCTGAAATACGTCATGTCTGTCATTGAATAGGGAAGATTGCAATAAATTGGTCAAACGGTCATATTCCGCTACTATATAGGTATGATCGCCTTAGCATGATTTTTTTCCTTTATCTTTTTAATTTGTTTCCTTTTATTACAACCCATGCACGAAGCGAAGACACATTGCTAAAAATGTATACATGTATACGTAAGTAAGGAGAAAGCAGTTGACTTGTGGATGTTTAAAGTAATAAATACAGTTGACTTCGGCAATTTAATGATTCCAGCTAGATAAGATCTAGGTTTATGCCGAAAGTCTTAAACATAAAATTTAAACACATCAAGCACAATAACGTGTGATGTACCCATTTAAATATGACAAAAATGAAACTGAATTTTAATCTGTAGATACCAAGTGAGCGTACGAGTATGAATGATTTAGGGCATACTACAATGTAATAACATAATAGATTAAGTCATTTTTGCTAAAACATTCCATACGGTCCTGTACAGGGATATACTTTTACAGTATTCTGAATAATTCACGGAATTGTATGGTTAAACGTCCATTTTTTGGTACAGTATTGCACCAATAACCTCATAATAGTTTTTTCCCGGATATTATCATATTAACTTCATCCTAACAATCAATTATTCTCTGATTAAAATTGATTATAATTACACAGAGTACAACATTAGCCTTTCATTGTTTCACCAACCTACATATTTTACAAGAACTGATCTTCAATGTATTGACATTAATTTTAATATATATTTTTTACCCACCTACGCACACCAAATCGGGTATGACCCGCAACAATTTTAGAATTTGCAGACTTGTACTACAGTGCCCTCCTGCTACAAAAATAAATGATCGGATATAAAATTACAGTAGTAAATTATAGAACGTTACAAACGTGTCATTTCTCTTTCCGTCCGGTAAAAAGCCAAATTCAAATTCAAAAAAAAAAAATTAAAACGGCACTGGTACCTCCCTTGCCTGGCGCTCAGCATATATGGGTCAATCCAGTGCTGTTTGCCCGGATGTCTGGATAATGTAACCGGATGTGGTATCATACCACATGTCTACAACGTGATACTGCAGTGTGGCAGCACTATATCTGTCTCAAGTAGACAAACAAAAACAAACAAACTTCTGTATTGGTTTTCCATAACATCCAAACCACATTTGACGTCAATTTACCTTAACTAGGTGAAGGGTGGGGGGGGGGGGGGGGGGCAAAATCAAAGATTGCATTTACGTAGTCAGATGTAACTGAGGCTTAATCGAGATTCTATTCAGGCGCAATCACATATCAAGGACAATACTAGGTTATACTAGGATTTCAACCTCAAGTAAATTCGGTAAATTCGTGGAATTAAAAATGGAAGTATTCGAGTTTGTTTGAACAAGCCCCTCTTTGTTTGATCCATGATAATGGAAGTCAAGTGCCACACCTTAAGATCCTTATAGTTTGAAAGGTCTGTATTGGATACGAAGTTTGTCTACGTGCAACGTAGATAAGACCATGACAAGTAACTTAAGAGACATAATGCGGTTATCATGCGGGCCATACCGATGACCTTCAGACACATATAGAAGTCCTCTGTGAACGGAAAGTCTTGGTTAATATATTTATGAATGTTTTTGCACGTGCTGTTTGACCTACTACTGTTCTATTTAGTATAGCCTTTTCTTTTATTTAAAATGTTCAGGAATGCCAAAAAAAAAAAAAAAAATCATAATCGTATTTTGTATTTTGTGATTGCCATGTATACAGCTGACAGACAAATATGTAACGATAAAAATTAATAATATTGGTACGCACAAAATGTAACAAAATGAAAAGTGAGGTTTACCATAATATTATTACTCAAAAAAAAAAATAAAAAAATACAAGAATGTATTCATATAACAAGTACTGAAATTTTATATCTATGTAAAGTTGATCCAAATCAATATCTACATACTTAAATCAATATCTAAAACTTACTTACTTGTCTGAAATAAAAAAAAAAATATATATCTATATATATGGCAAAATAAATGACAGACATTGAGAAGGAAGTGATGAAGAATGTAAAAGAATTAAGGCCATTAGTAAATTCTGCCCTTAAACGGTCTTCCATAGACAACGTTGGGCATAATAGCATGTATATTTCGTGATGAATCGTTCAATTATCATCACACCTGTTCAATCCGATTTATTCATTGTTAAATTATACACACTAATATACAGTTACTAGATTTTAATTATGTAACTATTTAAACGAGAAGAAGAGAAAGTATATGCTTACATTTAAGTTCGGGTTGCTGCTTAGCTCATATTTTAAAAGAGATGTATATTTAAGAGAGTTGTGAGTTACCAGTAGCAAAACGTGAAATTAGAATTGAAAAAAAGTAAGTTTTGAGTTGCAAAAAGTTATTTCCGTGTCAGAAGAGTAAGTTTCCATTTACAAAAAAGTAACAAAGTGAGTTTGAGCTAAAAATAATTTTAACTTAGGACTGATGACAAATAAACTCAGAATAGTGTCAGGCCCATTACTTCAGATATAGAAAAAAGACATGCCGTTTAGCATGTGCGTATGGTAGACGATGGTGGATAGGACAGTCCGTCATCATCTAACTGGCTGTTTGATGTTAATGAAGTTTTGTGCTAAATGGATCCCGTATTTGTTGATACCCTATCACAAGTTCTAGCGTTTAAAGGTCGCATAAAAACTGTTGAAAAGGAATATAATGATATGTCTGAGTAGGTCACTTGGGATAAAACTTGGAGGTATTATTTTGTTTGTTTGTTTGTTTGTTGGGTTGAACGTCCCACCGACAGTATTTTTAGTCATTTCGAGACTATGTCTACTTGAGACAGGTATGTATAAGTTTAAGTCACAGCTAAAACATGACACAGTGGTTTACTAACAGTCATGTCAGACCAGTAATTGCATATTTGAGTGTCCCCATTTAAGTAAACATCTTACGCAAATGTGTTGAAACCACCTCTGGCAAATTCGTCAAATGTAGAGTACATGTAATTGATGCTTATTTAAAACAATAAGTCAGCTTAGAACGAAAACATTTTTTTTTTCAGTTTGAGCATCCTTCTTCCTATCCTACTAAAATGGCATGTGAAGTTTTTTTTTCTATTTTCTTCGATATCGATCGCCGAATGGTTAGAGCGTCCACCAGGGGAGCGGGGGGTCGTTGGGTTCGATCCCTGGCCGCGACATTCTAAAGGCGTTAAAATGGTACTGAAAGCTTCCTACCTTGCGCTTAGTAAATTTTACAGGGTAGTCCTGGTTCAGTAAAATGTTATCGGGTGTGGTATCATGCCACTACTTGCAGTAGCACTATATCAATCTCAAGTGGACATACTTCCAAATGACTATAATACTTTCCTTGAGTCATTAAACCCAACAAATCAAACTATTTTCTATTTGTGTGAGAGAGACTTCTTTGCCACATTTAACTCAACGATAACAAGACTCCAAAAGTGTGTTTACGTGTAAGGGGATAAAGTGATTTTTTTTTTGTGTGTTGATTTACCGTCGCTGCGACAGTATTTCAGTCAAATAGCGACGTCCAGCTAATTACAAATTGAGGAAGACCCTGAATGCACTGAGGCATCCAGGTAGAACCACCGACCTACGGAAAGCTAGCTGGAAGGCTTCCTCATGCGTGTTAGGTGGGGGGGGGATACTTTAAAAAGATAATGTGAAAAGTTCGATGCATACGAAGACTAGTGATAGGATCGATTAAATAGATTTTGGAGAAGAACTTTTGTATCAAAGCTGATTAAATTGATATTATTGCGCAATAAATACTCATATTCAAACTTCATTTCTGTTAATTTTAATTTAATTCAATTCATTGTTGAAATTGATTGCATACGATTTTGGTAACAAAGGACAGATGGACACCAAACGCTATAAAAATATACGGCCATTGTAACATAAAAACAAGTACATTTATTTTGCTTAGTATTAAATCAAAACCTTGGACTTAGTTACATGTCAGCAAACTATTTATTCTGATATAAAGTGCTTGAGGTGAGAGAGGCGCTACCTTTGCAACTCGTATCGCAGTATTAAATACTAGAGAAAAATGTGATTAGGATAAGAAGACAATAGCAATAAAATATTTATACATGAATGATTTTGTGAAAAAAAATAAAGCAAACGTGACTTTAAACATATTCGTTTTGAGTACAAACACCAGACATCCGGCTTCGTGCATTAGATATGTTATCTTGAATAAACAAAACACGTCCTTCTTTCTTAAACAATGACACACTTAGCGACACAAACATGTTTTTGCTGAGGTAGTCGATATTCATAGATAATCAAGTGCCTATCGGATGAGGTTATTTGCACTCGACATTAATTGCTTGTTGCATAAGGGATTATTAATACAGACACTTATAAATGTTCTTATTGTTGCTTGTTTAGATCTTGTTTTTTGCTCACCTGAGCTATTGTGATCGATGCATGCCCGACGTCCGTCGTCCGTAGTAAGTCGTCAATTATTTATTTCAAAAGACATTTCCTCCTGACCTACTGGGCCATTTTTATATAACTTTATGGAGATGTTTCTCAAATGGTCCCTTTCAAAGTGGGTCAAAGAATTATATCCCATGTAGACATGTTGCTATGGCAACCAAAAGGGGAAAAAGATGGGAAAATGTAAGGAACAAACTTGAATGACAATAGAAAAAAAGTTACACCCTAGCGCTTATAAATACATGAAGTGTTAGTTGCTTATGTAAACATTAAATGCGTACACGCGCCCATTAGTTTTTTTGATACAATATGGACAAAGAAAAAATAATAAAACTATCCACGAGAAGTTCGGTTACCATTCTACTTTGTGAGTAAGCTGCCCATGATTTTTTTTTTGTCATTTTCAAGGGAAGATCAATCAAAATCAGTCCTATCGATGCCTTATTTTATTTTCAAATAGTAGTTGTTTCATTTTCAGTCATACTGCAAAATGTAAAACAATTATATTCAATAGATTTTTCATTATACTTCAGCAAATAGACATACTGCGTTTTTCTTGCAATAAATTAAGAATATTGCTATATATTCGCGTATGTGACTATAGTATCAAATGTGTTGCATAGAATTTCTAAAAGTTTTACACAGTGACAGGGAATATAGTACCTAACATCGAGTTAAATTGACAGGTATTCAACTACCTGAGTTCTTGCTTACTGATGGCCAGTGCTCTTTTGTTTGAGAATCGGGACCACTTACAAAATCTGTCATCGACAATAATATAAGCCGTTACATAATCCCCCAATAATCTGGAATTAAATTTAGTCACTGAATTTACTGGAATGAAAACAAATAACAATACAAAGATCAGTATTTATTTGGAAACCCAATGTAATTAATTAAAAAATGTGACCGGGAATTAAACCCATGTGCCCTCATATAATACATTATCAATTGAGCTGCAGGGAGACTTAAATCTTCACTAAAAAGGCTTAATAACTATAACTGAATCTAATCTGTTACCTTTTAAAATGATTTAAGAAAAAAATCAAGCAGCTTAAACAATATATCTTTATTGGCACAAATGATGGCGTGTATGTTTTTGTTTTTTTCTTGTTGAAATAGAAAACAGGAAGTAGTGTGGGAAAAATGGCTCACTTGGACCAAAACTAAGAGCCTCAATGGACTCAGTGCTAGAAATGTATCACTTTTGAACCATTTTCCATCTTTTGTTTCAAAGCTATTGTTTGTGACAGATATTTTTATTTCATCAATTCAAACCCTAACTTAATATTACCTGATCAAATAACACATGTGAATATAGTATATTTAAATTCAACAAAAACAATAAAGTATAGTAGCATAGAGGTGACTAGGAATGCGAGGGTATCTACTAGGGCATGATACGAATCAGTGCATTTATAGAGCTGTACCAATATTTTAAATTTTAAAATCACATCATTCTTCTTTTTTTTTCTTTTCTGAGTAGTTCATTCATTAAATTAAGCGATAATTGGAACTTAAGATTTTTTTAATTCTTTTTTTTATCATATCCTATCTTGCATCATTTTTTTTTCAACCTGCATAATTTCACAAACAATAGGCACTTTGATTAAACAAGATGGCCAAGATGGCCCTGTGTCGCTTACCTGAGTAAGATTGCTGTGTTAGGCATGATAACAAAAAAATGTGGCATCTACAGTGTTTTTCTAACATTTGACTGAGTGACCTAGATTTTGATCTTACCTAAATTTGTACTCATCTGGGATTTCGTACAGTCATCATTCTTATCAAATCCTAATGAAGACTGGGACAAATATGTAGGCCTCTAGAGTGTTCACAAGGTTTTGCTAAAATTTGCCCTGGTGACCTACCTTTTGACCCCATGTGGCCCAGTTCTGTACCCATCCGAGATTTGATGTAAACTAACATTCTGACCAAGTTACATTAAGGTTAGGCCAAAAACGTGGGGCTTCTAGAATGGTCTCAAGGTTTTACCCAGGTGATCTACTCTTTGAACCATTTTCGAACTCATCCAAGATTTCATGTAGCGAACATCCTGACCAATTTGCGTAAAGATTTGGCCAAAACTGCGGCCTCTAGTAAGTTCACAAGGATTTACCAAGATTTGACCTAGTGACCTAGTTTTTGACTCCACATGACCCAATTTCAAACTCATCCGACATAGCATAAAGACAAACATCCTGCCCAAATTGAATTAAAATTGGGCCAGAAATGTGGCCTAAAGCATGTTCACTTTTTTAATATTGGACCTGGTGACCTAGTATTTTTACCCCACATGACCCGGTTTCGAACTCATTCAAGATATCATGTATACAAACATCCTAACCAAATTATATGAAGATTGGGCTAAATCAGTGGAATCTAGAGTGTCCACAAGTTTTTTTAAGATTTGACCTGTTGACATAGTTTTTGACTCCACGTGACCCACTTTTGAACTCATCCGAGAGATATCATGTAGACAAATAACATGACTAAGTTTAATGAAAATTGGGTCAAAACTGTGGCCTCTAGAGTGTTCACAAGCAATTGTTGACGACGGACGACGCACGACGGACAACAGGGGGTCACAAAAGCTTATCCTGAGCACAAGAGTTCAGGTGAGCTAAAAGCAAATGGCCATGAGATATTGCGATATAGTTTGTTTTTGTTTGTTGGGTTTAATGTCCCACCGACAGTATTTCTGTTTCATTTGGAGACGATGTCTACTTGAGACAGATATAGTGCTGCCACACTACAGTATCACGCCATAGACATGTGGTATGATACCACATCCAGTTACATTATCCTGACACTGGGTCAACCAGTCTTTCAGTACAGTACCATTTTTTACGAACTTTGTATGTCGCTGCCAGGACAATTGTAATCGATAAACAACAATTGCAAACGACACACAACAGTATTAAATGACACACGACAATGCGACATGGCACTCAATGTTGCATTGAATTACTACCATTTTCATGAAATGTTGCATTTATTTTTGGGTGTCGTTTCAATTTGATGTCACCAAGGAACAGTTTGCAAAACATTGCATAAATATCAGACTTCAATTATTTTAGCTTTAAAGAGTGATTTCAAGCTAAGCGCCCCCCTAGCCGCAAAATGATAAACCGAATTGAGTAATGTTTTACTATTAGGCACCTAGCAAAGCAGGATATGGTTCAATCAAGTATACAAGTCGCACTAGTCAAACATTCAATTTCGAATATATCACAATTTGAAGCATAAAAACTGATTTACAATTGTTCTAAAAAGGATCAAACCGTGGACTGTCGTAAAATGATCAAATTGAATCTGATCTTCAAAAGCTAAACATCACTGGAAATAGCGTTTTAAGAACATACACCTTTTTTCATTTAATCTCGATAAAACCATTTTAGTTTTGGAGGTATTTCAGGGCCGAATAAAAACCATATTTGTAATATGACCTTGACCTTTGCAATTTCTTTTTAACCTTTTCATTGCGAGGCCCTTTCAAACATAACAGTACATAACCTGTGAATATTTCAAGAAGAATGTACAAAAAAATAAATTCAGGTGCGACAAAATATGTTTTTGAAATTTTAGATTTTCCAACATTTTAGTGAAGTCTGACAGTTTCTAGAGGACAAACAATACATTTTTTAATTTGCCACCCCATATATTTTGTACGTATATGTCTTGCAAATCGTATGCAGCAAAGAGATTCTTCTATCTGATCTCTAACAAAAATGAATAGGTTTTTCATAGACCTACATTTATTTGCACAGTTTTGCGAGGTTCGAACTTTCAACCTTCCGTTACTAGCTCAAAAAGTTTCAGCCACTCATACCTACTAATGCAACAAATCGCATTTAGATTTAGATCAGACTTCAACTTTTTGAGTTATCAGCAAAAGAGTGATTTCAAGCAAAACGCCCAAAGCGGCAAAATGATAAACATAATTGAGTAAAAATTTACCATTAGTACATAGCAATGCAGCAAATAGGTCAATCAAGTTTACAAGTCGAACTAGTCGAACATTCTATTTCTTATATATACATTTGAAGCATAAAAACTAATTTATAATTATTCCAAAAAAGGATCAAACTTTGGACTGCTGTAAATGACCAAATCAAGTCCGATATTCAAAAAATAATCATCACTGGAAAGGGTTCTTCAAGAAATAAAAATATTGTTCATATACTTTCAATGAAATAGTTTTATCTTTAAATATGTAGTAAAACTGATTACAATTTCATAAATGTGCCTTTTTCTGATCTTGGAGTTTTGTCGTTAACAAAAAAAAAAATGTTAGAAAAACAACATTTCGCGGTTTTCTCGAAAGCAATTCCATTCAGTTTACGAGTCGCATGATTCGAAAAACATATTTCTTAGTTCCCTGACTTGTTGAATACTTTTAACAGTGATCTTTTAAACATTTTTCTTTTAAGCAGACCTTTTACCCCAAATAATATTTTTGAGTATTACCTGTCAGTTTTGCAGTCGCAAACTTGAAAACCTTTTTTTACGGAATTTGGTTAGTGGCACGCTAGATGTGTGTGTTGCTTTATGATGGCGACAAACGACAATTGTAATCGATAAACAACAATTGCAAACGATACACTCCAGTACAAAATGACACACGACAATGCGATATGACACTCAACATTATAACGAAATAATGTTGCATCATATTACTATCATTTTCATGAAATATCACATCAGTTTTTGAGTGTCGTTTCAAATTCACCAAGGAACAGAATGCAAAAAAAAAACGCATAAAAAACTTCATTTTTTAGTTATAAAGAGTGACTTCAAGCCAAGCGCCCCTAGCAGCAAAATGAAAAACAAAATTGATTAAAATCTTACTATAAGGTACCTAGCAATGCAGCAAATGGTTCAGTCATGTATACAAGTCGCACAAGTCAAACATTCTATTTCTTATATATCACAATTTGAAGCATAAAAACTGATTCAAATTTATTCTAAAAAGGATCAAATCAAGTCCGATCTTAAAAAACTAAACATCACTGGAAAAAGCTCTTCAAGAACTAAAACTTTTGTTCAAATATTTTCAATGAAATATTTTTAGTTTTGTAGCTATTTGGGACCGAATAAAAACACATAAATCGTAATATGACCTTGACCTTTGCAATTTCAACTTTTTAATTGTGAGGCCCTTTCAGACATAACAATACATAAGGTGTAAATATACACAATATACATAACCTATGAAAATTTCATGAAGAATGAACAAATAATAAAATCAGGAGCGAACAAAAAACATGTTTTTGAAATTTTAAATTTTCCTTAATTTTAGTGAAGTTTGACCGTTTCTAGAGGAAAAAACATGCATTTCTTAAATTCGCCACCCCATATATTTTGTGCATTTATGTCTTGCAAATCATTTGCAGCAGACAGAATTATTCTATCTGATCTCTAACAAAAATGGATAGGTTTTTCGTAGACCTACCCTCATTTGCACAATTTTTTGCGAGGTTCGAACTTTCAACGTTCTGTATCTCTAGAACTTTCAGCCACACATTCCTCGAAACCTTTCATATTTTATTAGGCTTTCAACAAGGAAAAGAATGTAAAAAACGTAGAGTAGAACCTCGTTTATCCGAAGTCATAGGGACCGGGCTGAAAATAATGATAATTGAGATTAAAAATCCAATGATAAATTTCGGTTTGTGTGCATGTATGTTTGCCTTATCATTACCGGTGAATATCGTGAAAATTGCTACGTCGTCAAAACAACTACTGGTACGTATGAAATGAAAAATCCTGTACATAAGAGGGACTTCACGGAAATACAAACACATACTATTATTGATATTGAAATTTCTTTAAAACATGTATGCAAATACGTATGGAAATAATAAGAAAACAAAACAGTTCAACAGTAATTTCGTCTTTCTGTTTCAACCAAGTTCATAGTGTATTTGGTGGTACCCCAAACTCTTCGGCAATTTGCTTTTTTGTTTTAATTTCCCTCTCGACTTCCTGGATGGCCGCAATCTTCTCTTGATAGGTTTTGTGCCTACGTTTAATCCCCTTCCGTCCTTATGCCGACCCAGATATCCCCCCGGTTTGGTTACCGGGCCATTCTCTAGATTGCTCGACAGCGGATAGGGTTGAGACAAAACCAGGTATTCCCCCCAGACACACCGGGTATATCACTGGATTGTTCTGACATTGACAATTGTGAGGAATCATCTTTGGAGACAATAATTCTTTCGGACGTAAGTGTGCAGAGACGACAGAGAAACAATTGATGAATAATCTCTGCTGACTAAATTTAAATTCACATAAAAAAACAAGTACTCAAGCTCTGACACCTGGGTTTATCTGTTGACGCGTGTCTGTTACTCAACCTGTCAGACATCGATCAGAAGTAATCAATAATTTCCGGTCAGACACGTGCTGATAATCCCTACCTGGAAAAAGGTGCGAAAAACTTAATTGAGCCATAATTCCAGTGACGCCGCAAAATAACTGACCCGTGTACGATTGAAGTTAAGGGCGATATGTCTTCTTCGAAAATGTACGAAAATTGACTTCGAAGTAAAAATTGAAAAATAGGTATAAATAGTGAACTCGGGACCGGGATTTAACTTCGAAATAGCGAAAAAATCGAAATAGCGGACTTCGGAATAAACATTTTATTTTTAGTTAAAATAAGAAGGGGAAAAATCGGGACCGAAAAAAAACTTCGAAATGGTGAGGAATTCGGTTTAACGATGTTCGGTTTTACGAGGTTCTACTGTATTTGAATCGGACCAAAAATGACTGAGTTATTAGCCATTAATAATGACTGAGTTATTAGCCATTAATAAATTTCATACAAAACGCCCCCTAGCGGGAAAAGCAAGAAATAAATGGAAATTTTCTCAACGTAAAAATCATCTTCAAATATGTGGTAAAAACTGATTAAAATTTCATACATGTGGCTTTTCTGATGATGGAGATTTGTCGTTAATAAAAAAGGTTAGAAAAATAATAAACATAAATAAATAAAACAGAAGAAGAACAATAGGTTTCCGCTCTGCGATGCGAAAACCTAAAACAAAATAAAACAGAAGAAGAACAATAGGTTTTCGCACTTCGATGCGAAAACCTAATGATAAACAGAAGTTGAAAAAAAACTAATAACATTTTTTTTTTCGGACAAATATAAAGCGGATGTTTTTAATTATTATTTTGCCGAAATTTCTACACTGGATGCTTCCAATGCTTCTCTACCAGTTTTTAACGTTAGAGCAGATCTTATATTACAATTTCTGAACAAGATGTACATTCTATCACGTTCTATCAATCTTAAAAACTAACAAAACATGTGGACCTGATGAAGTTAGTCACATATTATTATAAGAGACACTAAATACCATTTGTAAGCCTTTATTAATGTAATTCAATAAATCAATACAATAAAATAATTATCCTAAGCTTTGGAAGCAAGCTAATGTTATGCCACTTTTAAAAAAAAAGGATAAACCTATTCCATCAAATCAAAGGCCTGTTTCTTTAATAAGTTACATTGGTAAATTTATGGAAAGAGTAGTTTTCAAATAAATGTACAATATCCTACTCGAAAATACGTTAATTTACAAATACCAGTTAGGTTTTTTACCTGGTCGCTCCACAGTTTATCAGTTAATTGATATTTATAATCAAATTTGTTTGTTTTTTTGTAACCTATGCAAAGCATTTGACAGGGTCTGGCACAAGGGTTTCATTTTTAAACTAAAGCAATACGGTTTCTCCGGTCAAGTATTAAGTTGGTTATCTAATTATCTTAGTAAGCGGTTGTTTGATGGTTTTATAGCAGATCTACGAGTTGACATTGTATGTGGTGTAAGATTTCTTTTCATTTTGCAACTTAAAAATATTTGTCGTTCTTCATGTGAAGGATAGAAACACGATTTATCTATAAAAAAAAGTCTTCAGTGTTGTCATAGATACCACAATATAAACACATATGTGTACAGGAATTACCTGTGCCGAAAATTGGAAATTCAATAAATACCAACAATAACATTGAATTTCAACACATTTCAACACTTTAAGAACATGTTATATTCGTGTTTGCGTATCTGTTTTAATGATGGTTTATTTTTAATAAATTGATTTTAAGCATGTAAATAATTACGGTGTGAATCTCCACTTGGACGTAAAAAAACGAGTATATCGATTAACCACGCTATCGTGCCTATTTGCAATCGTTCGTTTCGTGAGGTTCGTGTATCGTGTCTCAAACGTGTATATGCATCGTTCGTTTAACGTGCGTGTATCGTGCTGTTCATTTGCGCTTATCGTGCGTGTATGGTGCGTTCCGTTTGCCAACTTAAACGTGCGCCCCACTGTAATAGAAAGCAAAGGATGTTTTTTTTGGTACTGATTTTTTAAATGAAAAAAAACAAAACAAAAAAAAAACTATTAAGACCGGAATGCCTCACGGATCAATACTGGGACCTTTTTTATTTTTAGTCTATGTAAAGGATATAGTGATTCCCTATCTAGCAGAACCAGATTGTTTGCAGATGACAGTTCCCTTTGCGGTAAGCTCAAATGATATAAAACATTTTTAAATATTATATATATATATTATTATATATATTATATTTATGTTTTTTTTACCCCATTGATTTGGTCACATAAACATCTTGGTGTAACTTTAAGCTCCGATAGTTCATGGCATTCACATATCTTAAAAACTTCTGCTTCGAAACTTTTGGGCTCAATGCGGTCACTCAAATTCAAACTTTAAAGAAAATCTTTCAATCAAATATATATTGCATACCTTCGAGCTTTTTTTTTAATATGCTTCTATTTTTTGGTATAGCTGCACAGTCAATGAAAAAGAAACTCAAAAAAAAAAAAAAAAAAAAAAAAAAAAAAAGAGAAGCTGCCAGGATTGTTACGGGTCTTGCTAAATACGTTTGCATTTTAAGATTATTCAGAGAAATAGCGTGGGTTTCCCTTGCAGATCGTAGAAAAATTCAAAAGCTAATTCGAATATTTAAACACAAATTAGGAGAATTACCTGCGTATTTATCAGAAATATATCCTAGTAGGATTATTCAGCCTAATAACTACTTATTACGTAATCAAGAGAGCTACGCTTCGGTGGCATCTCGATTAGAAATTTATTCAAAATTAGTTATTCCATTATCGATAAAACTATGGAATGAACTGGATCTTAACACCCGAGAATCACATTCATTGCTATCATTCAAAAATAAAAACGATATTCAAATCATACGATGTTCCTTCCTATTTTATATCTGGTGCTAGATTTTTGCAGATTCATCATGCGCGAAAAAGAATCAGATGAAGTAATCTAAATGAAGATTGTTTCTTAATCATTTACGTGATAAGATGCGATTGTGGATACTATAATGAAGATGCTGAGCATTTTTTTTTCTTTCGCTGTCCTCGGTACAAGAGCCAGAGGCGTAAATTATTTATAGATTCACGTAGTTTTCATCCACTTAGTGTTTGGAATAGAAAAACTGGACTGAAAAACTGAGAAAGAAAACACTTCTGTCTTTCATCATGCTCATCAATTCATAAAGTCAACTAAAAGATTTAACAACTAATATATAATTTAAATAAACACCCCATAGGTTAATATTTGTAAAACTTGAAACTGATTTCTCTTTCTGCTCATTTCTATGTATTATATGGATGATTATAGGTAGAAATAATGATATTTAATTGTTTGCCTTCGTGTTGTTTTTACGAATTGTATATTGTTCTGAATGTCTTTTCAGGCGATTTCTGTAGCTAAATAGTGTTGTAAGGAAATCAGCATCAGTAATCCTTTTTATTATTTATTTTCCTTTGAATATTGTTCTTTTTCTCTATCTTCCTTCCTTTTTTTATTAATTGTCGTTAATTGTTTTTTCTTTTTTTCCTATATTATTTTCTTCCTCCTCTTTTTTTCAATTAGATCCAATCAGTGAAAATTTTTTATTATTCTTTTTTGTGTAAATTGTAATCAATAGTTATTAACAAAATGTTAAGTCACATGGATAATCTAATACTATACAAAATAGTCAAATTTGATACAAATGAATTTATTAGGAGAGGGCCGACCGCTAATTTGTTATAACTTGTGGCCAGATCCTTTTGCAATTCAATATAAATACAATCTTTTCATGTATTATTAGTTAAATCTTTAATTTCATGTAAACATTGCATGTATGCATGATTGCAATAAAATATGATTAAACTAAACTATCACAGACACTTCAAATATGTTATCATGGGGCCAACGCGATATCTACATATCATATATCTTTAAGCTCCTACGTAGGTGTCAACACTGTCCAATAAGATCGTTTGGTCCATCTCGTAAACTAACACAGTATTGTCAAAGAAGGAAGTTTTGATTCACTTGGTAATATATATTTTTTCTTTTATCTTATATCCTCTACTTCACGTGATTGGGATTAAAATAATTGCAATCGATTGCAATCAGTTAAAATATTATGTATTACATAAAAACATTACCCAGTAATAAGAATGCCGATACACAAACAGTTAAATGTTTTCTGTATTTTAGGCACTCCTCAATTTCTACAAAAGATGTTAACGCTAATTACACTTTTCGAAATATTTACCTCAATCTCTAGGTATTGGGACACTATTATTCACCTATGAACAATCAGCACTAGATTTTGGGGAAAAACATATTATGTTAATGACACAGCCTCACATGCCCTCTACTCAAACAATCCAAGATAATCAAGTACTTAGCTTAATACTACTCGTTATAGCACTCCAACAACATTCCACTTATTTATTCAAACACGTCACACAATAGATTAACTCAGAGGGTAAACGAAAAGAAAGAACAAAATGCGTTGTAAATTGCACATTAATTAATGTATATTTACCTCCCTTCGCGCCTAAAATTAAAGGGACAAGAGCACGTGTTTCAGAGGTGACCTACACGGCTGCAGATCCAAAGGTTACGGGTTCTAACCTCATTTTAGGCATAAATCTTTTATGGCATTTTCCACGTTCAAAGTACTGGTCCATCCTAGGACCCGCCGAGTCGAGTTGAATTGTACAAGATGTTGGATCTGATTTTCTTACTGACGTAATTTAAATACGTTTATACTAAGCGAGACTCTATATGCTGAGATAGAAGGGAAAAAATAAATATATCCCCAATTTCAAGGGAAAGCTGTGAAATTACCATTTCAACGATTTTATGTCTTTGGTAAATTGTGAGGAAAATAGAAATGTTAAACATTGTTTTATAAACGTTGTTCGTTGTATTACACGGGTATTTTACGTTGTTCATCAAAGGCCAGTGTGTTTTATTAGATCTCTGTCACTCTCAAAATAGATTTTACTGCCTCTTTGATCCGTTAAGATATGCTTGTCTCACATTTTGAATACCATAATCGGATCTTATGTTTATTTATTTTTTTATCAAAGAACGTAGAGCGATTACGGTTCTCGTTCATTGTTTTTCAGGCTGGTGTCACTTAAATTTATTCTAACTATGGCTTTAAACGACTGACCTCATTAGAATCAAAATGTACTTATTTGATGTATATGCTATTTCACAAATTGTATATTACCTTTAACAAAAACATATCACAATTCTTCATATTTTAAATAGCATAGAGTGAGGAAAATATTTATAACCGTTTCTGTAACTGACATTTTTTCTCAATAAAATGGTCATCATTTTTTTACTTAAATTTGCTTAAAAATCCAAGTGCCCTTGTGGAGATTAGATACTTAAGTGTTATCCAGGATCTACGTTGAATCCATCCAAACACGGACCTCAAAGTTCGTTTGAGTCCACATAACTAGAACAGGTCAGGTTATCAATTTTCTGGGATTTTAAGTATTACATGTTCCTATTTTTAACATTATCATATATTTTCTCTTCCTAGTGATGAAGAGCTTTAGTACTGACAACTTATATTTGCTGGATACATTTATTTAACTTTAGCCCATTTTTGATAAATTACAATTTGAAGACGAACTGTTATAAAAAGTATCAGAGCGGGCCCATAAACAAAGCCGACCGACATATAAATATTTTGATGTAGTCTATATTTCAAGATTTTCTTTTGCGCAGCTTTTGAATGTTCTGCACATCACACAAGCTGTTAAAGGTTTTCGTCCTACTAGTCTTGATTGTGAAGAAAACCCGTGAGAGCAAAAATGATCTATAAACAATAGATGGTTTGAATTAAGTTGATTCATATAAACCTAACACACATTTTTTTGCACATTCAACACTACAATTCTCCCACAGCATTAAAAAAAACAGTGTATTAAAAGTCTGCAACATATCTTACTAAATACTTTATTTATGAAAATGTTACATTTAAACTATGCAATAAGTTCTTTAATATATTCATACAAAATCAAACTCTAAGGCAGTCAAACTGTACAGCTATGGATTAGCCGGCTTCTATTCTATTTGTAAATTCAGTAAAATCATACTTATAAGACCATTTAACTTAAATTTAAGTTAAATAGAAAGGCTAATCGGGAAGATGAGTGCAATGACTGCGAAATGTAGGATAATGTAAGCAGCACGAAAAGCAGTTATCTGTGATTAAACTACTATATGGACTGTACTAAAACGATACGTATTTGTTTTTGTTGATAAAATATACATTTAGGAACTGTAAATATTCTTGTCGGTGAAAAAAATGTAAGGAAGGCAAAAATAAGGTGAGTGGTAGTTTGACGCTTTACTTGTGACGTAATTTTATTCCTTTACACGATTTTTTTCTGAATATAAACGATCGGTGTGCTTTTTGGGGGCCTGAAATGTTCAAACAATTTATTGCAGGTGGTTTTACATATTTATGCTTGACCGCATGATGTTTGATGTTTTTCATCATACATTTTGCCAGCATTTTTTCTTTAAATCAAACTTTATGTGTATACAAAGCTTTAACATTCCTTTTATTTTATCATTTCTAAATTCAACATCATTCCCAGTATGTTACAACTTGAGGTTTAAGGGAGGAAATATTCTTTATGAAGGTGATGCCTCAAATGAGGTTTACTTCCGAAGTTCACAAAATGGAAAACCTAATGAGAAAATAAGGGAAATCCTTCATAATCTCGGTTGTTCAGACAATAAACTAAATGCTAATATAATGTTGGCGTAAAAATCAGGCATGCCTTGAATTACGACGGGATGTTACAGAATATACTGGATCTAAGTTATAAATTGAACAAATTTTGAAAAAAGTAAAAATAAGAAATATAAAGATAATCGACGAATTCCGGACTCACTCCACGTATTTTTTATTTTGTGTTGAGAAAAATTTAGAACGTGAAAGCTACACCTTGAGATTTTTCGTATGATATCTTTAAGCATTTTCGGTGTCTTTTGGGGAAATATTTACTTGGGGGCAGCATTTTTTTGTATATGTACATACCAATTTAGCTCAAACAATCAAAACAATTTGGTTTGTAAATCAATCATGTATAAATTAGCATGATATATAATAATATATAATTCTCGAGATTTATATTTTTGCTTAATCTATATAAGATAAAAACATGATGGAAATCAGCTTAGGAAGATACTTTCCTTCATTTAAAGATCTTATCTCATAGCATCTTATGGGAATGTGTCCGTACATAAATAAATAAACTTTGCAGTTTTCCTTGCTTTGCTTAATCTTTTATGCTTGCAACGCTGTTCTAACGAAGTATTTTTTTAAAATCGGACAACAATTCGGGGCAATGTTTAGAAACTTTATATTTATAGATTTCTCTCTTTTTACTACACAGAGAAAAACTCAAAACTTTGTTTTCTCTCTTAACACTATATAATGCCAATTTTCATGTTTATTTCAGTACGATTGCGAAACTAATAAAATTGTGTGGAAAATCGATGCTGGAGAGACCATGTTTAATAAACTTTAACGAAAACAATAATACTTAGGAGACATTCGCAATCTCATGCGAAGATACGAGGGCGAGTCAATAATTAACCATCCTATGACATCTCTGATCTACCGAGACATCCACGATTTTCACGCATTGTTCCAATACATGTACTATACCTGTGTACAAAACTACACATGTATACGGTCATGTGTTTGTCTGATATTGAATGTCAAACATGGCTAGTGATGTAAAAGCAAGCTTTTCATCAAAAGTGGAGTACCGTGCTGTAATTCGGTACTTGAATTTAAAAGGTAAAACTGGTAAGGACATACATGCTGAGTTAGTTGAAGTGTATGGGTCTTCTGCACCATTTTATTCTCAAGTTAAATTCTGGGTTGGGGAGTTTAAACGTGGTAGAAATCTTTAGAAGATGAAGCCTGGTCTGGACGCCCAGTTGATGCCACCGACGAAGAAATGTGTAATAAAGTCAGAGATCTGGTATACTCAGATAGGCGAAGTCAGGTTGAAGAAATAGCACAGGCATTAAGCCTTTCACATGGTACCGTTTCAACAATCTTGCATGATCGTTTAGGGATGCGCAAGCCCGTTGGGTCCCAAAATCCCTTAGCAATGAGCAAATGGCAACGAGGGTATCAGTATGCAGTGCGTTGTTGAAGCGTTTGAGGTTAAAAGATGAATTCCTTTTGCGTCTAGTTACTGTGGATGAGATTTAAGTGCATTATTATGAACCAGAAATTAAAGCACAGAGTCGTCAATGGGTAGGGCCGGGATCCCAAAGGCCAAAGAAGTTCAAAACTCAACCATCTTCTGGCAAAGTGATGGCCACTGTATTTTGGGACACAAAGGGCGTTATTTTGTTGAACATTTTACCCAAGAGAAGTACAATAACCGGAGCATACTATGCAAACATGCTAGACCAGCTGAGGAACGCCATCCGCGAGAAACGCCGTGGTAAACTATCCAAAGGTGTGTTGCTGCAACAGGACAATGCAAGAGTTCACATTTGTAAAGTTGCAATGGATGCTGTGGAGCGAAATGGGCATGAATTAATACCGCACACTGCCTACTCACCAGATCTGGCTCCTAGCGACTTCTTCCTTTTTCCAAATTTAAAAAAGGATATACGTGGATGCCATTTCCGGTCTGACGAAGAAGTCGTGGCGGCAGTTGAGGACTGGTTCCATGGAAAGGACCCTGACTCCTTCACTTCTGGGCTGATGGCACTTGAACACGGTTGGTCCAAGTGCATAGCCCTGGAGGGAAATTATATTGAAAAAGATGAGGTAGATCTCAACCCGAAATAGGTTAGGCAGGTTATTTATTGACTCGCCCTCGTATTTTGAATAATGAATGACTGGAATTTCCAGCGATAGCCGCTAACAATATATAGATTAAAAAAATCGTGATGACGTCACAAAAATGATATAGGTCAGTGATAATGCGTCAAAATGGCATTCCAAAGGTTATAGGTTTGAATCCCAGCAGAGTAACTTTTTTAACTTTTTTATTATAATTATTTTTTTACCTTTTTTTAATTTATGTTGCCATATAAGACATATATATGTTTGTAATAATGAAAATTATTAATTTAAGTACATGTGTGTATATTAAAACTAAGTTACATGTACAGAAAGTTGGTTGTTTTAGATTACATATTCATATAACCTTATAAACTGAAGGCAAGAGAAATTAGAAGAGTAAAAGTGGCGATATGTTTGTTGTTAGCAATCAATTGAAACAAATGATGTGTCTGTCGTTTTTAACGACCGTGTTCAAGAAAGGTAAAAGGGTTTATAACACTGGGTTCATTGGCATCGCTTGGAAATATTGAAATTACTTTGATAAACATAAGAAATGTGACATCATCATATTAAACACCCTGTTCTCTCAGCGCTATCAGCGCTTTGGTATTATATTTGATAGCAATTGATGAAAAGCTAACATTTGTTGTCATATACTCGCGATCAATCTAGTAAACATGTCTTTATTTGTAAATTAATTAAGCGTCATTACCATAGCAACTGTAATCTTAAGTAGTTAGATATGTTCTGAAATCATTTTATTTTTCAATAACTCAGTTGCACTTATTCAACAAAATCCACCTTTTTCTAATGTAATTGCAACAACGTATTTTCAGTGTGTTCATTGAATAATCATTTGTATGAATTACACGATCATCAATGAACGTTATTATTATTTGGAAGAAAGACTAAGATTCCAAAATATTAAGATTATCAAATATCACTTAACTTTGTTCATCATAAATACTGGTTCACACTTAGTGGAATGTTAAACAATATGATTGTGACAATCTACTTAAAATCTAAGCAATTTACAGCAAAATATATTAAATACGTTTAACGAACCGGACATACGTTAATTGGTGATATAAAAAGTTTTCCACACAACTCTTAACGGAATCAGTATAAAAAGAAACATAATAATGAAGTAACGAAACTATGATCAATAGCATTAAAACGAAATTTAAAAAAAAAACAACAGACTTCCAATTCCCAAGACGTCCATATATACACTTACGCGGGATTTTGATTCATATTCTGCTAGCATGTTTTTTTTTCTTATTGCAGTTAATTAATCAGATGTAAAACTTTCACTTTAGTTCTAAATAGGTGAATTCATTGAATTCAATCTGCCCCTCCCCCCCTCTCTCTCTCTATCTCTCTCTCTCTACATATTTCATAAATCTTCATATAATTGTTTCATATCATTTTAATGAGCTCATCTCATCTCTGTCTCTACTAAGTAAGGCTTATATTTTTATGATATTGATTCCTGAATTATAAGATCATATTTATCAGCAAATTCTTTGGTGATTTATAAATTACATATAGGCCGAGCGATTTCTGACATTGTAATGCAATGTCCAACTCATTTCTTGACTCTACTGGCTTCGAAACTCGGGTCAGCTGGAAACACTCGTTCTATTTGATCGGAATTCTGCTGATCTTTTCACATTTAACTTGCTTCCCTGGATTGTTCGAATGTTTGTTTATTTCGTTGGCTATTTTTAAATTCGTGGATTTCTTTATTATGTGTAAAAAAGGAATGCAATCTTGTTAAATTTACACTGGAATCTATAATCATATAACATTTCAGTAATACTTAGGGGTCAGGCTGTATAAGGGTGTTTTCTAATTTTGCTGACGTCGAAGTGTTTGTTATAATCTTGGTAAATGCTGGCCTTATTCGGTTCCACATACACAGCAGCATGCTTGAACCTGAAAAAAAATGAACATAGGCCAACATTAAAATATTGGAAATTGAAAT
>CM037777.1:31847927-31897927 GCA_021229015.1 Solen grandis | reverse complement strand
GAAAACAGTGATGCTGGGTATTTGAGCAGTGAATACTACAAGCATAACTTGGTGTTCCCACTGCAGTTCCCGTGTCCAGAGGGTGGAGAGGATAAAATAGATGAGGAAGTGTTCCCACACCCTGAGGCAGGGACAAACCCACTAGAGTTGCAGGGTAACCATGGTGATCAGGACTGTAGTCTGGGAGACTACTTCAGTGTGAAGTTAGTCTACAAGGACAAGCAGTCTGAGGAAAACAACCAGCCTGGGAGTCAGGTATGTTTAAATGGTTTTAGACTTATATACTTTTGCTGAAAATCCATTGCACCTCTCAAATATTTCTTTAAAACAGAACTTTCCATACAAAAACATTTAATATGTTCATTAGAACAAAATAACCAACAAAAAAACAACAACAGGATATCAAACAGAAATTAGTTAATGGCTGTCCTTACCTTAAAAGAGTTTTTAACACAGCATTAATTATACAAATCAGATCAATATACAGATATTTTTTGTTAGTGGTGTCAATTTACAGTAACTGGCATATATCGGGCAGACCAAAACATGTTTTTATTCTATTTTGTTCTCAGAAATATGGTGACTATGACCTGATGCCAATGCCAATGGAGGCATTAATGTCAACAGACCTGGAGAAAGAGTGGATGACTGTTGAAGGCAACACTTTCTGGGTCTCCTACAAACACTCCAGTATGTAACCTTGTATTCCGTTACCACACAAATACACCATTTTACTCCATAGTACACACTGTCAGACAGTAGTCTGTATTCAGTATTTACAATGCATATTCTTATCTAAAATGTTTTGAGGAATAGTGATCATTACAAAACCAGATCAGTGTGCAGGCTGATCTGGTTTTCAAATGTTTTAGTTCCTTTATATCTCTCGTGTTTCTAGGACTAAGATAAGAATTTAACATTAATCATCATAAGAGTCCCTCCAATTCCTAGTTATCATACTTGCATACTTATCAAGGAAGATACCAATATTCTATTAAATGTGCTTTCAAGTTTCAGTTACTGGGTTCAAAGAAGCTCTGGATGATTTTCTTCTGAATAGTAAAGAAGTTAATTGAAGGAAAATATGACACATTACTTTGATATGTGGTTTTTATTCATACCATCTGTATATCTGTTCATTGCAAAATATTCATTATCTCTCTTGGGCTTTGATTTGATTTCTCCCATGTACATCAAATCCATATATGAAAATATGAAATAAACCATTCTTATACACAACAATGCTCTTTCAATGACAGGTTTACAGCGCAAGCCTTGTAGTTTCTTTCTGGAAGGTAACTGTCGGCGAACGGACTGCAAGTTTGCCCATGACATTTCCAACATCACCTGCCGCTTCTGGGAGGAAGGAGGCTGCTTCAAAGGAGATTTGTGTCCCTTCTTGCATGGGTACCCAAGGTATGAACATTTTAAACAGTCTAGGATATCGTGGGTTTTATCCACAGCCATGATATACCAAAGTCGTAAAAATGGTTCTCATGTATATTCTTTACTTGGTGCTCAGAATGTAGGGGTTGTTCCAGAACTTGTTGGTACATTGTCAAGATAATGTGTCTGGTTATCACAATAAGACAGTATGTAGACAAAGTGACAAAATACAGTTAAACCCGTCTTAAGCAGTCAGTCATGGGAACAAGAGAAAGTGACCGCTTAACAGAGGTGGTGGCTAAATGAAGGTTAAACATATAGCAAAGCGTTAGTGTGATAATATCCACACTGACTGCTAAGTGCAGGTTAAGCACTTAATGCAGGTGGTCACTTATACAGGTTCAACTATACTTATAAATTAAACACTTTCTGTCTTACCTCGGGTCTAATAGTTGTCAACTACCCTCATTCCAGGTCTGTAAGTCTAAAGTCTTAGAATGATCTCATTCTAATTTAATGATCTGTTAAAAGCATACATGAAGTACCAAAATGACATGTTTGTATTACAGGAAGACCTCCAGTCCTGAAGAGCCTGCCCCTCCAGTGGCGGACAAAAAAGAAAAGTTTGACCTCAACAATGAAGAATTTCCTGAACTCTCTCCGACAGTGAAGGTTAGTTTTATTTAAACCATTTTGGCCTTTTTAACGGATGACTGGAAATGGGCCTTAATACAGCACTATAATTTAGGGAATAAAATCACCATTTTCTTTAGATTCCTGGGCTGTGTAGCAATGCAGTGAAATTTTTAGAGGGAAGACACCTATGAAAGGCGAAGGAAGAAAAGCACTGGCAGTGCTTCATCATTATACACTATGGCTTCACAAAGTAAACTGGGGGCTAGAAAAGAATCTTTTTCTGGTTTTTCAACAAAATTAGTTTCTTGAGAAACCTTTGCAGAACTGCTCTTAGACTTTACATTCTTCAGTTTCAGACAGCTGGCACATTTTTCTCTGGTGTCTATGAAAAGTTTCAACCACTTTTAACCCTTTCCCTCATATAGACTCATTTTGAGGCACTCAGTAGGTACCACATAGCCTGATCTGCAGAAAACCAGTTATACCTTACCAAATTTAATTACAAAATCCTCATTTCCAGACCACTGAGGAGCAGCGAACAGCATAAAACCTGATCAGCTTGCGAGATACTCGCAGGCTGATCTGGTTTTATGCTGTTCACATAGGTCTTTTCATGGTGTCCTCTATGAGGGAAAGGGTTAAATAAAGTATGCCTGTTATTATCATATGTTTCAATTTTTATGCAGGGAGGGGTTATTAATTATCTTAATGATAGTGACAGCTGGTACCTTTTCTAGATAGGTATTTCTTTCTGCCTTTGCCAGTTTGTCTCCAAAAGGAAATATAATGCCAGGTTGCTTACCATAGGTTGGTGATTCTACCCAACAGGCTGGATCCCCTCCCCTCTGTAAGTTTGATGTCACTCTGTGACTGAAATACTATTGTAGTGACTGTAACCCCAAAAGTATTAATAAGAACAAGCCAGTTAAAATGCTGTTTTACACACTTAAATTCAGTTGGGGGTGGGGGGATCTTTAAATTTTCACTGGTCTGTCTCATGTTCTGTGTAAGGTTGTAAAAATATTTTTTTGGTACAGGTTTTTCAACAAAAAAAATGTCCTTCAAATTGAAGATGTTCGGGCGGGTGTCCAATCAGGTTGACCTTTTTTTAGCTCACCTTTTCGAAGGATGATCAATGCCGGGCGTCCGTTGTCAACATACTGAAGTGGGTGGACTTCTTTATTATGCAGTTAAATTTGACCTTTTACCTACTTTTGATTTAAAAAAAAAAAAAAAAGCCCGAAAAAACTGTCCATAATACCATCAGGTCTTGTTTTGATTACAGGTTGAAAATAATCAGCCGACAAATAAAAAGGCAAGGTCTTCAAAGACACAGAATTTTGCCATCAGTAATAAGAAGGAGAAATTGAGTCGGAAGGGTCATATAGGTCGTCGCTGTAGCAACAAAGAAAACCGGGTTGAGTTCAGAGTTATGGACAGATGTAGCAACAGTGTTTAGGAACATTGGTTTGCTGATTGTTTTATTAATTGTTATTTGAGTCATTGGTTCGAATATGTTAACTGGTAACCGATATATGTTTGTTTATAAAATTTTTAATGATGATTATTGGGTAGTTGGAGTTAGTGCTTGACAGAATTCATATCAGGGTGTAGATGGGTCTTGTACAGGAATTAACGCAACATGAGATTATTTTTTAACAGCAGTAGTGGACAGTTGGATACCATAAAATATCTATACTAATACATACATGGTGATGAATGTTATTATACACATTAAATTGGAGAATGGAGTTTAAAGATAGAGCGAGCTATAAAATTATATTCACCAATGCTTATTCTTGTCAAATTTGTCCAAAAAAAATGTTTTTATTATGTAAAATTCTTATTATATTATTATACAGAAAATAACTTCTGAAGTAAAAAAAATGTTTATCATCTCATTATTTCATCATTTTCATAAACTGAAAAAAAGTTTTCATTTTTTTTTTTTAAATCAAAAATGTATAATTGAAAAAAAAATTAAGATTATCATTTTTTTTTTATATCACAAGAACACTTCAAGTAGTTATCATACAGTTCATATTACATCATGCTCATGTTTTGTTTCAGAAGAATGGAAATCCATGTTCAGGCTTCCTGAATATCTTTGTGTGAGAGTGCAATTTCTCCATGAAGATATTTGTTGTTGTAATGTTTAGGCCACATTGATCATTCCTATTTTCTTGCTTGCATGTAAAGCGGGTATCATAGCAAGCCAAAAGTACTCATGACTCTTAACCCACAAATTTGTCGGTCATGAGGAATTTTTTATTATGATAGCATGTGCAGGCAGAGAAGAAATTGTTTATAGTATAGTTTTTAGTAATATTGTCGCAGAAAATCTAGTCAAGTGAACAGTAATGGAGGGAAAAAAAGTTGTTAAAAGTGTTGTTTTTTTCTTTTATTGTTATGAAGTGCCTAATTCCGTAATTTACTTTGACTTGAGAAAATTGCTTTAGAAGAGGTATTAATCAAAACTTGTAATTTGAATTTGTTGAACTTTGCAATGTTAATGAAATGGCCTTAATAAGGGCCAGTTCCTTATTTCATACCATCATCTGTAGTCAATGTACTTCACATGTAACCACCCATGTAGTGATTCAGGATTGAGATTGGTCCCTCTTAACATCTTGTGGCTGCTGGCCTATGTTGTCACGATACCTGAACACTAGATGTTGATTTTTAAAAGACTGTAGGGAAGGATTCCCTCAGTTTGCAAGGTTTCAGTCTTCCACATCTAGCAGTCACAATGGGAAATAAGGCGTTTGCCAGTTTCCTAGATGTGTCGGCTATTTGTGTTGAAGTTTGTTGGGCAGTATTCTGAGGATGTTAATATGTTATATATAAAATACCTTATACAAAATGCTTATGTTCCTTGTGTCGGCTTGAAATTTCAGTTGTGTGACGGTCATATGTATGCTTGTGTTCTGAGAGAGACACTAGAGGGAATAAAACAACTTTTTATTAAGATATTTCGCCTCACTGTTTATATTCTCTTAATTTATATGAATTTGTAATTATTAATTTTTGTGAATTTTTTTAGAAATAAGTAGGACTTAGTTGAACATAAATTAATAATTTGAGATCATTAAAAATTTCTCCCTCACTTACTCAACCTTTAATTAGCTGGACATCACTAGATGACTGAAATAATGTCATAGTGAGGGTAAACTCCAGCACAAGTTCTTTTGGTTTTGTTTTTTTACGAACAACTCACTTATAAATGCAACATTATCATACAATTTTGTGTAAGACACATTACAATTTGGTTATGCTGTAAGGCATTCTATAGTAGTATCATTGTTGAAAACACTTTAATATATAATTGTAAAAATTTGAAAAAAAAAAATCATAACATCATTTTATCATAAAATGTGAATGTTAAATGTCTAATGGACAGTGAATAGTGTTTGTTGTTTTGTATACATCTTTATTCTTAATGCTGTGATTAGTGAGCAAGACTTTGTCCCCCCATCATTGTTATAGCATAGTTTTTACCCTTTGCTTTGTATATCAAATGAAGATATTAAAAAATGATTTTTATTTATATGTACATCAAGTCATAGGCATATCAAGTTTTGTTTAAAATAACATTAATCAATATTTATTCGCTATTTTGTTTTGACTTGAGACAAAACATTGAGTAATATTTTCATTAAAAATATACAGACAAAAGCCATAATGTTTACATTATTGTGGTATTTGAATGAAAACATTAGAGCAATGGGTGACTTAATGGTGTCAGGGCCTGAATAATGATGGGAAGACAGACTCATTGTCCCTTAGTTTTGGATGTTATTACCTTTGTTGTCTGTGATTTAAAAAGAAGACATTTTCAGAACATAGGGATGGATTTTTCTGGTCCATACCACTTTTTCTGTAGTTTGCTTTTCATAATTGTTCATGAAATTTGAAATTTCAGTCATGCTGAAGTGTTTGTATTATTGTAAAACATTTTTTTTGTTTGTTTATGGTTAATGGTTTAAATTATTTATTGAAAAAAAAAGATGCTTTAATATGTTTGTCTTAAATTTTTGGTCACAAGAATTTTAAGATGAAATTTCATTTTACTGATACTTGGTCTTAGATAAGAATTTGGTCAACAGATTCCTTTCTATAAGAGGTGGTTAGTATCTTGTTAGAATCTTTGTTACTTTCTTATAAAGAATAAATGAATATTTAAATTTTTTGTAATGTTCATGGTGATAACTTCATGAGGATAAAGAGGAGGATACATGAGGCTTTTATGTTAAAAACGAAACACTGTCTTTAAAGAAACTGACTTATGTTAATATCATTATAAACATTTTTATTTTGAACGCCATTTGTCATATTTGTACTAACACATTCAGTGTAGTTTTTTTGTATATCATCACACAATGCACATTGTATGTGTATTGTTAACTGTTAAACCCAACTCTATGCAGACTGAGTGTTTTAACTGTAGTTCCATCTCATGGCAGTTTAGTAAGCAATACACAATGTCATCTAGACCAGAATCAGTGTTTTGATCAGTTTTAACGTAATGTCATATTTTGATATAATATGAATCATAATATACATAGAAATGAAACACGAATTGAAACAATCGAGGATATTGTTATTAAAACAAGATAGAATTTTAGAACTGGAAATCAAATAAATGATTTAAATAACAACAAAGATGTTAATTTGAAAAAAAGGCTTTTGATTAGAGAAATGGAAATCAAAATACATATATATATTTTTAATATATGAATATGCTTTCTTTTCTCCTAGTATTCAAGGTATTCTTCTGTACGTATATATTCAGAAACATTTTTGAAAAGAATGTAAGGATGCTATGATGAACTATTTCGTTAATTGATGCTTGACTGATATGAACAGGCAATAGTGTCAATTGGGTGTGTGCAGATTTTTATGGATTTGAGTGGCACTTATGGTGTTCTGTTCTGTGTAAGCTTAATATACCTTTGTTATCCTGATAAGAAACGCTATGTTGTAATATGTGTGGTTGCTTCATATTTTTCTTCAGCCTGATTAAACACATAAAGCACATTAGTTGGTAAGCATTAAAAACTCAAATTATCATTTCCATATGGTTGAATAATCATTTTGCTAGCTAGTGCTTGTTAGTATTTGAGGATGTAAATGCTGTTAATTAATATCTTAAATGATCAGATGTCACCGTTCTTCAGATGAACTTTAGCCAAAATCTACAAAGTTCTTGCAAAGGTTACATTGCAGAATATTTAAAGAACAAAAAAATACTACGTTTAAAGTTTGTAGCATTTCCATTAGGAATCTCTGTATTGCTGTCTTGCCTCCAGGGTCACTTGGTTAATTCTTTACTACTTTGCCAGTCTTTTTCAGGTTTTTAAATTGTTGCCTTCTTAAAGGTGTCAATGAGTAGTAACCAATGGCATGAAACAAATTGGAATTTGAATTACTTGTAGACTGATCAGGTTTTGTACTGGTTGCAGTGGCCATTTTGTCGATGGATTTCATATGGTGAAGGGCTACTGAAAGAACAATTTGTGATTGATTCATAAACAGAGCCGTCAGTAACCAATGTAAGTCAAAAATAAGGCTCTTAGAAGAACGGGATTGGAATGATCAGTATTTCTCCAGGAAAAATTTCTTGTGTTTGTTTCTAAGAGTGCACCTTCAGTTTTACATTCCATATATTTATGACCCTTTAACTGTTTGTCGTAATTTTTAAAAAAAATAAAACGGTCCTGTTTTTAAGTCCAAGATATACAGTGCTATAAATATTTTGCCTATATTGAAAACAGGATTCATCCGTTAAGAAAATTGTGTAAAACAAACAGTTCAATACTTCATTTATTTTTACAAGTAATTTATGAAAACTGTTAAGTGATAGAATTAGATTAACCCTTTCCCTCATAGAGGATACCATGAAAAGACCTATGCGAACAGCATAAAACCAGATCAGCCTGCGAGTAACTCGCAGGCTGATCAGGTTTTATGCTGTTCGCTGCTCCTCAGTGGTCTGGAAATGAGGATTTTGTAATTATATTTGGTAAGGTTTAACTGTCGTTTTCTGCAGATCAAGCTTTATGTGGTACCTATTGAGTGCGTCAAAATGAGTCTATATGAGGGAAAGGGTTAAGTATATTGATTTTTTCTTCTTTAAACTAAGAACCTGATATCATACAATAAACTTTGTGTGACTTCCCTGTTATAGTTCATAGATATCAAATTAGACAAGACTATGAAAAATAAACACAGACTATTATAGTGGTCATTTGCTGTGTGTGTTTTGTCGGGTCTTGCTTTAACTTTGTTGTATTAATGTGTCAGATATTCATGAACAATCTTAGACTAGTACTGTCATTGAGATGTATGAGAAAAAAAGCTGTACAGAAGCTTATTTCTGTGTTAGTGTATGTAATTTAAATGTAGACCTACTGTTATATGTTACAAGTGTAGGCTGATTGGATGTTTGCCATCAAGGTAGAACATGCTTGTTATTGGACAACTGTACAACGTTTTGATTAAGTTCACTGTTTGTGCCATTTTTAACAGACCGTCATATCTTATTTGTTTGTTACCGTGATTATTGCATGGTTTTAGCTTTTAGACAAATGATTTTTATGATTTCATTTGAGGAATAACTTTTTTGGGGATCTTTTTTTAATTTATTAATGATGGTTCCGTTTTTGAAGGACAGAAAGAGGTTGATAGAGGATATCAACTATGGTTGACGGTTCTAGATACTGAAATATCACAGATGTGCCAATATCATTTATTTTAGATATGAAAGTTGAAACTCAAAATAATTAACTATTTCGTTTGAGTTACTATCTAATGGCACTTTTTTTTTCTCCTTTTCTTCCTATTTTTTCATGAAATAACACACACATATACTTCTTAGTATATCATTTAGATATTTGTGTGATGCAAATAATAATTACGTCAGTTTTTATTTTTCTCTGGAATTGGAAAAAAAATCATTTAAAAAAGATATATACATTTTCTTAGCCGTAATGTTGTTTTCCACTTCACTGATTACTTTTATAAAATCTTACAATTATAAATTCTAAATGAAACCAACTTATTTTTAACGATTTTTTTTATGGCTGTAATGACGTTTACCCCAGTTAATTTCATGTACATGTATTTGTAAATAAGTGTAGACTTTGGGCTGGAGGTGGGGTAGTATCGTGTAGCATCCTGGCTGGCCGAACCATCCAGTGGCGGGGAGAGCTACACACGTCTGTAGAACCAGACACGGAACTCTAGACAGTCTTAACGGACTCATGGTTACACTACTGGGTGTGTCACACTGGGTGTTGGTGTTGCACTCTCCCTGAGAAGGCATTGTTGTGGAGTGGTGTAATAAAACATCATGTTAGAGAGTTAAAAAGTAATTAGAATAATAGGTTCAACTAGAAATTGAAGTTGAAGAAGAATAACAACAAAAACAAACGCAAAATGTATTTTGTGAGAGTGACGTTAAGTAGATAGGTTGGTGATATCCGGAGATGTTGTATGTAGGTGTGTGCATCAACCGGATACGGTACGGTTTTATGTAGGGGTGGGATGCACCCACTACACTTGGTGGAACCATTTTGCAGTGGCTAGGAGACACAGCACGCTCGGACAGAGTGGCGCTAGTGTAGCGTACTGTAACCATAGAAACACACCATACATTTGGTGACGAGGCGGATACTGTGGGACTCTGTCCGTGACTTGACAGACTGCAGTGTCCAATACTTTTTTAAGCGATCTTTAACTGTCTCAGTGAACCTTTTACTTGGACGAATTGATGAAGACGTTGTATTGCCACTATGCTATGGGTATCCTTCTGAGTTCAATTTTAGCTCCAACGCTTTTATTGTTGCGTTAGTAATAAGAGGTCCCTGTGCTCTGGTGATATGACGTCATTACCACAGTCATTTCGTTCTACAACGTCCATTTAAGGCTACTGCGACAGTTACCCTCTGGATAGCATCTAGCCCTCTATGGACAGTGTTGCATGCAGGCTGTGTCCATAGAGCCCATGAAAGAAACAAGGTTGCGGCAAGGTGATACCTGGATCTAGACGTCATTTCTTACCTTCAAATCTGAGTAGAGATACTGAGATTTTTGTACTGGTTCTGCCCAGGAAAAGAGGGTGTCGCCAAAAGTCGGGTTACAAATGCTGTTATCGATGGGCATGGGAAAACCGCAGATGCTATCCAGATGGCTGTAGAATCAAAGATCTGGTTTACATAGTTCTGTGATAAGAACTAACAATGTTTGATCAATGCATATCGGGACTGAATATGTGTTTACTTTGGATTTAGGCCTGTAATCAACTGAGCTATTTCTGGAACAATAATATCGTCCGCTAAACGTAAATTGAAACATCTAGATTAGATACTGTTGTACATGAGAGAAATGCCTCTCCGCACACATGTTCAGATATGCAGATCAGACTTTTGATCATATCCATAGTATGGTCAACCCCATTGCTGTTGTGTCAATAGAAATACTGGGATGTAGTTTGATGTTGTGGAGGCACGATGGTGCCGTGGTCAGACAGTGTCAGTTGTATAGTTGTTGTTATTTCCCTTGATAGAACAGCAATAAACTTGAAGAGAAAAAGACAGTTGAGTTTTTTTATTTACTAAGTCCCTGTCAACTTTAGCCTCACAAAAATGTGTGTGTGTGCGCGCGCGTGTGTGTGTAGGTGTGTACCCCAGTTTCTCAAAGTGAAGTGAGAGGATATTTAGTAGTTACCCTGAATTTGTGGCCAAATAAGAAACTTTGAAAATTAAAATTTATCAGCTATTTATTTAAATAGAACACCTTTCTTTCTATTTTCTGTTTAACCATGAACAAAATAGATCGATCTATTTGACAAAAAAAATCAAGTCTTTTTCACACATTTATGGTTACTTCTAAGTCGGATAGAATCTGTTAAGGTTTATGCCCTGAAATTCTCCCGGATAAGGTATATGCCCCATAATAACCATTAAAGCCATGCATATAACTCCACGATATAAGCTTTTCAAATGTCAATCCATGGAAATATTAAAGTCAAATTGACATGTTATGACATATGACAAAAATCTTTTATTACCTACCCTTTATAATTTGGTTGTCATGAGTTATCTCCCCTGAAAACTACAAACACTTGATTTTCTCAATTTTCCTACGGTAAAATTGAGATGTGTTCATGAAATTTTAATCAGAATCATATAATGCATCTTTTTTACCGTAAATTTTCCTCGAAAATCAAATTCACAGAAATTGTATATTTCCCATAGACTTCAATGTTAAATATAGATTATCTCCCCTACATCTAATAAAAGCTGGAAAAACTTTCGGTGAAACATTTTTATTTTTGGATGTCTTCAAAGTGACAAAGTTTCATAGAAATATTTCCATCCAATGCCAAGGTATTGAATATGGCTATTAGGGGGGTATACCTTAAGACATTTCTGTTCCTCCACCTGTAATTAGCTGGGCGTTGCTATATGATTGAAATACTGTCGAAACGACGGTAAACCCAAATAGTCAAGACATTTCTACAAAAAAAAAAAAAAAAAAAAAACTCGGTTGCGGATGAATATCTGGTTTTCCGTGGAATATATTTTTCTTCTTAGACTGACACATGTCCCAGAGAACTTGATGAAGAAATGAAATACGGGTAATTTTTAGCTTGATTAATCGAGGAACAGTCACCCTTGCGCAGGCGTTGCAGCTTTTGGTTAAAGTTTTGCATGCAATAGAAAATTTGGTTAAAGTTTTGCATGCAAGCTACTATCCAGCTTATTTGTCTCAATAACCTTTCTTGGTATTGACTTGAAAGTTTATGAACATGTTAAGAGGTATCAGACAACCAGGGTTGATAACGTATGACTGAATTTAATACAAACTACGGCTCCTTTTTAACTTTAGGTTTGCATGTAATTTACTTTCATGCTTATATCTCAATATCCAAGCATCAGATTGTTTTACACATCTTGGATATGTTAAGGGGTATCATACTATCAAGGTAGAAAACTCTTGAATGGGATATATTACAAATTATGGCCCCTTTTTAACTTAGAAATTTTGGGTTAAGATTTGCATGCAAATTTCAATGAATTTCATACTTATATCTCAGTAACCATGATTGACCTGAAACTTAAGTGGTATCATACTACAGAGACGGTTTCTGACTGAATATAATGCAGATTATGGCTACTTTTTGGCTTAAACCTTTTAGTTAAGTTTTACATGGAATAAAAAAATTGGTTGAAGTTTTGCATGTAAGCGCTTATCCAGCTTATATCTCAGAAATCGTTTATGGTATTGACTTGAAAGTTTATGTGTGTGTTCAGGGGAATCAGAAAACCAAGGATGATAACCCTTTGACTGAAATTACTGACTTGTATATATTGGTGAAAGTTTTGCATGTACAGCGTTATTATGCGTATACATGTCTCAGTAACTAGGCATGGGTTTGATTATAGATTTCATAAACATATTCAGGGGTACCGGACTATCAAAGTATATCTTTATTGACTATTATTATACAAGGTATGTGAAGGGCAAGAAATGAAGATTTCATTTGATTTACCAACAAAGCCATTTCGAATAAGCGAACGCGCTGTCCTCTGACAACTCTTGTCTATTTTCAAGTTGTGCCAAATGTTGACGGGTTTGTCTTGGTTTTGATGCCTTTAGTGACGTCACGGTCACGTGGTATTGCTACTGCAACTGGACATCAAGGTATACTTGTTGAAGCGTTTCACATTGTAAGGGGACTGAACTCTGTTGCTACTCTATGAAATCCTGGTGTGCAGTTTTCTGTGAAGTTTATTGACTGCCATATGGTTTTGGAGATATGCGTGACTTATTTTTCGCAAAGTTAGAGTCTCAAAGCTATGCATTTCGATGAATTTCAAAACGAAATCACACTGAGGTGCATAGGTTCACATGGCGGTGTACATGGTAACCAGTTGTAAAGCATTACTTTATTGTTAACAAAATGGTACTCTTATAGCTCCCTTTTTAGCACTCAGCATATAAGGATAGTTCCATGACTGGTTGGACAGATGTCCGGATAATGTGACTGAGTATGGTAGTGTACATCGTCGAATACCCACGGCCGATTGATAGATCATCTATAGGCCGTGGGATATCACGGTTAAATTTGGTCGATTTAAGGTGTGTCAAATTGCGTCATTTCATTGGTTTCAAAACCGATCATAATGGCATTTGTATACAGCTGCCGGACGCAATGATTTATTTTATTGTTTAAACGACTTTCAAGCCTCCGCCCCGAAGAATGTTGCATTTAAAAGTCGCGTTTTCATTGGTCGATAATATAAGCAATAACTACTCTATTACGACTGTTTGCTTGCCTATTTCCCCACGGCATTATGTCATGTAGTGAAACGGAGTAAGTCAGCCGGGGGTATTCGACGATGTGTAGTGTAATGTAATAGGTTCTTCTACCTGCCTATATTCTCATGATGAAAAGATGATTAAAAGATGTTGTTGTGCATTAATATTCAGATATTTAAATCTCATCGGTAGCGAAATTTCATTACTTATCCCCTTTCTCCAAGAATATAACTTAATATAGTATGGCAATTACTGCCATGGCAAAGACAGATTTACCTTAATTCAGTCTCAGTATGTTAACATGGTTCTAATATCCTCCGTGGCCGAGAGGGTAATTTTAACACTCACTCAGCCCCTAACCGCGAAACGCCTTTGCTAATATCCAACAAACTGTTTGTTATTCGGTTTCATTACCTTGTTTACATGGCATACGGCAATTTCCACGCAGTTATCTCCCTTGCATTCTTTTGCTTAGTGAGCGTGCAAGGGAGATCACAGTGTGGAGTTTGGGCACCAAACTCCGCACAGTGACCTCCCTTAAAACTGTAAAGAGAGGTAACAGGGGGTTTGGGACATTTTTTAAAAACCTTTGGGGAGTTTTGGTACCAAAATATTTGGAGTAATTGTGAAGCTTCACGTTAATTTATATTTGTGTGAAACGCAGAAGTGGACGTAACGTTATTAGGACTTATCCCCTTTTATTAAGCGTTATTAAGCACAGAAGTGGATGTAACGTTCCGCACATTAGATGCCCTTTTAGATGGCGGAAGTACCCATTTTACGGATTTCTCCACACGGCGTCTGTTTGATGGAGGATCACCGATTATGTGAATTCTCTGATTGCTAGAGGGCAGATGATTCAGTGTGACCTCATCACAAAGTATCCCGGCGCGCGAAAGTATGAATACAGGGAACAGCGAAGAAAATATGTAGGAATCTATTTATTCATGTCACACCGCATGTTGAAATATAAATTAGCACCCAGTTAAAGATGTACTTAATGATGTCTCGTATTTTATAAGTCCGCTGTATGTTATCTGAATCACTCTTCTCGACAACCAGAACACAAATCCTGACAAGGTGTGGAGAGAAATATAGGGAGAGAGAGAGAGAGAGAGAAAGATAGGTAGGTAGACAGAGAGAGAGAAATATTCCTGCCGCAGGGAGCTCACGCTACAGTATCATGCCACATGTCTACGGCGTGATATCGTGGTGTTCTACGGCGTGATATCGTGGTGTGCCAGAACTATTAAATCTGTCTCGAGTAGGCAAAAGTCCCCAAATGAATGACATACATATGTCAACATATTTTTAACATGAAATATAGAATGATAAGTAATGTAAAGCTGACCACTATACTGACTCAGTGTATGTGTGAAGCAGGACATAGACCATTTCATCAGTGGATCGGCAATACTCGGTATAATTCGCAGATTTGATTTGACCAATCAGGGACTGGGTAAAAAGTTCAAGTGTCTGCAGTTTATTTCTGGTCTAGAGTAGCTTCCCCTTATTACTTTATTACTTTAGTAAAGGGACTTACTATCATAGGATGTCGGGAACCAGACTATTAATTTCCGATTGAACAAGGTTTAAAATTGTACATTAGGTGTTCGGGAAGTGCTCTTTGATTTACATATCTCAGTTCGGAAGGAAATGGTCTATGCTGGCCCGAATTCCACCAGCAATAAGACAGCTACGTAATACGACGTAATAATGCATTCCGCTGGACCTTTTTTTTACGGATTTTCCAAGTACATTTCTATAATATAAACATTCAGTATCAGTATAATCTAAATAATTTACAACGGTTATTAAAAGTGGCGGATGAATACCGCTCCTAAGTATTGAGTATTAATTAGCAAAAATGTGGATGGTGGAAATTGAGCCTTTTAAAAATTAAATGTTTGTAAGTTTATTGATCCCGGTGTGCCAATACAAATGTCGTTGAAAGTGTTATTGGTATAGTTCTCGTCCTTGTCGTTTAGCATATAAAGGTAGTTTCAGGATTGGTTGACTCGCAACCAATCTCATTAAAATCATATTCTAATGTGTGCTGCTCTACTATACGCAATTAGGATCTGACAACACGTCAGATTGACCTTTTTTTAAGTAATTAATATTCATAAACAAGTGCTTGATTTTAAACCAATCAAATAGTGCGTTTCAAACTGGCTTCTGAAAAACCAGGAGATGTTCTATAAATAACAACCTAATATAAAGGTCCTTGTAAAACATTTAAAATGAATGCCTCTACAAGTTCTTACTAAATTACGGATACAAGAATTCAAGCCTAAACAAAAAGAAATGTTTGAACTTTTTAATTTCAGTTCTTCTCCTTGAACTTGTTATCAAAATCTCCCGAAGAGAAAAGCCATTCACAAAACATCTGTCACTCGAAGAATACGTTTTCTATCACAGTGGGCGCCGCAATCTTGTAATTTGTTCATATATATTGATGCGGTTACTTCCCCTGGTTATACCTAACGATTCTGTAGACGCTGATTTGATTGGCTTATACAAAGATTAATCTGAGACGACCTTCAATACGATGTCAGATTCAGTTAGCGATACTGAATCTAATTATAATGAGATGGCCGGAACTGGGTTCCTTTTGGGGTTAATTAAATTAAATTTTAATTTTTTTTTATTGAATGTATAATCGTGTTATCATCATGTGAACTTCTGAAATTATCATTAAAGCTTATCTGCAGTTAATTTCTAGTTTATATTGTCACCATTACAGTCGTGTGTTTAAATGAATTATATGATAGAATCTAATTTTGTTTACGGTTTGTTGATTAATTATCATATAGTGATAAGAAAGATATCTTCAACGCTGACAGAACCATATAATGCACTTCAACAATTAATTCAAGTTCTTTTTATCATTATTATTTAATTCATTGATTGATGAATTTACAATAAATATACATCTTAAACAATTATTTTAATCATGCAGCGTATTTGATCATGTGGTATCCTGGGTGTTATATTGTCTCGCCAGCAGTTGCCAGATGTTATATTAGATTACGTAATTTCCCGTCATAAACCAGTTGGGGGGGGGAGATTAACCCTTTACCTCAAATAGGATTTGGGAGGGAATGTGTTTGCAAACAAACAGAGCAGACCCATATTAAACAGCGTCTTGCTTAGACACTACCAAGCTGTACTTATAGTAATGAAAGTATATTATACATTATGAAAACGCCACCTAATGCCTATGGGGTAAGCGTTAAGATCTACTTTATTTGGCAAATTCATTCTATACGCCTAGAAATTTTGTCACATGAACCAAGACCTTTGTAGAATATCTCCGGCATGAACATAATTACTTCAATTATGACAATTATATCATTTAAAAATTCCAGTTAAAAAATTAAAATTTAAACCCATTTAATTAAATTATCTAAAGTTTTTAAAGTTTATAACAATTATTTGCAAACAATACTAGAATCTATGCTGTCTTTAAAGCATTGAGCATTGAAACTAGGATGTAGCGACCTGACCTGACGCTTGATTCCTATATACACTCTTTACCCTTCCTCTGTCAAACGTTTTTATAGAGAGTTTTAATTGGAAAACTTAAAGGGACCACACAATGAGAAAAAGATTAGTTTTGCATTGGTAGATAACAATTAAAGAAAAGATTCCGCGCATGTCCCAACTTTCTACGATGCTCAGGTGACGTTTAATTCAGATTTCCATAACGCACATTTACCTTTGTGACGGAAACGGCCGAACTAATTTACGGAAATACCCGAGCGTGTGACGTCATCGGGGGTCTCGTTGGATTTGTTTACAATGGACGACGTATATAGTAGTAGTGAAAGTGATCTTGTGTGTTCGTCGTCTTCATGTTTCGACGATTCAGGAGAGGAAGAAACTTTCAGAAGTGAATTACGCAATAATGCCGTATTAGTTTGAACCGTTAGGTTCAAATGCTGAAAGTGATTCAGCTGGAGAAGACGGCGATGAACCGAAACTTCGACGAGACAGTACAGAATAGTACGAGTATACTTTCATTTCAACTTCAATTTAGTTATTAGTTTTTAATGTAAAATATATTGTCTCGACTGTCTGACCTTTTTATGTAACCGTGTTTTCCTTTATGTGGTCTCGAGCTTATATCTATAAAGAAAAAAAGGCAACCTTCCCCACCCACTTTCTTTTTGAAGAAGCTAAATATAAAATTGTTCATACTTTCGTTTAGCAGAAGTTCTGATCATACGCAGATTATAAGAAAAGGATTATAGTTTGCAATATAATGATTGTAAGAGTTTGACATGTAATATGTAAAGTGTAACTTCCCAATTTCTGTTTGAGTTTTGTGAAACTGAGGTAAAGAACAAAAAAGAAAACAAGTGTTCAGTATCAAACCTATGCCTTTATTTCATATGATGATTGCTAATGATGTTTACCAAATTACATCATTTCTATTTCAGGCAATACAGATACACAGCATACAGACAGTTATCCATGTGGTGCTGGGGGTATTTTGGAAGAGAAGTTCGGGTGGTTTTGCCTGTTTGCGCAGTGGTGTAGATTAGGGAGACTATCCCTTCAGACAATTACACAAAGTTTCATTTTGCTGGTTAAATATACTGGTCAGAGAATTACTGCATAATGTATGTACATGTGACTTGAAAACAAAGAAAAAATAAAATGAACAGATGTTCTATTCTCTAAACGTCATGAAAAGCTTGTAATAAGATCAACAAAAGACAAAGTCCAGTTTTTCCTGAAATTAAATTCCACGAAAAAGGGAAGGTTCAGGTTATTTTTTAACTGGAGAATGAAGAATATTCTTAATGAAATTTTATTTCGATTCCTTCCGACGTAACATGTACTCAAAATGCTTCTACATAATTATGTGTAAAAAATATACCTTCATATCATAAATTTAACACTGTTTATTTTTTGTAAGACTTGGCATGTGTTTCATAAAAAATATCAACTTAAACTTTCTAAAGATTATTCCCTATTTAAGAAAGAGGAAATAGAACTTAAATCAGCTGAACACTGGTGAAACGGTCTATAATGTATAACAAATGACGCGTAAACAACCTATGCTGAGCGTCAAGAAAGGGAGCTATACCAGTACAACTTTTTACAATGTTCGTAAGTCGCAGCTGGGGATTGAACCCACAACCTCCTAATTCCAGGGCGTACGCTCTAACCACTCGGCCACATTTCCTTTTGTTTATCAAAGCAATCTTGCATTCAACATTAATACTGTCATCTCATTGTAATAAACCTTTACCAATAGATGAGTTCAAAAAATTCATACAAAGTAAGGTAAGTATTCACCATTGCTCTCAGCTCAAACTTTCAGTCATAATGAAAATGGTCAACAGATTTGTGTAACAAAAATGCATGCATTAAATAAATAAATAAAGAAATAAAATAATAATAAACTCAATAAATGGATGTTGCTTATCTTTCCTGTTGTCAAAGTTTATTTATGTTTTATTTTTATTTTCACCAGTACCATCATTATATAAATTAATAATTTTAATTTATTTACTGTTATTTAAATTGTCTCAAATACAACCAATAATAATAATGTCCTACAATTATACCTTGAAAATTTAGAATTATATAAACAACATAAATAAATATCAAACAAGATTTCTTCCATACTGGTACATTTTTTTATAATTCTTATTTTTATTAGAATCTAAATTTTTTATTCAGAGAAGATTTTAAATTTTTTTTAACAAGTTTTAAAAAAAGAATTATTTGTAAGAATATATTTTTTATTACTGTTACTGTGATGCTGATTTAACTCGAAATGAAATATAAATTATTAGGGATGGCAACGAATACCGATTTTGGTATTCGAATATTCGGATGAGGTTACGAGCGAATATTCGAATATTCTAATCAATTTCCGTAATTAAATACTCATAGTTTATTTACCTTTAATATTGCTTTTTAGTATGACTAAGCGTAAGCAGTTACGGTGCCTATGAAATTCACACGGTCATAAGTTTACCTTTTAGAAATAGATAATAAAAAAAATGCGAACGTGCGTTTGTGTGTGTGCATGCATGTTGTATTATAATTTCAATGAGTGTTTGCTTTAATTTTAAATCGTGTCTGTGTGTCTGTCTATGTCTCTCTCTGACTCTCTCTCTCTCTCTCTCTCTCTCTCAATAAAAAAGAAAGAGTATATCGTTTGTTTTTTTTATTTATTTATTCCTATAGTTATCTAAAGATTTAGAAAATAAAAGACACACATAATATCAAATCATAAATAGCACACATACAATCGCTGATATCTATTGCACTTTATTCGTCCGCATTACAGAATGCAGCGTTTTTGTTGATGAAGATGATTTTGTCAACAAGATCTGGGGATAGTCTGTTTCGCAACTTATTGATCAGAATTCCTGTTTTGGAGAAGATTCTTTCAGATGGGACGGATGTTGCCGGAATCGACAACACACGCCTGGCCACATGTGCAACACGCGGGAACCGTGCTTCTTGTTGTTTCCACCAGCATAGGGGTGATGCCTGCTCCTCAGGTGGTTCCAACAAGTAGCGGCGGAATTCGTCAGCTTCTGCCCTCTCTGTGGAACGTGACACAATAAATGTCAGCTTACGGCGTTTGGAGGGTGTCGACTGTGTCTCCTCACGTGCTGGTAGCTTCAGGGGAACCTCGTCAAGTCGAGCCTCAAGGGTTTCTTCTGCGATGCGGCGCTGCTGGGATGAGAGGAAGTCCAAGTCCTTATACCGAGGGTCTAGAAGTGATGCCAGCACTGCAGTGGAGCGCGCAGTCTCAGACTCTGATGGCCGGAAACGGCGTATAAAATCCTCACGGATAGCCTCCTTCACTTTCGAGACCACTGAGTTGTCATCAGACTTGGAGCGAAGAGGGCCTTCTACTAATCCACATACAACAGGATATATTTCCGAACAAGACACGTTTGTCTCCGTACACATATACTCAGTAGTATCAGTCAGGTCGCTGAGCACACTAACTAAATCGCTAGCCATGTCCCATTCAGAAAAAAAACAAACCAATCAAATGATGCGGTATTGACGATCACAATAAAAAATTGCATAATCGACAACCCTTGCCAGGCCCTGGCCCTGCCACTTAATTGTCCCGCCGTTTTAGATTAGTGCTAGTAGACATCTGGTATATACACCTAAATAAACAATCGTCCAATTAGCAATCCCGATTCAAGGTTTGCATACTCGCTGCAAACTGTCATCTTTTCGACCCCTTCCATATTCGCGGCCAAATGCCACTTTGACACACCCAGTTTAATCAATTGACCAATGAGCGACCGAAAAGTAACGATTTACCTTGACAACCCTTATCATGCCCTGGCTCTGGCCTGCCACTTAATTGTCCCGGCGATTTTAATTAGTACTAGTAGGAATATACAATATACCTAACCAATGCAAACAATCGTCCAATTAGCCATCCCGATTAAAAATTGCGTAATCGCTGCAAACTGTCACCATGATAATATCCACAGGGCCCCGACAGTGTTAATTGGTTGACACTTTCACGGTTAACGCTGGCATACGAAACATAATATGAGAGGCGAAATTAAAAACGTTAATTTTATATTTTTTTTAAATTTATCTAACTTTTATTTTTTTATTAGAATATTCGAATCCTAATTTAGGATTCGAATATTCTAAACGTTACCGAATATTCGAATATTCGAATATCCGTTGCCATCCCTATAAATTATTCAATTCACAATAAGGTAAGGAAGGAGTTTTCAGTATTCAAGCATAATGGACGTTGTCATGGTGACATATTGTCTCTTAATGCATGTTTTATGACTCTTATGAGTGGCCATCTGGTAGTGGTAGTGTAAGCAAGGTGCAGCTGTCAGTTGGTGGTTTATGACCCTGTCAAGTAATGTTATGTAACCAGTCTTTCTAAATGACCCACAGAGCATGTTTCCCTTGGATTTGAACTGTGGATAACAGCTTAGTAATTGATCACTACTGACACATATCTTGCATTAGCTTATTGACCTTTATTTTCAAATTAAAATAATAATAATAAAAAATGTCAAAAGTATAATAAATCAGTTGTTTTACTAAATTTCAGAATTCCCACCAGACATTTAAATGTACTGATATCCTTTTCATCTACTGTTAAAATATGAGGTTGAAGAAAGAAATAACTGTGATTTTTCCTTGAATTGTAAGTGGGCCCGGTGCTGCTTCATTTGTGAAAAATAAGCAGTTTATCAAAATTGTGAAAATAGAAATAGCAGTGTTTCTGCTGATATTGTGAGAAGAAAATGTGAGATTTATACCTTGCAATTTTATCTGCAAAATGGTGGGGAATGGTTTTATATATTCAAGAAACTTAGACGTTGTGGAAGAGGAATTAATCAGCTGGGTAGGAAGGGTTTTAAGTCATGCCTCTATCAAAAATACTCTTTTGAAATGTGAATGAATTTGGGTCCCTTATACATTGTGAATGGGTCCTTTTAACAGGTACAGACGAAAACAATCACTGAATACTTTTAATTGGGGAAAAAGGTCTACATGAGGGTAGGGAAAAACTTTTAACAAGGGGTAAAATTACGCACAAAAACACAGATTTATAAACATATTACGACATTAATTCAGCACGTAGGGGATTAACATGCAAACATTCATTTAAATTAACATGCGGATATTATATATATACAAAAGCACTTTTAAATATAACCTTAACATGTATCTGCCATTCATGAGATGAGACTATTATTATTATTATTCATTACTTATTATATTATGTTGTTAAGTCTGATTAATGAATTATTTATATATCAAGGAGCAATTATAATGATTTTATGATTTTCCATTCAACACCGATTCTCCATCTTGCATGTACTCCAACTTTCTTTTCGCTTTCAACGTTGGAATTGCGTCGGGTTTCAGCATGGCAGTTAAGTCCAAATTCATAGAAATACTGTTTGTATATCGCGCAACATAACAATCATGACGAAAATGAGCAGAACATACACAAGCATTCTTTTCAGCGCCGACTACACATTTTGTGTCTTTTCGTGTAGTCTACGAACCCGAACCACAAACTTTGCCTCGACGTATCAGAGTCACTCGGGAACCTGTGCAGGCTAAATCCATCTTCTATATAGTTACTACACCCTCCTACAACACACTTTTTCACCATTGTAATCGATCATATTCAAATACGCACAGAAACAGTAAAAACTTTGTTCGACAGCTTCTCCTTACAACAATGGCGCATGTAAATAAATAAACGTGTTGACCCCCGATGACGTCACTTCCGGGTTAACCCATAAAGGGTAAAGTTCACACTTTCGGTTTGTGAACAGTTGAAGTTTACCTGTGCTGTACAACTCTATCGAGCAAAATTTAACGGAAAGAAGTACACGATTATGTTTAACTAGTTATATAGCTTCATATAAATACAACTTTAAAAAGCATTTTGTGGTCCCTTTAAAGGGACCACACAATGAGAAAAAGATTAGTTTTGCATTGGTAGATAACAATTAAAGAAAAGATTCCGCGCATGTCCCAACTTTCTACGATGCTCAGGTGACGTTTAATTCAGATTTCCATAACGCACATTTACCTTTGTGACGGAAACGGCCGAACTAATTTACGGAAATACCCGAGCGTGTGACGTCATCGGGGGTCTCGTTGGATTTGTTTACAATGGACGACGTATATAGTAGTAGTGAAAGTGATCTTGTGTGTTCGTCGTCTTCATGTTTCGACGATTCAGGAGAGGAAGAAACTTTCAGAAGTGAATTACGCAATAATGCCGTATTAGTTTGAACCGTTAGGTTCAAATGCTGAAAGTGATTCAGCTGGAGAAGACGGCGATGAACCGAAACTTCGACGAGACAGTACAGAATAGTACGAGTATACTTTCATTTCAACTTCAATTTAGTTATTAGTTTTTAATGTAAAATATATTGTCTCGACTGTCTGACCTTTTTATGTAACCGTGTTTTCCTTTATGTGGTCTCGAGCTTATATCTATAAAGAAAAAAAGGCAACCTTCCCCACCCACTTTCTTTTTGAAGAAGCTAAATATAAAATTGTTCATACTTTCGTTTAGCAGAAGTTCTGATCATACGCAGATTATAAGAAAAGGATTATAGTTTGCAATATAATGATTGTAAGAGTTTGACATGTAATATGTAAAGTGTAACTTCCCAATTTCTGTTTGAGTTTTGTGAAACTGAGGTAAAGAACAAAAAAGAAAACAAGTGTTCAGTATCAAACCTATGCCTTTATTTCATATGATGATTGCTAATGATGTTTACCAAATTACATCATTTCTATTTCAGGCAATACAGATACACAGCATACAGACAGTTATCCATGTGGTGCTGGGGGTATTTTGGAAGAGAAGTTCGGGTGGTTTTGCCTGTTTGCGCAGTGGTGTAGATTAGGGAGACTATCCCTTCAGACAATTACACAAAGTTTCATTTTGCTGGTTAAATATACTGGTCAGAGAATTACTGCATAATGTATGTACATGTGACTTGAAAACAAAGAAAAAATAAAATGAACAGATGTTCTATTCTCTAAACGTCATGAAAAGCTTGTAATAAGATCAACAAAAGACAAAGTCCAGTTTTTCCTGAAATTAAATTCCACGAAAAAGGGAAGGTTCAGGTTATTTTTTAACTGGAGAATGAAGAATATTCTTAATGAAATTTTATTTCGATTCCTTCCGACGTAACATGTACTCAAAAATGCTTCTACATAATTATGTGTAAAAAATATACCTTCATATCATAAATTTAACACTGTTTATTTTTTGTAAGACTTGGCATGTGTTTCATAAAAAATATCAACTTAAACTTTCTAAAGATTATTCCCTATTTAAGAAAGAGGAAATAGAACTTAAATCAGCTGAACACTGGTGAAACGGTCTATAATGTATAACAAATGACGCGTAAACAACCTATGCTGAGCGTCAAGAAAGGGAGCTATACCAGTACAACTTTTTACAATGTTCGTAAGTCGCAGCTGGGGATTGAACCCACAACCTCCTAATTCCAGGGCGTACGCTCTAACCACTCGGCCACATTTCCTTTTGTTTATCAAAGCAATCTTGCATTCAACATTAATACTGTCATCTCATTGTAATAAACCTTTACCAATAGATGAGTTCAAAAAATTCATACAAAGTAAGGTAAGTATTCACCATTGCTCTCAGCTCAAACTTTCAGTCATAATGAAAATGGTCAACAGATTTGTGTAACAAAAATGCATGCATTAAATAAATAAATAAAGAAATAAAATAATAATAAACTCAATAAATGGATGTTGCTTATCTTTCCTGTTGTCAAAGTTTATTTATGTTTTATTTTTATTTTCACCAGTACCATCATTATATAAATTAATATGAATTTTAATTTATTTACTGTTATTTAAATTGTCTCAAATACAACCAATAATAATAATGTCCTACAATTATACCTTGAAAATTTAGAATTATATAAACAACATAAATAAATATCAAACAAGATTTCTTCCATACTGGTACATTTTTTTATAATTCTTATTTTTATTAGAATCTAGATAATATTTTTTATTCAGCAGAAGATTTTTTATAAAAAAAGATTTTTTATAAACGTTAGTGAACTAAACTAAATATAACTAAATTTTCATAAAAAGAAATATTTTAAATACATTTTTTTATTACTGTTACTGTGATGCTGATTTAACTCGAAATGAAATATAAATTATTCAATTCACAATAAGGTAAGGAAGGAGTTTTCAGTATTCAAGCATAATGGACGTTGTCATGGTGACATATTGTCTCTTAATGCATGTTTTATGACTCTTATGAGTGGCCATCTGGTAGTGGTAGTGTAAGCAAGGTGCAGCTGTCAGTTGGTGGTTTATGACCCTGTCAAGTAATGTTATGTAACCAGTCTTTCTAAATGACCCACAGAGCATGTTTCCCTTGGATTTGAACTGTGGATAACAGCTTAGTAATTGATCACTACTGACACATATCTTGCATTAGCTTATTGACCTTTATTTTCAAATTAAAATAATAATAATAAAAAATGTCAAAAGTATAATAAATCAGTTGTTTTACTAAATTTCAGAATTCCCACCAGACATTTAAATGTACTGATATCCTTTTCATCTACTGTTAAAATATGAGGTTGAAGAAAGAAATAACTGTGATTTTTCCTTGAATTGTAAGTGGGCCCGGTGCTGCTTCATTTGTGAAAAATAAGCAGTTTATCAAAATTGTGAAAATAGAAATAGCAGTGTTTCTGCTGATATTGTGAGAAGAAAATGTGAGATTTATACCTTGCAATTTTATCTGCAAAATGGTGGGGAATGGTTTTATATATTCAAGAAACTTAGACGTTGTGGAAGAGGAATTAATCAGCTGGGTAGGAAGGGTTTTTAAGTCATGCCTCTATCAAAAATACTCTTTTGAAATGTGAATGAATTTGGGTCCCTTATACATTGTGAATGGGTCCTTTTAACAGGTACAGACGAAAACAATCACTGAATACTTTTAATTGGGGAAAAAGGTCTACATGAGGGTAGGGAAAAACTTTTAACAAGGGGTAAAATTACGCACAAAAACACAGATTTATAAACATATTACGACATTAATTCAGCACGTAGGGGATTAACATGCAAACATTCATTTAAATTAACATGCGGATATTATATATATACAAAAGCACTTTTAAATATAACCTTAACATGTATCTGCCATTCATGAGATGAGACTATTATTATTATTATTCATTACTTATAATTAAGAATTATTTATATATCAAGGAGCAATTATAATGATTTTATGATTTTCCATTCAACACCGATTCTCCATCTTGCATGTACTCCAACTTTCTTTTCGCTTTCAACGTTGGAATTGCGTCGGGTTTCAGCATGGCAGTTAAGTCCAAATTCATAGAAATACTGTTTGTATATCGCGCAACATAACAATCATGACGAAAATGAGCAGAACATACACAAGCATTCTTTTCAGCGCCGACTACACATTTTGTGTCTTTTCGTGTAGTCTACGAACCCGAACCACAAACTTTGCCTCGACGTATCAGAGTCACTCGGGAACCTGTGCAGGCTAAATCCATCTTCTATATAGTTACTACACCCTCCTACAACACACTTTTTCACCATTGTAATCGATCATATTCAAATACGCACAGAAACAGTAAAAACTTTGTTCGACAGCTTCTCCTTACAACAATGGCGCATGTAAATAAATAAACGTGTTGACCCCCGATGACGTCACTTCCGGGTTAACCCATAAAGGGTAAAGTTCACACTTTCGGTTTGTGAACAGTTGAAGTTTACCTGTGCTGTACAACTCTATCGAGCAAAATTTAACGGAAAGAAGTACACGATTATGTTTAACTAGTTATATAGCTTCATATAAATACAACTTTAAAAAGCATTTTGTGGTCCCTTTAAAGGGACCACACAATGAGAAAAAGATTAGTTTTGCATTGGTAGATAACAATTAAAGAAAAGATTCCGCGCATGTCCCAACTTTCTACGATGCTCAGGTGACGTTTAATTCAGATTTCCATAACGCACATTTACCTTTGTGACGGAAACGGCCGAACTAATTTACGGAAATACCCGAGCGTGTGACGTCATCGGGGGTCTCGTTGGATTTGTTTACAATGGACGACGTATATAGTAGTAGTGAAAGTGATCTTGTGTGTTCGTCGTCTTCATGTTTCGACGATTCAGGAGAGGAAGAAACTTTCAGAAGTGAATTACGCAATAATGCCGTATTAGTTTGAACCGTTAGGTTCAAATGCTGAAAGTGATTCAGCTGGAGAAGACGGCGATGAACCGAAACTTCGACGAGACAGTACAGAATAGTACGAGTATACTTTCATTTCAACTTCAATTTAGTTATTAGGTTTTAATGTAAAATATATTGTCTCGACTGTCTGACCTTTTTATGTAACCGTGTTTTCCTTTATGTGGTCTCGAGCTTATATCTATAAAGAAAAAAAGGCAACCTTCCCCACCCACTTTCTTTTTGAAGAAGCTAAATATAAAATTGTTCATACTTTCGTTTAGCAGAAGTTCTGATCATACGCAGATTATAAGAAAAGGATTATAGTTTGCAATATAATGATTGTAAGAGTTTGACATGTAATATGTAAAGTGTAACTTCCCAATTTCTGTTTGAGTTTTGTGAAACTGAGGTAAAGAACAAAAAAGAAAACAAGTGTTCAGTATCAAACCTATGCCTTTATTTCATATGATGATTGCTAATGATGTTTACCAAATTACATCATTTCTATTTCAGGCAATACAGATACACAGCATACAGACAGTTATCCATGTGGTGCTGGGGGTATTTTGGAAGAGAAGTTCGGGTGGTTTTGCCTGTTTGCGCAGTGGTGTAGATTAGGGAGACTATCCCTTCAGACAATTACACAAAGTTTCATTTTGCTGGTTAAATATACTGGTCAGAGAATTACTGCATAATGTATGTACATGTGACTTGAAAACAAAGAAAAAATAAAATGAACAGATGTTCTATTCTCTAAACGTCATGAAAAGCTTGTAATAAGATCAACAAAAGACAAAGTCCAGTTTTTCCTGAAATTAAATTCCACGAAAAAGGGAAGGTTCAGGTTATTTTTTAACTGGAGAATGAAGAATATTCTTAATGAAATTTTATTTCGATTCCTTCCGACGTAACATGTACTCAAAAATGCTTCTACATAATTATGTGTAAAACATATACCTTCATATCATAAATTTTAAAACTGTTTATTTTTTGTAAGACTTGGCATGTGTTTCATAAAAAATATCAACTTAAACTTTCTAAAGATTATTCCCTATTTAAGAAAGAGGAAATAGAACTTAAATCAGCTGAACACTGGTGAAACGGTCTATAATGTATAACAAATGACGCGTAAACAACCTATGCTGAGCGTCAAGAAAGGGAGCTATACCAGTACAACTTTTTACAATGTTCGTAAGTCGCAGCTGGGGATTGAACCCACAACCTCCTAATTCCAGGGCGTACGCTCTAACCACTCGGCCACATTTCCTTTTGTTTATCAAAGCAATCTTGCATTCAACATTAATACTGTCATCTCATTGTAATAAACCTTTACCAATAGATGAGTTCAAAAAATTCATACAAAGTAAGGTAAGTATTCACCATTGCTCTCAGCTCAAACTTTCAGTCATAATGAAAATGGTCAACAGATTTGTGTAACAAAAATGCATGCATTAAATAAATAAATAAAGAAATAAAATAATAATAAACTCAATAAATGGATGTTGCTTATCTTTCCTGTTGTCAAAGTTTATTTATGTTTTATTTTTATTTTCACCAGTACCATCATTATATAAATTAATATGAATTTTAATTTATTTACTGTTATTTAAATTGTCTCAAATACAACCAATAATAATAATGTCCTACAATTATACCTTGAAAATTTAGAATTATATAAACAACATAAATAAATATCAAACAAGATTTCTTCCATACTGGTACATTTTTTTATAATTCTTATTTTTATTAGAATCTAGATAATATTTTTTATTCAGCAGAAGATTTTTTATAAAAAAATTTTTTAAATTGTGAACTAAACTAAATATAACTAAATTTTCATAAAAAGAAATATTTTAAATACATTTTTTTATTACTGTTACTGTGATGCTGATTTAACTCGAAATGAAATATAAATTATTCAATTCACAATAAGGTAAGGAAGGAGTTTTCAGTATTCAAGCATAATGGACGTTGTCATGGTGACATATTGTCTCTTAATGCATGTTTTATGACTCTTATGAGTGGCCATCTGGTAGTGGTAGTGTAAGCAAGGTGCAGCTGTCAGTTGGTGGTTTATGACCCTGTCAAGTAATGTTATGTAACCAGTCTTTCTAAATGACCCACAGAGCATGTTTCCCTTGGATTTGAACTGTGGATAACAGCTTAGTAATTGATCACTACTGACACATATCTTGCATTAGCTTATTGACCTTTATTTTCAAATTAAAATAATAATAATAAAAAATGTCAAAAGTATAATAAATCAGTTGTTTTACTAAATTTCAGAATTCCCACCAGACATTTAAATGTACTGATATCCTTTTCATCTACTGTTAAAATATGAGGTTGAAGAAAGAAATAACTGTGATTTTTCCTTGAATTGTAAGTGGGCCCGGTGCTGCTTCATTTGTGAAAAATAAGCAGTTTATCAAAATTGTGAAAATAGAAATAGCAGTGTTTCTGCTGATATTGTGAGAAGAAAATGTGAGATTTATACCTTGCAATTTTATCTGCAAAATGGTGGGGAATGGTTTTATATATTCAAGAAACTTAGACGTTGTGGAAGAGGAATTAATCAGCTGGGTAGGAAGGGTTTTTAAGTCATGCCTCTATCAAAAATACTCTTTTGAAATGTGAATGAATTTGGGTCCCTTATACATTGTGAATGGGTCCTTTTAACAGGTACAGACGAAAACAATCACTGAATACTTTTAATTGGGGAAAAAGGTCTACATGAGGGTAGGGAAAAACTTTTAACAAGGGGTAAAATTACGCACAAAAACACAGATTTATAAACATATTACGACATTAATTCAGCACGTAGGGGATTAACATGCAAACATTTTTTTTTTTAAGTCTGATTAATGAATTATTTATATATCAAGGAGCAATTATAATGATTTTATGATTTTCCATTCAACACCGATTCTCCATCTTGCATGTACTCCAACTTTCTTTTCGCTTTCAACGTTGGAATTGCGTCGGGTTTCAGCATGGCAGTTAAGTCCAAATTCATAGAAATACTGTTTGTATATCGCGCAACATAACAATCATGACGAAAATGAGCAGAACATACACAAGCATTCTTTTCAGCGCCGACTACACATTTTGTGTCTTTTCGTGTAGTCTACGAACCCGAACCACAAACTTTGCCTCGACGTATCAGAGTCACTCGGGAACCTGTGCAGGCTAAATCCATCTTCTATATAGTTACTACACCCTCCTACAACACACTTTTTCACCATTGTAATCGATCATATTCAAATACGCACAGAAACAGTAAAAACTTTGTTCGACAGCTTCTCCTTACAACAATGGCGCATGTAAATAAATAAACGTGTTGACCCCCGATGACGTCACTTCCGGGTTAACCCATAAAGGGTAAAGTTCACACTTTCGGTTTGTGAACAGTTGAAGTTTACCTGTGCTGTACAACTCTATCGAGCAAAATTTAACGGAAAGAAGTACACGATTATGTTTAACTAGTTATATAGCTTCATATAAATACAACTTTAAAAAGCATTTTGTGGTCCCTTTAAGTCTGATACAAATAGGAATATTGCGATTTAAACTCCCTTTTCCAAATTATGCATGCCAGAAATGCATATCTAAAATATATTAGCACATTATCGGTACATGCGATGAATTAGGAAGTAGAACTTTATTGATATTTCATAATGTTTTATAACTGAATTCTAGGAGTTAATCCGATTAAATCAACCTCACTGAAGTGCAAAAAGTTCAAATGCAGTTATTTTTACTTCCTATGAGTAAATAGAGCACTTCTTCCGGATTTAATGTTAAGCATTGTATAAACTGGATGATATATATACGCAGGTACAACCTGTATTTGAGCGGCGAATGAAGGGAACATAAGGAAGTGACCTCTCAGCACTGGTGGTTTTTAAATAGATGTCAGTTGTAAACAAAACATTTGTTTTGTTGTCTGAATACTGATCGCGAAACAAAGGTTGGTTGATTGATACAAATGACCGCTCATAAAAGTTTAACAGCATATGTTAAAACCGCTCGTTCACAAATTATGGATAGAAATTTAAAGAAAATAATTCTGCTCTCCCTCCTTAGATATATCAATTGATCGATTTTAGTGTTAGGGTTTAATAGAAAATGGGCGTATGTTAGGGCGCTTGCAGTATATTAGATAAATTTACATAAATAAATTGTATTCCAACCAGGTCATGGACGCATGTGGTTACATTTTTTACAGAACATAGTAACAAGGAAATCGTTATTAATATACAACATGGAATCCACTTGCATATACAAACGTAGGAATAAATGTGCCAATTAATTCAGAACTAAAAGAAAAGTTTCCCTAGCAATTATGAGCCAAGGAGCATTATTTGAACGGTCTTGGTAGATGACCATATATACAGATATAGAGTGCGAGACAAACAAACATACGGACAGAAATAAATTCAGATAGGTTAGAGTAAGGGAATGCAGAGCGGACAGAGAGTAAATTGCTGTGTTGCAAAACCTTGAACATGCACCTCGTCCACCTTATTGTGGTATATGAAATATTGTATGTGGTATATAAAATATTATATGTGGTAAATGAAATATTGTACAACATAAAATACATTTTTCATACATTGCTGATACATGTCATCAACAGTGCAGGCATTTTGAGGCGGAGTGGAAGCTCAGTGGTAATGCGCTGGACTGCTATTCCAGGGATCCGAGCTTCAAATCTCGGTCGAACCTTGGAACATTTCTAAGACACTGTTCCCCGCCTAACAAGAAGCCTAGCGCTGGTTTATCCATACGCGTGTATCGGTGCTATACACTGGGCACGATAAAGAATCAGGGGTCTATTCGAAGGGTGTTAAGGTAGCGCACCCGGATCTCCTGCATCCCCATCTGCCTCTTTGTGTAAGTGCGCCTGTCTAGAGGTACTAAGGGGGGCAATCATGGCAGAAAAAGTTCAAGAGAACCGAAGTCAGAAGTGCTGGGCCTTAAAGGTATTCTTTGTCAATATACGCACCACCATGCACAATTAGCCTTAACGTGAATGCAAAACAAATAAAACAAACGGTGCAGCCATTGAGATGGAAAGACGTTTTGAAATAAGTAGCTATACCTCTAGGTATGCCCCTTGATTTTCGGGACAATGAATGGCATTGTATGGCTGCCCTGATTCTCAAAGCAAAATGTGAGTCATGCACATTTCATATGATATGGTGTGTTGTTTATATATATATATATAACACTATTTTGCTTTTTTTTTTCCAAACCCTATTTCATACTTGGGAAATGAAAATAAAACGTTCAAAGATGCACGAGGGTTGTACATGTATTGTTAAAAGTTTACCTTAGACTGTTCTTGATTTCATTTCTAAATTTAGGACTCACATGTTCTGAACAAATAATTCTAGCCAGCCTGTAGTAATTCGATTAATGGGATTGGGTAATGAAATATTTGTAGCAATCCGGAAGATTTAAACATACAAAACGATTGGCTTATGAAAATAAAGGAAGTTGATATATGTTTTTTGATAAACAATAATTATTCCTTTCGATTGCTAGAAATCAGTATGTGTCACCATGAATGAAGAAATAAACCGTGGTTACGCGGTATGACATACAATTGTATATAGAAATGATAAATTTCGACATCGCATAACTGCCACTCCTTGGTCAATTGAAAGATCTCTACAGCAAAAACAAACATTAAAACAAGTCAATACCGTCTTACCCGACTCAGTGCTCCCCAATAGCCTTACCTGTATCCCCATCCAGACCCTATCACGAAAAACAACTTCTTATCGCTTATCTCTATAGCAGGGGAGTTATACCAGTACCTAAGACTCTCTATTCCATAGCAACCGCTCTGACTGCTCGCCCGGTGTGACCAATATTCTGTTACTTTGTCTTGTACATTAAAAATATCGCTCACAGATTGTCTCATTAGGTTCTGTTTTGTATTCGCGAGTAATGTCGTAACTACTTTTCTTTTGACTACGTATCTGTTCGGAAAGTTTCATTTTAATGTTACAAATGATAATTAACGTTAAAGTATATAAAATGTGTCATAAATTGTTTACAACTGTTTTTGAAAACCCCAAATTGTACTGTTTGAATGATATCAGGTATTACTGTTATTCAAAATTACTGTCCGATCAGGTAAGACAGTTTCTACTGCCGCTTGTATGTTAGAGGTTGATCAAAATTGAAACTTTGCATAAAAAAGAGAGTAGCATAATATTTTATTATACAGACAACTGGATAGCGAGAAAAGAGTTCAATAATTTACCAATTAATCGCCTTAGAAATAAAGTATGTTTAACCTGAGAATCAATATTCATCAATATTCATCTAGGAACTTTCTTGTTAGAGTTCGATTGGACTCTTTATCATAGAGGTAAAAGTCATTGAAGTTCTGAGAATGGAGACCTATTGACCTTTTGCGTCTTGCAGTCTGATCAGTTATGATTCATTCGGCGGCTTACTGTTAGTTTCGAATCCCCGACACACTGTTTATGTAGTTAGAGGAGGTTGAAGGTTTTGCAACTGCGGCAGCCGTTCACTAATGATGCAGCATCAAATGTAGGTAAAACAAGCTAGCAATTTTGTAATCTGGTAGTATTTCAAGGGCTTGATGAACTTTGAGTTGTTTGCATATTCGTCGACGAGACTGTTATTGTTATTGTTACGCTTATGGTGAAAAATAAACAGGAAGTGACGTTAAAACACCAAAGGTGACGTCACAAAATCATTAATGATATTAAAGTGACGACGATTAAATGGGCCGAAATTCCATGTAGGCGAGAGTTTCTATTAGTCCGAAACTCCCACTACCTAGTGGAGCTGCAAATAGTGGTGCGGCTTAATAATCGATAACGAGCAAATGCTAACTAATAATCTCATGGGCGATGTACGGAAAAACGGAATGAGTGTTCGTGGGTTTCCGACGCTGTATCGATGACTGCGTTATGACACTGTCTTTCTGCTTGCTGTTAATGTTCCTCGCTGCATAGCATTGTTCTTGGTTATATGGATATCGTGCTTTATGAATATCAAGCATCGAACTACATGCTGCTGCCGCTCATCGCTTCTTGACAATTGCTTCGTGCTTGGTTACAATGACAAAGTATAGCTCATACATAAATTAAGTTAAATAAATATAAATTATGTTATATTTATGTTAAATACCACTCACAATCTTCTGATTTTTTATCAGGGTTGTTTGCAACTCTGTTCTATGGTAGCACACGTTTTGTATCGAACAACTGTTCGGTGCTACGTTTAGACTCTTAGATTTCCATCCTTTTAAGAAATAATTATGTATTCTGTTTAATCACGTGACGATATGTATTGTTATGTTTATTTAAGTACGGCTGCATTCTGGTAGTCGAAACTGAATTGATACTGGAGATAACGTGTTATATAATCTGTATTAGAAAGTAAAAGTGAGTTATTCGCAATTATTTCGGAGATATTTGAATCTTCATTGCCTGGAATTTCAGCAGTCATAAAGTTTGAAGATGATTACTTAAGAAATGAATATGCTAGAGTGTAAACAATGTGAAATCTGGCATTTCTTTTATTAAAAGGGGAATAACTCCTGACCTAATTGGCCGAAATCAGCCATTATCGAACTTGGCCGAAAGATTATGGTCATCAACATTGTCATTTAGTTTGAAGACGACGGACAGACGGACGACGGACATTCAATGATCGTAATAGCTCATCCAAAGCACATGTGCTCAGGTGAGCTAAAAAGCTGATCAGGTTCTACATTGTAGACACAAAATGCACCTCCATTAATTGGCACATCATCGCCCATAGACTAGATCTGGAAAAATTGTACCTAGCAGCCAATGGTTTGCATAGTTGAGAGGTCAATCAGTATTGAAATGTTAGGGATATATTTCAAAGACACAGGTGTATTACATGGCAAGTATCTTTTACAATTTAAAGTTATGATAACGTTCAGAAAAGACTTTATTTTATATATTCAAGCTGGTGCTTTTTCACTCTGATGAAAAGATAAGAAAAGAAAGAAATAAGAAAAATACTATTTTACAAGACTAATCTCGTGGATGTTTACGGAGATGAAATCAAACCTGTTTTTGTTACGAGACGTTACAGAACAAAATCTATTTTGATTATTCTATTCAAAACTTGTAACCACATTTTTAAAGTAAAATATAATGTCGAAAGTAAATGTGTATCTGCTTGGACAAAATAGCACACAGCAAGTCGTTTTAAGTGTGTAGTGAAAATGTATACGTCTTGTTGACATCTTATTGAGTGATTTTGAACAGTAGATTTATTATAACTTAAAGTAAGTGCCGATCAAAGCCGAGAAATGAACTTGATAAAAGTGTCAAAGACAAAATTATTAAAAGCGTGACATAGTCAACCAACTGCGTATAACTATAAAAACATACTTCAAACTTAGAATCAAGCATTTTACGAAGTTTTATTTTCAGATATCTTCTTTTGAGGATGTTAAAACAAAATAAGGAGGGCTTATTCCAGCATTTTTAGCACGCTAGAATGTCCAGTCATACAAGCAGTGTTGCACCGTATATAGCACACGCCGTATACGTCGAATATCAAAACGGAAACAGCTTACACCGAATACAGATCACGGTAACCTGTATACGTTAAGATGCTGTACATCGCCGTATACAGCTCATTTCTGGAAGTGATGATGATCATCATCATTGTCGCCGTCTGCAGCAGCAGCAGCATCATCGTCATAGTGTTGCGAATTCATGTTGTTGTTGTTGTTGCTATCATTGTTGCTGGTGTCAATATTTGTATTATTGCTGCTGCTGTAGTTTTAGAGTTAGTATTGGAAATGTGTCATTCTGTCCGTCCACCGATAGAATTTCAGTCATTTGGAGACTAGGTCTACTAGGTCTGGCATGATACCACAGCAAGTAACATTATCCTGACACCGGGCCAACCAGTCCTGGAACTACTCTGATATATATGCTGAGCGCCAAGCAGGGACCTATCAGTACAGAAAGTCTCAAAATCTTTGAATATCTGACTGATACTAAAACCCTAATAAATTACAACGAGACCACAGCACGACACTCAGAATTTTGCTCAATTGTGCGCATGAGAAGGGAAGTAGGTTCAACACCATTCCATCAAAAAGCATCTGAACAGAGAAAGTGGAAATTATAGCGAAAAGCCTAAGTAATACGATGTAATAATAATAAGAAGAAGAAAAAGTCCGAAATGGAATGGAACACAGGATCCCCCTTCATAAAACTATAATCGGCCCTCTTTCCGACTGAGCTAATTCTACAACTGGCAGTCAATCAGACAATTTATAGGTAGCTAATGGCATCACTACACAGTTCGACAGTTCACATTTCACATATTTACTACATTAACTACCTACAACATTAAACCAAACGTTCATCTTACGGTTAAATATATAAAATAATCATTACGCATTACTTATTCTACTCATCATATTATAAACAAACAACCATATATGATTACACACACAGTACAATAATCATAATGTTCATTGCCCAGACCGACAAGTTAAGTGATAGTAGATCATGACCAGGGTGGTAGCTAGGTCGTTTCGGATAGCTGGTGGGACCTTATTGGGTACAGGGTGTTTAATTTAGGCATTTTATACAGCTGTTGATGCGACCATATTGTTTACTGAAATAATGTCGGTCTCGCTGGATGTATTTATAGATCATATAAACGTCCCTCATTCGAATTGTAAATATTGATTAAATCGTGTTTATTTATTTATTTATTTTTGCTGATCTTAAACCGATGTAGACAACAAGCCGCCAACAAAGTTTATGTTCCCTATTTGTACTTGTGGCTTTTGCATATTTTCATGCCTCGCTTAGCCTTTTAAACATTACTTGTTATGCAATCGTTCCAGAACAAAGTGAAGGATGATCTTAATAATTAAATGTCGTCAAAAAAGAAGTCAGTGATATGTGATTTCGTAGAAAACTTACGAAAATAGAAATCGTAACCTTGGGAAGATACCGCCTCATGCGATCTATTTCGAGCAATTCGCATATGAATATACCAATATTCTATACGAAATATTGAAATAATATCTCCCAAATATGTAATCAAGATAGCAGCATTCTACCACAGCTCATTACCTGATATTGTGGTTTTACTGAGAATTTTAGGACTTTACCCTATGAAATGCTTTCAAATGAGATAGTACCTAGAATGATTTTGAATGCTTTCTTTGTCCGTAATTTGCAAAACGTCTAAGTGACCAATAAGAAAAGTTATTATTAAATTATTGAACATAAAAATAACAAATACGTTCGTTTGTATTAATTTGGTAATGGCTTCATCATTTTGAAAATATAAAGGTCATAATATATCTTGATTGTTCATCTGAGTGATGTACTGATGTCAAGGTCAAAGTTTTCCCTATATTAGTCACCAGACAATTAGACAAAAAAGTGTCCTAAGCTTGTTAGAACTTCATAAAGCAACACACATAAAGGTGGTGTATAAAGTCTGACTTGATCCCGTCTAGGGAAGAAATTTACTGCTTAGCTGAGGTTGGTGATAATTCGAGGTCAGATGTAAAAAGAAAATCTGGTTTGGCTCGCTGCTTAATTCAGTTGGTCGTAGTTTAAAACAGGTTGTCGCCAATACACGTTTGCTGCAAAATGCATGCGGTCGGTCGCTGATACTAAATGACTGCTTTAAATATGTGATCGTTATTAATACAAGAGGTCGCGTATACAGGTTGTCTTCTGCTGCCTTTTTACAGGTTAACTGCTTAATATAGATTGTCGCTAATACATATTGAGCTCTTAAACCATGCGGTCGGTGATACAGGTTGGCTGCATATTTCATGTGGTTGCTGATACAATACGACTTCTTATTACAGGTGGAGGACACCACGGTCCAGTGGTAACACAGCCGACTGCGGATCCGAAGGTTGTGGGTTATAAGTCCGTTGAGGGCAAGGATTTTCATACTCAGAAGATGCAAAGAACTGGTTCAACCCAGAAGCGGTCGAGAGGGATTGGAATAAGTTGTGAGAACTTGTTTTCTAATCGGCGTAAAATAAATTAGTTTAAAACAAAATAGGTGGTCGCTAATGCAGGTTATATAGTTGCCCACTAAGTCAATACAGGTGGTTGTTGAATTAGCTTGGCTGCCTGATACAGGTGGGCGCTAAATTGATATGCTGCTTAAAAAGGTGACCTCTGACTGTTTAATACGGGTAGTCGCTTATACGGGTTAGTAATACAGGTTGACATCTTAATACAGATAATCACTAATAAAAGGAAAGACAAAACAGTCCCATGAGAAATCCAACATATATTAAATATAAACTAAAGAATGGGTGCAAATAAATGGACATACAACACGGAGACAGGATATTGCATAAAACAGAGAAAAACCGTTACCGTCTTGTTGCTTTATACAAGTGGGATCTATGCAAGTTGTTTTGCTTAACTCAGAGGGTCGCTAATGCAAGTTTGCTGCTAAATACAAGTGGTCGCTAATACACGTTGGTTTCTTATCACAGGTGGTCGCTTATACAGATGTGCATCTTGCTACAGGTGGTCGCTAATACAGGTTGGCTCTTAAATACAGGTTGTCGAGTTTGTTTTTGTTTTTTTGTTTTTTTTCTTTTCTTTTTTTGTTATTCGATTATCATAAAAACTTTCGAGAGATCTCAGCTGTTGTGGATGAAAGTCTTGAGTAGAATGAAGTAGAGTAAGGGTTATAGAATTCAATGGCGATGTTTTTTTTAAAGTTTTGAAGATTTATCAAATTATAATAATAAAATGCTGAATTTCAAATAAAATGTTATGGAAATATCTGTACATAAGGTTAGATGCACTGTACGAGTCTTATCGTGCCTGAACTGACCCTTAGTTTATGCACCTAATAGATTCTCTCCATGCCGAGACCGTCATGACTCAGTTTGACTTGAATATGCAGAACAAATAACTTTTCTGCTCTTGTCAATGTATTTCCATTTGCAAGAGAAAGTTTTATAGTATCAGGCGGAAATCTCCACAGCTTTTAATCTTTTCTATAAAACGCGAATGTTATACAATTGTCCATACATCAATCAATGCATTGCGCATGTATAACATTAAAATAACAAAGTTTGCACACTTGTGCATTTGAGTAAAGCTGTTCAGTTTTGTATTGCAGAAGTCTGCAAAATGTTTATGTGATACTTAGTAAAATGATGTCTGTTTTAAGAAGAGCTTCACTTGACTGGTTAAATCTAATTTGACTTTAAAATTACTTCTTGTAAAACGTTATGAAGAAGTAGGATATTACGACATATCTTTATACGCACCCCTTTAAAATCTGCGCCTCGAATGGGGCTTAAAGCATATAACAGGTATTGAACCATCAACTTTTTTTTAAAGAATAAACTACTGCAGTATTTGAACGCTGTATGCGTCCATGTGTATCTTCTCAACGTGCGCGAAGGCGAATCCGCACGTAGACAGAGAGTGGGGGTCACAATCATTGATTTCATCATGTCCTTGAATCTATTTATCGAGAGTACTTTATAAATAAACGTCTCTTGCCATAGGTAAATCCCCAATTTAATTAATAACCAATCACAGAAAAGTGAGTATGATAGCATTTTTAGACTCGTACCTTTTGCGCAGTTCCATGCTGAAAACCATGTCAACGGGCGCTATATAAGGACCCCGTTCTGTCTCGAACATGCAAACCATCGCAGCTGAATCTCTTGGTTACTTGAAGAGTAACATATCCAGAAATGAAGCCAACGATGCAGTCAGAAAAGGAAGTTGTCAACGGCCCAGCAGTGTTTGTGCAACCAAGTAAGGTATGTGATATATTTACTAATTTATTTATTTTTATTTTATATTTTATGATTAAGTTTGTTGACTTTATAGGAATGCCTGGTTTTCTGTAAAAAGTTTATTTGTAAATATAATACAACGTAATGTAAATTCCGTTGTTTAATAACAAAACGTTTTGGAAGTCTCTGCCGTAAAGAGTTGTCTTAACATAACACCAACGTGTATTAAATGTACATGTATACAAATACACTGACGGAAATTTCTAAACGATCACTTTTTAAATAACCTTTTTTGTCTTTGACTTTTAAGGGTAGCTCTACATCATAGCTTACTGTCATTGTAATTCACAACAACTTTCAATGAAATTTTGTGCATGTTGTTCACCTTTCACTACCCGAAATTGAAAAAAGAAAAAAAAAAGATTCTTACAATTCCAAAGGTTTTGGGATATTTCATAAATTTAAAATTATTGGTTGTTTCAACTAATGTTGAATTCAAAGACTGTAAAAATGTTCAATAATATCGAACTTGGAACTGTATATTTTCCTATAACCTGTTGTCTACGGACCATCTTTGCTAGGTAGACAAACAGAATTTCATATATGCATGAAAACGTAAATTTGTGGAATTTTACCAATCAAAGTCTATGAAGTTAAATGTAGGATGATTTTCACTTGTAAATAATCAGATATAGATTGGATTCGAGAGAAATATTTTGTTTTCAGCATATATATAATTAAATTATTTTTAACATGGAAATTGAACATTGAATTATTGAAGTTCAGTTCCTGATCAGTGTCTCTTACGACTTAAACACATTTCGTATAACTGATGCATGTTTACGTTTGTAACTTTGTATAATGCTTGCATTGATATGATTGTGCATTGACGATATAGATATACTATATATTTATATTAGAGTCGGTCTAGATGTAAAATATGGTTTTCTGAACGACAGTCAACTGTTTGTCCTGCCATCATGAACAACTCGTGCCCTTACGGTCCGGGTCATTTGTCTTACGTTGTTGTTGTTGATGATGATGATTCGCGTTATCATGAAATTAAATCTTAGTACTCATAAGAACTTTGTTTCTCATACTGATGATGATGACCGGGACAGTGATAATGATGATGATGAACGTTGCAGTTGTTGTAAATTTGATAATGTTGCGTTTTGAATAGGGTTGCTTGCAACTCTTTTTATTGTTGGTTACATTTCTGCATTGGACAACTTTGCCTGACTCTAAAGTACCCTCTCTTTCACTCCAAATGCTCCAAATTTTGTTTTCTATATCATAATTCAGTGATGTTAAATATTCTTCTTGTTTGAATACGATGGCATTATGGAAGTTGATACAGACTTAAAATGTGTCAATAATTGATAAAAGAGACATAATTACAATTATAATCCCGTTTTTTCAGTGCTATGAACGCCTCTATTGTTCCAGGCCGATTCCAAGACATGTTCCAAGAAGAGGCTCATCATTGGGGCCGTGATAGGTGTTGTGGTGTTGGTTGTCGTCATAGGGGCAGTGCTGGGGGCCGTGTACCTAGGCTCAGAAATCACCGAGGACAAATATAAAGTATGTATATATGTATACACATACACTAGAACAGACAGACAGATATTTACAAAAATAATGGGATAGAGAAAGAGAGCGACTATCAAGATTATGATTTTATTTACATCATCAAACTTCTTATTATAAATTTATCGCGGTGGCTGATCGCATTGATAACCTATAAATCTATAATATTTTATTATATCTTGGTAACTGGTGGGCTTATTAACATATAAATCTGTATACCAGGCTGCTTGGATTACTTTCAACAACAGTAAGCTGGGTCAACCAATCAAGGAGAAGGTGGTGGTGACGGATCGCGAGGAAGATATCACCAACCCTGGGGACGTCCGTGTGATTGCCGACTACCAGAGGTAAGCACGCTGAGGGTCAATACTTGGTTCTCTATATTATATAAAGATATGCATGAAGAGGAATGTATCATTTCCATATGTTGTATAACGATGTGTCATTGAATAAGGTATCATTTTGTTATTGTCCAAATCATTAGAATCATAAACCAAGAGGTCGCGCAATGGACCTGTCAAGTGTTCACAGATGTATTCAAATTGACTTACAACCTATCCAAGAGCTACACTAAAGTTGTTTTGGGGTCATTAGTCAACCTGATTTACCCGAAAAAACACGAGGCTTTGTTTGTGATCCTGTTTGTGAGCAGTTGACATAGTTATGGCTTAAAGAGGCAGGTTATCATTTGGTTGATAAATAATTATATCGTTTTAAAAGATAATGTTAACAACGTGTTAAGTCTGTTGTATTTCGTAAATTCGTATATCGAAATTTTAAGTTTACTTAGAAAACAATAAATAGAGCGACGCTCTAATCTTTCCCTAACCGATATATTGATATCTAATACACTTATTCTCAAATCAAGATTTTGTCCTAGTGTAACATTATATTAAATGTGTTTATTTGACCTTGTTTTGTATGTGAATATGTTTATGGTCGAGATACATTATCTTAAAATTTAAAGAGATAAAATATATGTTCTGTTCTTCACATAAGTATTTGTGCAACTTCAGTAAACGGCTGATCACCCAGTACAATGGACCACTGGAGGGAGACAAAGACGCCACTTGTTACGTCTCTGATATGGAGGATTATCAGGGCGAGATCGACATTAAAGAAGTACGAGAAAGCATCACCAACTTCCATGTGAGTAGATCAAATTGTTATTGAATGCTTTGTAATTGTAATTGCTACCTTACCAGAGCACAGCGTATTCAAGGTAGGCTTTTGTGATCACACTGCGTCCGTCGTCGTTTGTTCCTGAATAATTTGATTTAAAGACTTCTCCTCTAAAATTGATGAATCTTGGTATAAATGATCATTGATTGTGCTTAAATAAACTTGATTCATGAAGAACTCTAACTGTCATGGTAACGAACAGAATTTTATTAAAAAGTAAAAATTCATCTTCTCTGAAAGAATTGGTCAGAATTCAGTTTCATTTGACAAAAAATGGTCAGCCCGTGGCCCGCTACCATTATTGCTATAATAAATTTGACCTATTGAAAAAATGAGACCCTTGGGCATCGGGAAGTTTCCTTATATACCATATATAAAAATATTCATTTTTTTCTGTGAAAATACTCTGAGTCCTTTTCTTTCATTGCATAAGCATTGTTGATCATTAAGTTCTTACCTGAAATTGTTTAAGCATTGCAGATCTCTTGAATAATTAAGCATCCGGATGGTCTACACATCAAAAGTGTCAGGGCTTTTTTTTTTGCTTTTTTTTCTTTTTTCATTATTATTATTATTACTCGGTCATTTCGAAAAATGAGTTATAGCACACCTGTTATCCACAAATTGCATTTTTGTAACTATTTCCAATATTATTTTTTTTCCGTATATGTTAATGACGATTTAAGATTTTGTACATGTTTGCATATGTGCCATTTTCTATCTCAATGTCAAAACATAGTTCAGTTCCACGCCAAACACTTTTTTTTGGTTAACATTCTGATAACTTCAATGGATACTCATTGGTAATGTGTGTTTATAATCATTTTGTTCTGAGACATGACATTAATCATAACCAAAGTACTACACACAATAGAATCTTAATCAAACTTACAGCCCATTCCGTTGCCTCATTATAGAGTCTGGTCCATTGTCCATCGCTGAAAAGCGAAAAGATTACTTATTGTATATATTAAATTGAATAGCTTCTGTTGTATCATGACCCTTTCTTAATTAAAAAAAATAAAGGAGTAAAAAGTGAAATAAACGAATATATTTTATATATCAATAAAGGAATGCAATATTAGCTCTTTTATCATCCGTATTGACCTATTTTCTTATACTGCCATTACCTCCCTTCCTTCCATCGTTAATTGATGGCAAATGTCACTATGGCGTTTTGTTATGTTTTCCACTTTTATTCCTTGAATAGATGAGCGTCAGTGCTGAGTTAGAGAAGGGACATAATTACACCACGACAGATGAGGAGGTGGACTACAACAGCCTTTCCCCTAGGGCCAAGGAAATGTGCGTCGGGGTGGACCTCGTCAAGGTGAAGCCCGTCTACGGCAACATGGCAGAACTTGAAAGTAAGTATATCTCTTTTTTTTCTCTCTCTCTCTCTCTTTCTGTCACACTCACATAACACAATATTACTATAACACACCAGCAATCGGGGAGTAAAGATGCATTCTACATGACAAATAGATGGCCTTTTCAGAATAAATGGTATATATCCTTAGCGCTTAAATTGAAGGTAGAGGGCAATTGTCATGTGATCGACGGGAAAGCGTCATTGCAGAGTGTTTTTTCGTATGTTTTTTTTTTTTAAACTTTACGAATAAACCCTGTATTCTCTATTTTTTATATTATAAAATGATAATGCATATTGTGTTAGATTGTATTATTTTGATATAAAGAATAAAAAAATAAGCAATATAAACTTAACGATATTTTGAAAATTACAGTTGGAAAACTCTACGAAAATTTTGATGATGATGATGATGATGATGATGATTAAATGATATAAACACACTTATAACAATGACTGCAAAAAAAAACTTTTAAAATAAAGATAAAGTAAAAATGTTTTAAGAAATCTTACAGCAAAATAGCAAATATATATATATATATATATATATATATATATATATATAGAGAGAGAGAGAGAGAGAGAGAGAGAGAGAGAGTACTTTTAGCTTATCTGGTGAATGTAATTTTTTTTATTCAGAGATTAACACTTTATTTAAAGAAATCATTGTGAATGGAGATAATGAAACAAAATTTGTATCGGTTTTACTTAATGAGACTCTTTAAAATGACAGGGTTAGTAGCATTCTTCCTCGTCTATCAGTAATTTGCTGATTTCAGTCTATTTAACGGGAGTGTAAAGACAAAAACTATTATAAAGAGGTACTATTTATTTTTATATGACTAAGAGTTGTAATAACATATGCTATTATACCGTATTCAAGAACTATTTTATTTTATTTTCTGTTTAGGATTTCAGGCACATGTTTATTACAAATTTACACGAAATACTGTCGAAGCGACGGTAAACTCAAATAGTCAAGTCAAAACATTGTTCAACCTTGAAACATTCTTACACGAGCATCTAAAACGTTCAATCTTGCACGAACGTCAATGAATATACCACATTCTTACACGAATGTCTAAAACATTGTTCAATCTTTCACGAACATCAATGAATATACCACATTCTTACACGAACATCAGTTAATGTCTTCCAAATTACACACCTCTTATATCATTCTTTTTATTTTATTAAGGTACGGAGAACAACAGAGAAAGACGATCGTGTAGGTGGATCATTTTCAGATACTTTTACTGTAGACGGATCTTTTGGAGATATAGATGCGGCTACAGATACATTTGGCGGTTCAGGTGCTATTAATGAAGTCGTCGTGACCCTATGTCCAACTTTAATCCATTACTATTCAAATACGCCCATTAATACCACGGTATTCAACAGATACCCAGACCAGATTAAGATAAAAACAGTTTTAAAGCGTTCTCTCCTCGTCTCCAATGTACGTATTGTGGCATCGAACAGATCAGCCTCTAAGTTGCGGGTAGCAGATTTGGTATAAATGTTACATAGGTTATTAATTTGTAATGGGTTAATGCATTTTGAAAACAGCGTCTTTACAGGAATCACGTTTGATGCAATGCTTGAGACTTACTGAACTAATTCAAATGTACTAGCAAACAGTACTCAGTGAAGGTTATAAGGTAGCTTTGAATTGTTTTGGGAATAGACGGTTAAAGATCATGGTTTAAACTTTAGGTATAGGGGTATTGTCATGTGAACGACAATAAAGCGTTATCAGCAACCTTTAATTTTAAACCAGGGTTTTTTATTTTTCATATCATAAAAGATAAAACATGTTGTGTTGGATTGTATTACTTTGTTATAAAAATAACATGATAAACTTAACGATAGTTTGAAAATACAATGGGAAAGCTCCACTTAAATATATTGATGAGGACGATAATGATGATTATCTTATGATATAAAAAAACAACTTTTGTTTCAACAATGATTGCGTTTTTATTTTAGAATAAAGATAAATGTAAATATGTTAGGTATTTAAAAAAAACAACATCTTTTTGATGTTATTTCAGAAGATGCATGTATGATGAAAAAAAATGATTTAAGAATGCTTTTGGCAAAATATTAGAGAGAGATTATTACTTTTTAGCTTATTTGTTGAATGTAATATATCTTTATATACAGAGACTAATATTTCATAGTCATTGGTTTCATTTTAATTATACATTATATTAGTATTATTCATTTGTTGGTGATTAATAACTGCTTTTTGCTATTTTTCTCTTTTGAACATTGTAGAATATGTGTGTTTGTGTTCCTGGAGCAGCTATTTATTGCATTTGTGTATGATGGTAACTCATGCTAAAGACCTCGCTATTTCAATTGTTATTTCAATTTCTTTTATATGCATGTCGAATTACATTCTTTTGTTATCCATACAATTTTTTAATAATATCTAACGACAGAGTAATCTATCAAATGCTTAAAGTAATGATTTATTACTATAGAAAGGTGTATTAGCAAATATAGACCAATTTGTTGATTAGTTAAAATGCATAACTAAATCCGCTTTTGTCTGAGGCTAAAAAAAAATTAAAATATTTTAGCAATTACACAATTAATGCATTCAACCTTAAGTAATAACAATAGATCAAATATGTTGGTCAATGTTACAAAGTAGAAAACATTGAATCCTCGTAAAAGTTTTTTTTTAAGTATGTTGACTGCAGAAATTAAAGTTTAATATCATATCATCCTGCTTTCATCAGAACATTTATATCTAAAGCAAAGAACACATTGATTGCTGCTGGAAAAAACACAAATACAAGAAGGTAATTGTAAATAAAAGTCTTAACCAAATAAAGTGTGTGTGTGTGTGTGTGTGTGTGTGTGTGTGTGATATTTTTGTATAAAACTATAGTCTTTATTGCTTTATTATCATTGTGTTTTCTTTGTAGGATAATACTACATGTTATTCCCTTTTCCAAAGCTTTTTTTTATATTTTTTTTTTCATATAACAAACAACAGTCAATGAAATGGGTTAAAAAAAATAATACTAATACATTCACTCAACCATCACAGGGAATACATAAAAACTGAGACAGATTTCCATGCACTGTAGCATTCGAAATGTTCACGTGTTTCATTTGTATTCATGTATATAATCATAATAAAAGTTTTGTAAATTATATATATCTACGTTTGTTTGTATGTACCCTGTTATTCCATGTTGTCATGGCTACTCCTGACGAAAATACAGGTATAATCATATAAAGTATATTTGATGTTTTTTACATCCTACCGACAGTCAGTTAGAATTCTAATTGAGACAAGTAATGAGCCGCTACAGAAATATCACGTCTCAGATATACGGCATGATATCACACCCACTCACGTTATCGTGACTCCGTGGTAACCAGATATATGCTGGGTGGGAGTAACAGGTTAAATTAGTGTAAGAATTTATGATTTGCGCAAAACGTTATAAGAACCATTTGTAATAAAAGATTTTAGTCCGGGATCTATTTCGCGATTTTTATTAGGGCCCGGTTTCATTAAAAACATCATACAATTAATGATAAAAGTATGATACATTTTGTGCTTTTTTGATATGATTTTATCAGATTTAAAATGATCATGCTATTTTTGTCTTTTTTTTTACATCTTATGTCTCGGTATATGTGCTTTTTTGTGATTTGTGCGTGTTAAAAGAAAGACCTACTAGAGTGAAAGCTTAGTTTAATCTTAAATATTGTATGTCAATTAAAAAAGGGTTCTAACTTATACCAATCCCTCTCGGCGGTTCCTGGGTTTGACCATAACTTTGGTCCTAGGTTGGCCACGAAAATGCCTCCCCCCCCCCCCGAACAGGGTTCGAACCAACAACCGCACAGGATACTTTACCAAGGACCACGACACCCCTATAACTTATCAGTAATTAGTAAACAGTGTAAACTGAAGAAAGTAATTGTACTTTATTACCAAAAAATAAGTATAATCTAACGAAACCCATGTTTTCTTTATGACCTGATACATTTTGTTTTGCGCTTTGTTGCTGTTATTTGTTTGTTTTTAGGGTGTTTTCATAGTAATGAACAGACATTAACAACATAACAGAACATATCTTTTATTTAACCCAGGTATAATATAATACAACATGGAGAGTTAAAATATCAAAATACTATGGTATTGTGTGTGCGCGTGTGTGTGTGTGTGTGTGTGTGTGTGTGTGTGTGTGCGTGCGTGTATGTGTGTGCGTGCGTGCGTGCGTGAACGCGTGGTGAAGTGAAATTTGTTACATCGACTGGTATTAAAAGCTATCATATTCCTTTTTAATTGATGTAAGGTTGTCATACCTACCAGCGTCATTTTAACTCACTTCTACTACTACTGCCGCGACTAACAACATCATGAATACTGATAATGACCGGATACAACTACGTGACATCATCCTTCTGTCCATCATCAAAATGACATACTGTAACTAGCAATCTTCAAACTGTGTTGATACAACTTTTGATGACTCATAATTGGATGATTCATGCACTACTCGCAGGCTGAAATATGTCTAATTACATTTCTAAATATCATATATTCGACAATGTTCCAATTTGAAACGTTTTTTATTGTCCTTATGTATACTAGCTGGCTTGAATTCCAATTTTGTCAATTATTATTTTATTAATAGAATAGATCGGTAGCACAGCTATGAAATTCATTTTTATAATCATCAAATAAAACGAAGATAAAGAGCATGTTGTTTAACTTATCTCCCACATGTATTATTCTTGCTTGGTGATAAATATCATTATATCTAATATCATAATTCATTGAAAACAAATATAATTTACATAAAAATAATATCTTATCTAAGTAATACTTAAATTCTTAACCCTTTCCCTCATATAGACTCATTTTGACACACTCAGTAGATACCACATATAGCCTGATCTGCAGAAAACCACAGTTAAACCTTACCAAATTTGATTATAAAGTCCTCATTTCCAGACCACTGAGGAGCAGCGAACAGCATAAAACCTGATCAGCCTGCGAGTTACTCGCAGGCTGATCTGGTTTTATGTTGTTCGCATAGGTCTTTTCATGGTTTCCTCTATGAGGGAAAGGGTTAAGCGTGGCCCTACAAACACAATAGGCAAACATCGACATCAAACAAGTTATTCGATACATGTATACTTGGATAGAATACCTTCTTTCTTTCCCCCAAAGTTGAAAGCATAACATTTATACATGTAATAAATACACACACTTACTATATACAAATAAAAAATAAAAAAAATTTTAATAATATATACGAAACATGACACAAATGTGATAAGAAAGACCTAGTCTAATTTAAGTCAGAATTAATACATCGTGAAAATAAAATATCCGATCATGCCTCACATCAGACGAGAATGTAAAATATTTGCATGATGTGAAAATATGAACATATAGTTCAGTATTGTCAAAAACGAATTCGCATGAAATAAAGATGAAATCTCGGCGAAGTTGTAGCTCAGTGGTACACGCTTGGAAGCTTATCCAGGGGATCGGTGTTCAAATCATGAAAATTGTACCTTGGAAAATTTCCGGGAAGTTTTTCAGCGTCTCCCGCGTAACTAAAAACCCATTCATCTAAACGGTGGTATAAGGAAATCACGTGTATCGGGGCTATAAACCGGACACGTTAAAGAACCAAGGGGTCTGTTCGGAAAGAGCTAGGGTATCGCACTCGGATCCCTTGTATACTGTCTAGATGAATAAGCTTCCAGCCTAAAGTAAGAAAATAGGATCTGTAATAATAATAATAATGAAAATGAAAAAAAAAATCTCTAATACATAGATGCGAACAATGGGAGATTTACAATAATTTCAGTATATCACTAAAAAGCATCAGCACATCAGAATAACAAATTATCTGTTTTCATGTCCAAAATACCGTCCTCCA
>CM037777.1:31797827-31847827 GCA_021229015.1 Solen grandis | reverse complement strand
TTTGCATTATAACGCCTTTGGTTCGCGTTATAATGCCTTTAAATCGCGTAATAATGCCTTTCTTCACATAATTACGCCTTATATTCTCGTCATAAATCCTTTTTAGCGTAATTACGCGTTACTCTGCGTTATAACGAGTTTATTAGCGTCAAAACGCATTTATTTCGCATTTTAACGTCTTAATTAAAATAGATCCTAATAGGCTTTCGTAAAAAATACATTCTCCGATCGGTACTACCGACTAAGATAATTTTAAGTCTACATATTCATCTAAATAAATTGAAGGCCAAGTTCGACTTTGGTCAAAATACGTAAATGTTTGACACAGTTATGGTCCCTTAACGATTTTAAATATGCCAAAATACCTTGTTTGATCGATGACAAATCATCAACGGATTTAAATGATTTTTGTAAACATGTATATCTCAGTAAAACGAAGGGTAATTCGTAAAGTTTTTTAACACAGTTAAGGCACCTTTTTGACATAGAATTTGCCAACCTTTTCCGATCGATAAGGCTTCATATTCCCTGTTAAAGCGCTATGTGGTGGTATTAATCACCTTCAGGGATATTTTACTTCACATTTAGTTTGTGATTAACATAGCTTACATATAACGTGTTTTTGTGAAATTACTTGTTTAATTTAATAATTATTTTACTGATAAAGTACTTATCAAGCATATATGTACATATATTTGACCGATTAAATATCATTTATTCCATACCAGTCGAACAATAGGTAAGCGCTGTATATCCGCAGTTATTTTGTTCTCTTCCACGTGCATAGACGGGTAGATTCCCCTAGTGCCGCTATTTATCTTTTCGAAGCATTGTTACCGTTGCTAAAAAGACACGTTTCCGATATCTTTATCACATTACTATTGAAGTTATTTAGAAACTTGGATTGGTTGATAAAACGAATAATGAATTTGGTGATGACAAACACACTTTGTTGTTTATCTTGTAACAAATACAATAAGTGTCCAAGATATTGGTTTTGAAAAAAAAGTCCTTAAAACTAAACAAAAACTCATAATGATAATGGACAACAGTTACTCTATTAACCTAATTGTCTTGGAAAAAAGTAAATGGTTCTGCTTTTTGGAGGAACTTTAAGAAGTCAAAGAACAGTAAAACCTGTCTTATCTGACATCGCTATGTACCACTTAACTATGACGGATAAAACAAGGTGTCGGTAAATCCTGGCTCAAGCTTTTCATTGTTACATGTATATCACTGGTGCATTCGGATAGTGATTATGTCGAGCCTAAAAGTATACGTGTAAATTTAAGCTAAAAACGTTTTATTTATAGAAATGAATGCGCACAATTGTTAAACACCGTCAAAACTTATCAGTATCATTAAAATCAGGGTTTAAACACATATATTTCGGAACAAGAGGGCGCTGTCGGATATGATCGGTTGTCGGATACATCAGGTGTAGGATAAATCAAGTTTTACTGTATATATCATCATATCTTCATATCATAACCATCTCTAATATCGTTAAGTTAAAACATATTTCTTGATGTAATTTCATACAAGCATGGGACTGGGTATAAGTTATTACAACATTATCAAAACCCTCCCCCAGACAATATTACAAAACATGGAGTATACTCGGGGCCATTAATCTCGCGGTATCACTAAACTCGCGGTATTTAGAAAAGCGCCCCTAGCCTTTGTAAACATAAACAATCGTGACCCAATTTCTTCACGTTAACAAAAGAAATATTTTCCAACAATATGCCACCAATATGGGTAATTAGATATTGAAATAATATAATTTTAACAATTTATCTAAAAACAGCATTATTTTCACTCACATATTCCTAAAATAACCTAAATCCTTCATATTGACATCCGTCGTCTGCCAAAATTTTGAACTGTCAAACTGAGGTTTGAAGTACTATATTTTATGCAAATTGATTAGACTGTGAAACCACTAATTTTTCCATCATTGCTATCTAATCTAGTTATTTTCAATTAAAATTGGCCTTGTATACCAGTCTACCGCGAGTTTAATAGCCTCCCCTGATTACAAATGGTTGCCAGAGTATGACAATTGGTGACCTAATTAAACTGTTATTGAGTGATGTCTTTGTTGTACAAATGTGTCATTTTGAAGAAATTAGATGAAAGTCACAGTTTTTGAAGAGAATTAGATTTGATAAGTTGTTTTTCATAATTTATTCGTCGTTAAAATGTTATTACCGCGAGATTCGTGGCCCACAGTATACAACATAAATAATAAGAAATCAGTACTTATCAAAACATATTAATCAAAAGCTATACATGGAACAGATTAAAGAATGATATCGGTTGATTAATTAGCACTAATTACAAAGTACAATATAAGTACAGTTGTACGCATGTTATGTTATCAAAATAATCAAACGGGAAGTTCAAGATCACCACGTTACTATCAACATAAACAGCTTTCAAGTCGTTTCAGGAGAGACCACGGCTAATTGCGATATAAAGTCCTAAATACATCAGATATTAATAACAATAACCTATCTATAACATAGTATTTTTCCTTTGCCTTTTATATGGTAGTGTTAGGACCTTTGTCCCAGTGTCAGAAAAAAGTATGACTTGGTGTGGTACCATGATTATTATCTACGGTCTGATACCGCAGTAGATCAACGCTATTTCTCTTGTAGGACGAGAAACCGAAGCGACGAAACACATTTCTATCGACAATCTTTATATAGGAGGCGGTCTTACAATGAAACGAGAACATGCATTCTATACGTTTCTGGTGGACATCGAAAAACTTGTACGTCAGTTTAGGTTTAAGTAAACTTCGTAAATTTCAAGACATGATAATACTACAAGCACAGGGGTTTGGCACGAAAGGGGGGCATAAAATCACTATATTTAATATGCCAAACCCTTGTGAATACAAGTAGTATTCCTAATTATATTTGATAAAATTAAACATGCTATCAGAGTATGAATACACAAAATAACACTCAGTCGTCTACAGGATCACGCGCGCAAGTCAACTTGATTATTTAATTTTAAGACCGTTTTCATGTGATAAGTTTTTATTGTTACTTATTCAAGTATTTATGACAATGTAATCCAAATAACAATACAAACTATCATGTAAACAATATCAATTTGACATGGAATATAGGTAGTAGAACATATCGTAAGGTAATATGATATTATCAAAATATTGTTTTAAGTTGATACGTACATTCAGAAAATATTATCATTAAAATAGAATATAACATGATGTGAATGCCTTAAAAGAGGGTCAAAATAACTAGTTTCTTCAAAACTATGATAATTTGCTTTGAACGTCTGAATGCGGGTCGTTCCAAATATTTGAGAAACGTTTAACTGATACTTTTATTCATTTCCGGCATGATGATTTATTAAATAATAGGGTACTTATTATGTATAAAGAACCGGGGCTTCTCTTTCAAATGCATATGTATTTGGAAGTTTTAAATTCAATTTTTTGAGAAGGATCATTACAAGATTGAGAATATCTGCACAATGTATAAGAAAAGAGACTGCAAGATATGCAAAAGATAGGATTGAAAGAAGTGAGAGATATTGCCAAATGTGTAATACAAGGGATATTGAAGACGGATATCATTTTATTTTAATTTGTAATATGCACTCAACTATAAGAAGACAATATATGTCTAAATATCATATAGAAAACTCAAGTATGCACGAGATTATTGAATTTCTGAAGTCTGACAAGAATGATATGTTGGTTGAGCTGAGTTACTATACGTATATAAGGATAACGTTATTTGGAAAGATATTCTGACACCGCTGTGGGTTCGAATCCCGGTAGGGACTTCGGATTTTTCATGTGAGGAAGCCTTCCAGCTTCCAGTAGGTCGGTGGTTCTACCCGGGTACCACTGTGTACTCGGGGTCTTCCTCCACCTGTAATTAGCTGGACGTCGCTATATGATTGAAATACTATCGCAGCGACGGTAAACCCCAATACAACAACAAAAGATTTTCTGAACGTTGTATAAGAATCGATATATAAGTGTAAATCTATTTTAATGCATTTTTCGCAACAGAGATTATATTTTTTTTCTTAAATCAGGTTCTCTGTTAACTCAAGACATCCTCAACGAATATTTTCAACAATGTATGTATGTATGTATGTATGTATGTATGTATGAGTTTAGATTTTGTACATGTTTGGAGATTATTGACATGTCACGTGTTCTTTGTTATATCAAATGACGAAAAAACTGTAATAATTTAAGTCATATAAAACATTTGAATAACACACACACACCTTTCGTGTTATTTGATGTCTATCCGATGGAGACAAAAGCTACATATCTTCAATTTGTCTGCACTGGAAGAAGATTCCATTTTAGTTAACAGCACACATTCTGGATTGGAATTTCCCCATATTGGAGGTCATTTATAAACTGTTAAGCAATAAATACTTCAGTGTAACAGGTACTTGTATAAAATTGCAGTAGATCCCCTCAGTTGTTGGTTATCATAAATAGCTTTACAACTAACATAGCTAATTGTTATCACCTTTTATTTCTATCGTTTTTAACGTAAACTACTAATTTGTGACTTGGAATATATTGTTTAATTTTGTTTTCATATAATTATTTTTTTTCATTTCTTCAAATATAGGCTGACTTGAGAAGCAATATGTAAACAATGATACTACAAATCCCTTTATCAAGAACATATCATCATTTATTCAAGCCTGCATAAAAACATTGAATTTATCACCAGTGACAGGGTCTCCCGGACTTACATTAGAAAAGAGTGCGTGTGATTTTTGATAACCCGTAATACTTGTAAAGATAAACCACCGGCGATAATGCAAGGTTGTTTACTGTTTTTCACTAAAGGGGAATTTTTATGATTTTGCAGCCAATCATCATTTTTCTTCCGGGTCCAAAAATGCGCCAAGTCCAAGGATATAGAATATTTGTGTCGTCAATGATGAAGAATGTATATGGTTTTAGCGGGATTTGTTCTTATTCTACACCAACCCCCTTAGTATTGAGTTACATAAAGGAGACATTTGTAAGATCATACTTTTGCATAATAATGATGGATTACAGAAATTTAAGCAATGATGTAAAAGGAAAAAATGCAAGAAAATAAACAAAATAATTCCATTTGGTCGAGGTATTAGGACTATTATTACTATCACCACGAAAGTTTAAATGTAAGCAGTTTCAGACAAAATCAAACTTAGCAGATATTACTTCGACACTTAATGGCCATTTACATGGTAATCTGCTATGACGAATGTATATTAAGTCATATACCTGTCATAATTCAAGGAGCATACCTCTTGATCTGCTGGTCCGTTATCTTGGCAATAACTATAACTTATTAAGATCGTTTGATAAATACTGAAGTCTGAGCGTAAACAATGTGAATCATGATTACTTATGATAATCATTATCATTAAAATGACTTAAATTCCGGTTTACTGGTCCGATTTCTGGCTTAATCGATGTTGGTCTAAATCATAACTGTACCCATTTTCTCTAAAGTTGATAATGATTGATAAATGAAGACAATGGAGTTCAAGCAGACGACCGATGGACAGACAGACGACGTACCATAACATTCACGTTAAATAATAAAACAAAGACTAACACACTTTCCACATGCAAAGATGAATTACTCTCTGGTATCATGTTTTTACCTCTCTAAAACATTCGATAATGTTAACCAAGGTATATAGAATATTTTGCACACGTTCGGCTGACCATTGAAACCGATTGCGCTGATTACTTGTATCAACAGTAATGTGCAAGGTTGGGTGCCGGAGATCCTTAGTAGCATGAATCCCTCACATACGCTCATCCATGTCTTCTTTTCTGTGATGCTTCTGATGTAGTATCCAAATATATAGATTCTGGTGCAACCAATTAATATCTGATATAGGACCCCAAGATGTATCTTCTGATGCAGTACCCCCATTTAGTGTCTGATCAGTATCTCATGAAGCCTCTGGTGCCTGATGCAGTTATCGTCATGAAGCCTCTGATACAGTATCTCATGAAGCCTCTGAGTTAACCCGATTCAAATGAAATCTCCATGAGTATCTCCATGAATGCTCTGATGCAGTATCTCAATAAAGCCTCTGATGCAGTATCTCCATGGAGCCTCCGATGCAGTATCTCCATGGAGCCTCCGATGCAGTATCTCCATGGAGCCTCCGATGCAGTATCTCCATGGAGCCTCCGATGCAGTATCTCCATGGAGCCTCTGATGCAGTATCTCCATGAAGCCTCTGATGCAGTATCTCCATGAAGCCTCTGATGCAGTATCTCCATGAATCCTCTGATGCAGTATCTCAATGAAGCCTCTGATGCAGTATCTCCATGAAGCCTTTGATGCAGTATCTCCATGAATCCTCTGATGCAGTATCTCAATGAATCCTCTGATGCAGTATCTCCGTGAAGCCTCTGATGCAGTATCTCCATGAAGCCTCTGATGCAGTATCTCCATAAATCCTCTGATGCAGTATCTCCATGAAGCCTCCGATGCAGTATCTCCATGAAGTATCTCATGAAGCTCTGATGTTGTATCTCATGAAGCCCCTGATGTAGTATCTCCCTGGGGATTCTGATGCATGTAGTGTCTAAAACAGTATCCTCATGAAGCTTCTAATGTGGCATTCCCATGTAGTGTCTGATGCAGCACCCCATGTAAACTGTTAAACAGTATCCCCATGTAAAGCATCTGATGGTGAATGCCTTTGTATAGCTTTTTTTTGCACTATACCCATTTTGCATTTGGAGAAGTATCCCCATGTATAGCTTCTGATGCAGTTACCCAATGTAGTTTTTGATCCCCATGAAGGTCCTGATTCAGTATCCTCATTTAGCTTCAGATGCAGTATTCCAATCTAGTTTCAGATGTAACCTCTGATGGAGTATCCGAATACTTAGCTTCTGATACAATATTTCCTTGTATATGTTCTAATGTAAGAATCTCCTTGAAAGCACTGGTGGATTATTACCATGTAGTGTCTGATGGAGTATCCCAATTGTTAGTTTTGATGTAGTATCCCAATGCTTTGCTTCAGATGCAATATCCCTAGATCTTTGTAGTTTAAAGGGAAAAAGGGTTAATTTTTCCTTAAGGTTAACTTTTCAGGTGTTACGCATGGTTAAAGTGGGTTTATAACATTCGGTCTATTGGCATCGCTTGAAAATTGATCCTCATTTATTATTATTAAATTAACTTTAATAAACAAATGAAATACGCCATATTTGCATTAAAATCACTGATCTCTCATCGCTATCAGCGCTTTGATTTTCTCATTGAAATCTGCAAAAATGATTAAACTGAAACTAGCCTAAAGTGCGTACACCGGTCAAAATTTTATTTCGGATATTTTCGTAACACCTCGTAATGCAAAAGGGTTTACGATCAAACAAGAATGCATTTAATAAACCCATCACGTGATTTGGATGCAATGTGATAAAAAGGCACCGTGACCGATTAAACGCTACATCAAATCATGAAGCTTGTCACACTGACATGCGTTTTGTTTGTTCTGGGACTTACTGGAAGGGCACAAAGACCCTACGGGTAAGGTGTTTCTTTTTCATTTATTGGTGAAGCAAATATATTTGTTTTCGGGCTTAGTTTGCAAGGTGTAAATGCACATTTGAGAATCACATAATAATATCAAAAATGGAATCGCATGTTTTATATTTGATATTCTGCTATTATTAATGAAAAGTAAATACGACAAGAAGCACAAAAATTATACACACTGATATACACAATCAACTTTTCTTTCAAAACAAAGGTGGTAATTGTTAAAAATTAATGTAATGTAAACTATTGTTCATATTGTGTTGTTGTTGTTTCTTTTTTTCTCCACAAAGAGTGACGCGTTTGCATAATGCGGTGAAATGGTTAATATTTCCTCATGTTTTATTTTTGCAACTAAGTCATTAGTAGACGCTATATACTGAACAACATTCTTACGCTTCGCCCTCGTGATATAATAATGTGCACCTAACACTAAACTGTGATTAATACACAACAAAACACAGATAGGGATTGATAATTTCTTAAACTGTCGCTCAAGGTAGACGCAGCCTACTTAGTTAATTACAACGGAATTCTTTTAATTAATTTATTTGTAAGAAAAACTCGATCGCCGCACATATCATAAAATAAGAAAGAACAATACGTGTATATTAATGCTTGTTAAATTCTCCTCTGTTTCATAAAATTTTCCGCGGACTTAAGCTGTCTTTGTTTTACTGTGCTCTCATATAATTGTATCAGACGGCATTTTAGTATACTACAATATCAAATGGACAAATCACTGTGATAACTAAAGACATGTATAAGTGTATGTTTTAGCTATTTGTCATTTTGCAATATCAATCAGTTGAACATAAAAAAGTGTCTAAACATCTCGTAATAACTTGATAAGGATTATTTATGGGCTGATTCGGCTTTAGAAAGTAAGGAACAGAGAGTAGTAGTAGTTAAGAAGAAGTGCTATTGCTTCTGCAACTATTTCTTTTACTACTGCTAATACCCCTATCTCACCATCGCAGGATCGCTCGCGGAGACTCGCGGTATGAGCAGACGCGGTGCACCGCCAGTTTTGTTGACATTGCATGACATAACACATTTTTCACGGTGTCTACACGGTGTCAAACCGCAGCGATCCGCCACATTCCGTAGTCACACTGCCATGCACCGTAGTGACTCCGGAATGTGGCGGATCGCTGCGGTTTGATGCGGACTTTCCTCAATAGCTGCGCATTATGGAGGCTATTCGTTGCCAAAAATCCAGCCTTGTTGATCTGAGTTGAACAGTTTATTTTCCGACAAAATACACAATTCATATGAATTTCTTAGTATTTAAACTCCAGAGATACATTCTTGGACTGAATTTGCAGATGCAACATTGTAAATACGTATTTCAACAAAATGCATTTTGATAAACTACAAAACGCCTTCTTACTTTAACGCTCGCAACTTTACATTGTCCGACAATCATGATTCGACTCAGCTTAATCCAGGTTTACACGTTTGCAATGTTGATAAATAAGCTCCGCCCATTTCCCCGCCCACTACATCATCGTAAATAAACGTAATTGTCCTCTCACTTTCGGTATTTTCCGACAACGACTGGCAAATCTTCACGCATTTATCTCCCATGTACGAATAAGGGAAGTGTTGCAGCGTGTAGGTCTACACATTCAAGATAAATGCATTATGAGAATTAAACAGTATTACAATTATTTACTAAGCATCATGTGTTTCAGTTGCATGAGTGCCATTGTATGCAGGTATTGAATCAACATCAGAAGATTAGATTAGTTTTTGAAACGTACCCCACCTACATTGTAAAGCCAGCAATATAAGCGCAGCATGGCGTAAATTTAGATTTAGATTTTTATATGCCTGGCCAGGATTTTAACTTTGATGTTTTTTTCAGTCGAGCCACCAACGCCACATGATATGAGAACCCACTTCACCACAATTGAGCTTTTTTCAAAATTTAATATCTAGCCACTGCCATTACTGGCGTTGTGAATTCGCGCTTAATGCCACTTTCATAAAAAAAGTCGATTTTTTATTCACAATTTTCAGAAAAACAATGCATAAATTTTCAAAAACAGAGCTGAGGTGTACCGGACTCAATTTTTTGAATAATAATTCAAGAACACATCCAAAATTAAGGTGCCTTAATATTGACTACTATTGGCAGTATAAAGTTCATGTTGAAGTATTCATTATGTCTTTAATCAGGAGATGTTTTATAAAGATATAAGATATCTCCTGCTTATTAAAGATTGATCCTTTGCTTGTCACCTAGTATATTAATGTTTTAAATGCAAAAAAGTGTCTGACTTCCAATATTATTTTGAATCTCTTGTTTTAATTTTTTAAGAAAATACACAAAATTACATGCCATCAACTTCTTGTCTTAATCCAACTCTAATGGTTTTTTTTTCCAGACAGTAAAAATTACTGCTTGACTATAAATCAAGATTTTTTATGCAAAACAAATATATTTACAGAAGGAATAAGTCAAATTGATATTTAAGGTTCAGTTTAGTTGCAGCTTTACTATTGTCCAATTTTCAAGTCAAAACAGATGTAAGATTTGCTACAGATAGATCTATACAATAATTTTTACAGGCCAAATTCTGGCTGCTGCCTTTCCCGGTAATATTAAGTAACATTTAATTACTATATCAAAAATATAACCTTAATACTAGGGTATGACTGGATAAAAAAGAGGAAAAGGGAAAAAAAATCCATGCAGTTTCTAATGTAAAGCTTTCATTTTTTAATATTCACTTATAATGTTAGTAAAATTAAAACCAAAATTATGAAGCTTAAATGTCTGTACATAGCTTCCCTTTCATAGATCTACATAACATTTTTTCAACCATATTTTTTTTCATTTTCATTTTCCATGTATATATTAAAAGAGTCCAAAGGTAAGTATAATGATTAACAATGGATGTATATAAAATTATAGTATTACAAAGTATCATTTTCAGACTCGGTAAATACGAAATCTTTCTGTACTTACCGATTTATCATGGTGTAAGAGTTACCTCTCTTTATTTTCCGCTCGTGAAATTTGGCTCCGCCTTTAAATCTTCGTCTATTTCCGTGATACTGCCATATATGGAAGTTGCAAAATCGTCTACAAATGTTAATCGGTAGAAATGTAAAAGTCAAGTATGCAGTTGTAAACCTGAGAGTGTTATCTGATGCGGCTCCATTCTCGAACGTCGTGATGTACGTCGTAAAACGTGTCGTGTAAGTCGTTGTACATTTCGTAAATTTGCGTTTGAAAAATGATAAATATTATTTGCATTTTATCTTAGCTGCATGTTACCAAATTGCATTCTAGAACATTCTAGAAGTAAAAATGTTACTAGTTAAATCGAGATAATCAAAACGCACAATACGAGCACAATATGTACCTCTCGGATAAACGTTTATACTTTTACAAATCTGTTTAGTTGAACCGAATTATAAATTGTCATGATTGCAAGGCTGGATTTTTGGCAACGAATAGCCTCCATAGCGCATAGCTACGGTGTCACTGTGGAAGGGGCGGTGTGACTACGGAAAGCGGCGGTGTGACTACGGAATGTCGCGGTGGACTCCGTCCTGGCACCGTATACTCCGTGGTGGCTCCACTGGCACCGTCGACTCAGTAGTGGCACCGTACACACACCGCCAGTAGCTCCGTACTCAACGTACTGCAACCGTGTAGACACCGTAGTGGTACCGTGTACCCAACGCCAGCAACGCAGGAGCAAATGAGTACGGATCGCTGCGGAGTCAGTACGGTGCCACTATGGAGCTTACGGTGCCTACACGGTGTTCTCGGTGTCTTTACGGTTCAAAGCGCTCCGCAGAAAACCTGCGAAAAAATTGAACATGTTTGCTAATTTCGCAGCTTCTCGCGGTGCCTCGCGGTGCGTACGGTTGGTGGCGGGTGGTGGCGGAGCGTCGGCGGTGTCTACACGGTCCCCAGCGGTTCGCTGCGGTTCTCACACCGCGAGTCTCCGCGAGCGATCCTGCGATGGTGAGATAAGGGTATTATGCTTCACTACTACTATTACAACTGTTAAACCCAACCTTTCGACATATCATACACCAGTCTTAGTGTTTACTACTTAAATGATTTTGTATAGTTTATATCAGTGTATGTATTTATACATGCATTTTGATATAAGCTTCGTTATTTTTTTAATATTTATTCCTTCTTTTCAGTGTAACATTGTGTGAGATGTGAAAATGATTTCCTCATACTTTTCTCCATTTTCACTGTATCGCTTTATTTATGTTCTTCGTGTGGCAGTGGACTTTATGTTAGAATTGAATGCCACTATTATTACCACTGCATGATGGTAATATTATTACAATCTATATCTTATTGAAAACACTCTGCTATAACCTTGATAGTTTGTTTATTCATCATATGTCCAATATCTTTGATAAGTAAACGTGCATTTTTACAAGGGTGTTGATCATGGTAAATTGCGATAAGCCTTTTCAGATACGGATACTCAGTTTTTGTCTAACCCGCTTGCGGTGAGCTCGACTTAGTTGTCACAATGGCGGTTCGGTGTATGTATGAGCGTGCGTTAGTTCGTGCGTTCGTGCGTGCGTCCGTCCGTCCGGCTATAACTTCATCATGGATGGAAGGATTCTCAAATAATTTGGCACAAATGTCAAGCTCAGTGGGACGGAGTGTCATGCACAAGAACCAGATTCGTAACTCAAAGGTCAAGGTCACATATGGAGGTCAAAAGTCAAAAACATGTACTTTTTTGCTTGTCCGGGTTGTAACTTCATCATTGATTGAAGGATTCTCACATAATTTGGCACAAATGTCAAGCTCAGTGGGACGGAGTGTCATGCACAAGAACCAGATTCGTAGCTCAAAGATCAAGGTCACATATGGAGGTCAAAAGTCTAAAACATGTACTTTTTTGCTTGTCCGGGTTGAAACTTCCCCATGGATTGAGGGATTCTCAAATAATATGGCACAAATGTCAAGCTAAGTGAGACAGTGTGTCGTGCACAATGTTCAAGTTATACATAGAGGTCAAGGGTCATGGAGTTGGATTTGCTTGTCCAGGTTGTAATTTGGATTGCACATTTTAAATTTTGCTGCAAAATTTGGGCCTAGTCAAAGGTCTAGGTCACAATTAGAAGTAAAATGTCATGGAGTTGGATTTAATGACCTAGAGTCAGACACAAGAGCTTTGCCCCTAGCTCAAAGGTCAAGGTCACAATTAGAAGTAAAATGTCATGGAGCTGGATTTGCTCGTCTTGGCTGTAACTTAGACATGTGTTTTTTTTATAAATAACTTGGCACTAATGTTAACCTCAATGAGATGGAGTGTCAAGCGCAAGAGTTAGGTCCGCAGTTCCAAGGTCAAGGTCGCACATAGAGATTAAAGGACATTTGGTTGTCTGGGCTGTAACTTAGACGTTGATGGCAGGATTTCCAAATAAACTTGCCGTAATGTTTGCCTAATTGATCAGAAGTGTTAAGCACAAGAGTTGGGTCCATAGTTTCAAGGTCAAGGTCATACTCAGAAGTGAAGGTCATCACACTGGATTTGCATCTTAGGGCAGTTCTTTTTCTCTGGATCAGAGGATTCTCAAATGATTTTGCAGTAAGTTTTGCCTCAATGAGATGATGTGTCACACGAAAGAGTTGGGTCCCTAGCTTCATGGTCAGGGTCACATTAGAGGTAAAAGGGGCACCTTAGGCCGCGGGCTCGACATGTTGCCCATGGGCATCTAGTTTATCAAAATGCTTTGTTAAAATATTTAGTAATATGTGTATTAAAACTTGAACTTTGGCGTATTTAATCGTATATTTTCTATAAATATACTTTTTGTCATTTGGACTAATGTACTTCCATTTTTATCATAAAATATCCATAAAGTGGTTAAAATAAAAATTAAACAAAGCACACATAGCACTGCCTGTGCTACTCGTATTTCAACTCATTGTAGCAGAGATCTGTGTGAGATCTTCTGTGTGGAGATTGATTTAAGTCTTGATAACTATTTATACATGTTTGCCATATACACTGTATGATTCCTAAACATTAAATGAAAGAGAATTAAATCAAATGATTATGTTATCTGTTCAAACGTAACCTCAGATTTTGGGATTTATAAAAGGTGTCATTGATTCTTTGTGGAATCGGTCTTTTTTATCTCAAAAATATGTTCGACATCAGTGATTCTATTTTACGGAAAGAAAAAGTAATCAAATCATTATACTTAAACAACTTTTCTTGTTTCTAAAATAAAACTCCACCTTTGCGCTTTTTGAAAAACTTGAAATATTCCATTAGCGTTACTAACCCGTTGACAAAATATCCGCGTAAAATAAATGTTTTTATGAGTATTTTGATGTATACATGTCCACATCTAATGTCAGTCAACTGCATGAAATAAGCCCATTTATGGTTGATGTCCCCCCCCTTTTTCTTCTCTGCGGCAATCTACACATTAATATGATGCTAATTTAGTTCATGAATAAATAATTACGTAAGCACAGAGGGGAGATGGTGTTTTTTTCTTTTTTATTATCTCGTGGCCAGGAGATAATAACTAAGAAAACAACAGCAACACCCCCCCCTAAAAAAACAACAAAACAACAACAACAACAACAAAAAAACAACAACAGAAAACAAACAAGAGGGCCATGGTGGCCCCCTGATCGCTCACCTGAGAACCAGGTATTAGTGGGAGGACAAGAAGCAGCAAATATCTAATGATATTAAGGAAAATGGGCTCTGCCCACTGTCAGCCATAAATCCAATGCATACTTTTTGACAAGAAGAATTTTCAAATTTGAACTATATGCATATCAGAAAAACAGGCTTCGCCCCCTTGCGGCCATTTTTTTTTACCAATCCAAATAATTTAAGCAATCTTGGTAGAGAGTGACCTATGGAGCATCTGTGCCAAAAAACTTTAAAATTCAGCCAGTATTTTTGCACAAGAAGATTTTTCAAATTTGTACTATATACATATGAGAAGGAAAACGGGCTCCGCCCACTAGCAGCCATGTTTTTCAACGGATCAAAATAATTTGAACTATCTTGGTAGAGAGTGAGCCAAGGAACATCTTTGCCAAATAACTTTGAAATCCAGCCAGTACTTTTGGAGGAGAAGATTTTTGAAGTTTTAACATTTTTTTCTCCTTTTAGTTAGTTTAGCAACAAGATTTTGGCATACAATTAAATTCTTTGAGCAACTTTGGAAGAGGACCACCCAAGCAATAGTTCTGGTAAGTTTTATGAAAATTGGCCCAGTAGTTTAGGAGGAGATGTCGTTTTAAATTAAATGTTTAGATGGACGTCTGACAACAGACGCCAGGCGACGGACAATGGACATTCATCGGTCACAATAGCTCACCTTTAACACATTGCGTTCAGGTGAGCTAAAAACAAATCTTGCGTACTCGTGGCTTCGAGATAAAAAAAAACAAAAAACATCATCATCATCATCATCAACAACAACAACAACAACAACAACAACAAAAAAAAAAAAACATAAAAAAACCACCAAAAACAAATTTACCTAACTCGTGGCAACAAGATATAAGAAAGAAAAAATCGCTTTCTCGTGGCCACAAGATAATCTCACGATCTGACTGGTTAGTTTACTCGTGGCCACGAGTTAGCTATCTCGTTAGCGAGATTTTTTTTCTTAGTAACTCGTGGCCACGAGTTTACAAGCGTTTTTTTTTTTTTTTTTTTTTTTTTAGTTATATCTCGGGCCACGAATTAGACATGTTCGTTTTTTTTTCTTAGTTATATCTCGTGGCCACGAGATAAAAATAATAATAATAATAATAATAATTTAAAAAAAAAAAAACAACAACAAAAAACAACAACAAAACAACAACAACAACAAAACACACACACACACACACACACACACACACACACACACACACACACACACCATGTCACCTCTTGCTTCCGTATATATATAAAATAAAGATAAAAAACATTGTTTCAGAGAAGCGAAAACAGAAGAAAAGCAATTAATAGGTGATAATGTAATTTAATACAAATGTTCTATTTTCAGGGGGTTTCCTAATATTGTGCAAATACCGACAATTGATGTATCGTTTTGGGGCAGTTCTAATGTCCGCTATTTTTGCGTAACAAATCAGTTTAAAACAATTAAAAATAAATTTGCACGAAATAGTGGATTAGTTTACGGTCGTTATATGCCACGATTGTACTATTTATTGTATTTGTATGGCTATAAACTTGTTTGTTTATGCTAGTAAAAGAATTGAACTGAATAATAAATTTTCCTAATAGCGATTTATAATCAATAAGCAAATGACTTTAAAGAGCGTTCACTAAATATTCCGTCTTTTATCAACGCATATCCATGGTAATATGCATGTGTGTCTTATTAATTTCTTCATACGTATTCATACGAGATTTTCGAATCAGAGACGTGATAATTAAACAAGAGGGCCATGATGGCCCTGAGTCGCTCACCTGGTATCATTAGGCTATGTAAAATCAAGTGACCCCTGGGGCAGAGCCAATTTTGACCCCAGGGTCATGATTTGAACAAACTTGGTAGAGGTCTATTAGCCCATGTTACATACCAAATATATAAACTCCAGACCTTGTGGTTTTTGAGAAGAAGATTTTTCTAGTTTTTTTTTCCCAATATAAGTATATTTAAAATCAAGTGACCCCTGGGGCGGGGCCAATTTTGACCCCAGCATCATGATTTGAACAAACTTGGTAGAGATCAACTAGACAATGCTACACACCAAATATTTTAACTCTATGCCTTGTGGTTTCTGAGAAGAAGATTTTTCAAGTTTTTTTCCTATATTAGCCTATGTTAAATCAAGTGACCCCTAGGGCGGGGCCAATTTTGACCCCTGGGTCATAATTTTAACAATCTTGGTAAAAAGTCAAAGACATGTTACAACAAATATTAAACTCAGGCCTTGTGGTTTCTGAGAAGAAGATTTTTCAAGTTTTTTTCCTATATTAGCCTATGTTAAATCAAGTGACCCCTGGGGCAGGGCCAATTTTGACCCCAGGGTAATAATTTGAACAATCTTGGTAGAGAGTCATAAGATCATGCTACATACCAAATATTTAAACTCCATGCTTTGTGGTTTCTGAGAAGAAGATTTTTCAAGTTTTTTTCTATATTAGCCTATGTTAAATCAAGTGACCCCTGGGGCAGGGCCAATTTTGACCCCAGGGTCATAATTTGTACAAACTTGGTTGTGATCCACTAGACAATGCTACACACCAAATATCTTAACTCCATGCCTTGTGGTTTCTGAGAAGAAGATTTTTCAAGTTTTTTTCTATATTAGCCTATGTTAAATCAAGTGACCCCTGGGGCAGGGCCAATTTTGACCCCAGGGTCATAATTTGTACAATCTTGGTAGAGAGTCATAAGATCATGCTACATACCAAAAATCAAAAGGCTAGGCCTTGTGGTTTCGGAGAAGATTTTTTTTTAAATTTTCATTTTTAAAATCTATTTTTAGCTCCTGTGACCTACTTATTCACCCAATCAAAATAATTTGAACAACTTTGATAGAGGTCATGATAAGGATGATTCCTGTGAAGTTTGGTAAAAATCCATCCAGTGGTTTAGGAGGAGAAGTTGTTTAAAGGAAAAGTTGACGCAAGACGCACGCACGCACGGACGGACGGACGGACGGACGACGGACGCCGGACAACAGGCGATCACAAAAGCTCACCATGAGCACGTTGTGCTCAGGTGAGCTAAAAATGAATAAATGAATGTGAAATTTGCACCACAAGAAAATTATCCGTTATGCTTTTTTATTTCTATGTTTAAGAATTGTTTTTGATTAAAATCCTTCACACACACACACACACACACACACACACACACACACAAGAAACACTTCTTTTCTTTTCCATCGATTTGGCTTGCAATATATGTTCTCAGTCCTCGCCAGAGGCTCGCTTAATAACATTTTCGTGGACTTATTTAGTAAAATTTGATATGAAATAACAATTCTCACTCAAAGAGTTTCAGTAAGTTTCCATATACTTTTCACTGGATTTGTATGCAAACGGAAATAAGTTTTGAGGCAGACGAAGGTACTCTCCAAAGCTGCCTCGCGAAGTAATATGGTAAACAAACATGGCCGACAAGGTTTAGAAATGGATATTTCTTAATTGTTCATAAAATGTGGAAAAACAAAATGCTTGTTATGTCGTCTCTGTTTGGAGATATAAAAATAGTGTCCATGTGCTAGTCAGTTATCTCAGAGACATAAATGCATGAATCGTCGGTTACATCTTGCAGCATGATATTTGTCTTAATGGTAGATAAATGTTGTCTAAGTCAGACGCCACCTTGTAAAGACTTTCACTGAAAAAAGTAAAATCGTTACATAGAATACAAAAAAAAAGACGGGAATTTATGTTATGACATTATGCTCAAACAGCTGTTTCCGGTTTCGTATAACCATCACATTTTTTGTATATTTAACACGTAAAATATAACATTTAGGTCGAATTAAATCACCTCGCGTCACGTGAGTGTATTCTATATACATGTACATGCATAATGTATTGAACTCGAACAGCTGGATTAAATGTGTTTGATGCAACTAACGTTGATAAAAAAGATGCATTATTTTTATATGATGTTGAAAATGTATGATAAATGCACACGTTAAATCTTTATTTTCAGTTATTATTTGAAACTATTTTCTTGGTGTTAGATTAAAAATAGTAATTCGTTCACAATCCGTTCATTTATGTTTTTGCTTGTTTGTTGCTATAGTCGCGATTTACTGTCAGTAGAGGTCATATGATAAAAAAGAATTGTCATTTCATATCAGATTTTACTAACTGTTATTAAACTCGCCAGAGGCTCGCTTAATATCATTTTCGTGGACTAATTTAGTAAAATTGGATATGAAATAACAATTCATGTCAGATCTAATATATATGACATTGCAACTCTGTCTGAGCAACTCAACCCTTTATTTAGCCGAACGTCGCTATTTGGCTGGAATACTGTCATATGGAAAGCCGGAAAATTTAGAGGAACGTTTCAGTTTTGTCTTACCTGAATATGCTCGTATAACCGACGTCTGGCGGGACATCATCGCAAAAATGCTCGTCATTCACAAAATGTAGTATTTTAACATCCATCCAAAATGCAACAGAGTTTTAAGGGCCTGCCACACATAGACGATATGGCTCATCGGAGCTATAGCGAAGCATACATTTTCAGGGATCGATACTGGTACAGCAACGCAACGATAATATCGTTAAAGGGACTGCCTCCCAAAATTACTGTAAAAAATTTATAAACTCATTTTCGGACGTAAATGTTATTAATTTTGTTTATTAAGTCTACCAACAGCCTGAAAAAATACTGATTTTCTTATTATAATCAAATAAAATCGTTTACTATCTTACCCAATAAGGGAGTTTCTTGTTTATAAATAAAACATTGATTTCGTTATACGGGCACTTCACATAGATCACGTGATCGATAAATGCATTGTCAATGAGAGAGGGGATCAAATTTGAATGGGACGAAACGGTTTTGGGGTTAACATCTTGATTTCCAATCATAAAGACATCAATACTGGTCAATGTCAACATAAAGGTTAAATCTCTTGGTTGTCGCCAAGTCGTTTTAAAGCTGTTACCGTTACAATGTGCAATGTTTCTGAGAAAGTCCCTAGTTTTCGAAAATACACTTACTTGTCTGTCTGTCTTTAAAAACAAAAATAATCGTGCAATAATCCTACCAAATTAGTGAAAAGCACTGATTACGGCATTAATATTTGCCAAATGCAACATGTCCGAAATGCTACGAAAACGATGATGGGGAAAATCACAAAATGAAGTATATAATGATTGCGGCCGTGTCCGCAAGCCAATAAATATAATCACGTGACCAAAACAAGTTTTATTCATCCTCATGGGAAATGCGCAAGAAGTGGTCACGTCACGTCTTAAAAATAGTTACAAAATCATTTTTCAACATTTTTGCGCAACGTTTAATATACATGTGTTGTAGCATTTTGTTCAATTACAAAATCGAGAGACACTTTGGTTTTAAAAGAAGAGAACAGTTGTCTTGAAAAATGGAAATGTTCTAAGATTGAACAGGGATTCTTCATACTAGTACATGTTATATAAATTCTTCGAGTGTTAATTAAAAAGAAATCACGACCGCAATGGGGTCGCAATTCGGTGTAAACGGTGCTTGAGATTTATATTAAGTTGATTTAATTTAACACTGTATGTAGCTCCAAAATTCATTCTAATACCAAAAGAATTGAGAGTACAATAGACCCAAGTAAAAAGAAAACGTGACACAAACTATCCCTCATAAACAATAAAATTAAATCACTTTTGTATAATAATAAATATTTTATTTATACATCAGAAAAGATAACATTACTGATAAAAAAATAGTAAATAATATCATATATATAATAGAGAATGATATCAGTGATACATGATGATGAACACTATTAATGGTATATGTGCTCTGGAAAATGCCATATTGTTTGCTGAATATATTGATATATAACAGTATTTTCATTAAATGGACGACGCCTTTGATGATGGTGATGAATATGACCATGACTGCAGCCCTCAAGTAAAGCCCATAAAACAACTTGTGTATTTTATCAATGTCGTATTGGCACAAATAAAACCTATTTTAGCGACCAAGTGATAGCCTTAGACAGACAAATGCAAACAAAATTGTTGTGTGAGGAAGATATTAATATTTATCATGCTGTTATCAAAAATACCCTATTTTTTAAAATCTTTTTAAGCCAGTCAACATTTTCTTTCATATTTCCTGGTCCAGATCACACGTAAAAAAACAACAATCATTATGTTCCTGTCGACATTGCATTTTCTGGATATTGATATATAACGTCCAAATTCTTACATTATCTAAAACCATATGAAAATCCGCAATTCTTAACAAAAGCAAACAAAAATGAAAGCCCCCCCCCCCCGCTTTACTATCAAACATGAGCTCGATCAAAAAAGAAAAAAAAGAGCTTATAATCAGCACATGTTTGCACCAATATAGAACAGATAGATTCAGAAGTAAACAAACCAAAGCCATTTTTAAGATATAACATAACAACATATTTGTTGTTGCCGTCAGTGTACGTCATTTATCTCTGTTAAAATGACCGATGTACTATTATGGACACAAGCTGGTGTGATTGGATAAATGCAGTCATGTGATTTGGAGGCAGCCCATTAAACAAGCACCGTAACCGGCTACAAGTCAGTTCCGTATGTTACCCTGAAACATGAAGGTTGTCACATTTGCATACGTTTTGCTTGTTCTGGGCCTTTTAGTAAGGGCACAAAGAGGGTAGGTTATTTATTTTTCGTTATTTGATAAAGGTATATTTTTTGTTCAAGATGAGTTCATTAGACGTAAATAAAAAGTTTTTTTTCAATACATTTAGTTGAATATCTCATTTTATCGTCATTATTTTTTTCAAATAAGAGAATAACGAATAAGCAAAGAAAACATACACAATTAACTGTTTTCTGAATACTCATAAATTTTAATTACACTACACGTAAATGATCAGCAAAAGAAATGCTCAATTTAATGGATAAGCAACTGAAAATAATGAGAAAAACGACAAGGTTAACTTATACCATCTGACAGTAACATATAATTTAAATTTATTTAGACGAAATAAGGATGTTGAAATAATACTGTAAATTGTAGATAAATCAATTTTAGTCTTTTAAGCAAATCTTTTGCTTTAAGTAGTATCTAAAGTCAAAGTTTTTCGAACTTGTTATAAAATCTTATCAATATATATGTTAGTATAGTAGATATTTTAGTGTAGATGCACTATTAAATTCGATCTATACGTAAAAAATATCGATGACCTCTCTTCTAGAGCACCGGGTCTTTTTTAAGCTAATAAATGATAAAGAGAAAGGATGCATATTGAAATAATATTTAACAGCCGACTTTACCTGCATCTGATTTCAGATACCTATTTATGTATCATATATACGATTGTTCAGATTAACTTTTCTTATAAATTTCTTATCAAATTTGAATGTTTAGAAATTATAAACAGATATTTGAAAAGAAAAAAATTGGCTACTCCCCTTACCTTATTTTAGTATGGAAACAAATAATAGATCTGGTAATTATTCAATGTTCTCTCCTCTTTTTGTCTTAGTCATTTTTGGACTGGCTGTAAAAATGGCACTTTATTGATGCGTAGATAAATCAATGTGTTTTCTCCACATTTCAGAAACACCCAAATAAAAACACGGACGGCGTACTATTCAGAAAGATACGGATGTTGCAAGTTTATTTGGTAAATTAATTGAAAGTTTTTAAGTGTTATATATATATATATATATATATATATATATATATATATATATATATATATGCTTTAATGTAATTTAATGTTCATTCTCGTACACATGTAATTGCATTCAATTTCCTTGTTAGAAAAATATATTGACCAATTCAAAATTAATATTTAACAAACCCGTAATAATTTACAGCGACCAGAAATTTCCTTAAGTTTGCATCCATGTAATATAAGATGTAACTGCACGAAAACCAACTTTTCACGAAAAAGTGGGGAAAAGTAAAAGTCACCAATAGATATAGATATAAAATCAAAGCGCAAAATGCGCTGAAAGACTGTCGGTAGGATATACATGATGAACTAGCTAAGCATGTAATTCTAACTCCAACATTTAAGCAGGGTTGATAGCTCATGTGACGCCATATGACACGTTTTCCCGCTGCTCTATTTACTTGTTGTAAGTCAGCTGGTTCATGTTACTACTGCCCCCCCCCCCCGACCCCACACGCATACCGGCAGTTCCTCAGTGCTTGGAGTGCTTTAAATTGTTTCATAATTTTCCATTCATACCTAAGATGGTCATCACCTAAAGTACACAATCACAATGCATTGATACGCTTCTGCGCGCGGAGCGTTACAAAACGGTTAAAATGGCTGTGGTAATTACTCAGATTAAAAATGTCTGCTTTTGATTTACGGCTACGTAAGACTGGCGGCTATCGCCAGTCTAAAAACACAAGATATATAAAATGAACACATCGTTTTCAATGAGGTATGACCATTTACATGTAAACAAACAGTGAAAAGTTGTGTTTTTGAGTATGCGGTATTTGGATCATCGGAGTGTAAATTTCAAATTTCATGAAAAATATTTTTTTTTTGAGACTAGAATTATGCATTTTTGCTATTTAATTCACTGTATAGACAAACAGAAAATAAGAACGAAACTATAATTTGCATTGCTGGTTTCTTAGATAATGCCACATAATTACCATTTACTAATTAAAACCGAATAATTTCTTTTGTCAAATCAAGATGATTAAAATACTCCATATGGAGTTAACTGAAAGCGCATAATAAATACTATGTTAAAGATTTGTTATTTTTGCTTTTCATTAAATATATCATCCAAGCCATTGCGATTAATGGCCAATATCAGATGCTGGAGACAAAGCCCTGCGCTTGTTGTTTGTACACCATGTCAATTAATAAAATTATGTCACTTATTAGTTTAGTCATATTTTACACATTGTCTAATTGTTCTTTCAATTTGTATATATTAATTACATAAGCTGAAATAAACAGACAGAGAAATGTTCGAGAACGACGAGCAACTTAACTATAAAATGCTTTGTTAGAATGGCCAATAAATATAGAATAACAAATACAAAGTGTTGGTATTTTTGTCATGAACTAGAACAATTTTTAATTATATTTAATGTTTCACTTAATGGGAATAATGAAATAAACACACATATTTGACATATGAATATAATTTGCGGACATTCTGCATAATATCAAATTTGATTGTCTCAAGCTTTCAATGGAAATGAATGTCTATAGACAGTTCAACATTAATAAATCATTCCTTTTTCGCAGGAACTGGTGCCACTGCTATAGGCAGAGAGCGAGAACTGCATACTTTATAACCTGCCAACCATACTGGGACAAAGATTCGGGAGGAAACTGCTACCGACGTAAGTTGACAGATAACATGCATATAATTTAGAATCTTTACAAAAATCAATAGTTTCCTTTTTTAACCGGAATATGTTGATATGAAGGTAATGTGCTATCTTATATATGAAGATAATCATTCACTTTGCAAGTCTCTATCAGTGATAAGTTCTCATCTATGATAAATATATATTGTTATATGCCTTTCTATAATAATTATATAATAAGTAACAAAGCTGTGAAGAAAAAATATAACATCATCGATCGAACAACACCGTCTCCTCAGGTGCAAATACAGTTTATTGCCACATTGTGAATGTGTGTGTGTGTTTTGATATCTGACGGATTTGAAACCATATGGAATGATTTGACAAAGATACTATTGAAAAAAGATAGGACCCTGTATATATCGTTTTGTTGTTTATTTTGATATTTATTTTATATTCATGTATACGAATATGTTGTTTGCTCATTATTTTGATTTCAATCTGATTGTTTATTTATTTGTTTAATGTTTTCAAGGGAGTTTATCATGAACAACTCATTAAACGGCAATTGACGTGCTAGGATAGTCACTCAAACCCCGTAAAAGAACCTGGGCTAACGATCACATGTTAATAATGCTTTTAACGTTTCGAGTATTGACAAATAATAATGGCTTTTACTTCTCTCATTTTATTTTCATATATTGTAGAAGAATTCCACCAAGTTCATTATATATAAATCAATAGCTTACAATAATATATAGATTTTATTACAATCAACAGATATCTGCTTCATGTTTCGCTATCTATGTTCGTAGTACATGTGTTATAAAAACAAATATAATACGATTTATAACGCGTTTAGGGTAAAATATCAACAGTATCTTTTTAAAGTAGCGGTGTGATTTTCTTCATCATTCTTTTGAAAGCCGTTTGTGAAAAGCATGACATTCCTATTTGATAATATAATTAGACATAAGAATTATAATAATGATAGATTTAAAATGTGATTTGACAAAATAATTCATTTCTATGGGTAGCGAATTTTTAATATCTGGGAGACAAGGCAAATATATATACATGTATATACACTGCGGCGCAGATGAGATGCTCTGCATCAATCATCGCCACACTGAGTTACCATGTGACAAGGTGTGTACCAAAAGTCACGCTGTTGGTTATCTGTGATTTAGAAGTAACTCAGTTGCTGTTTTCTTTTTCAACTCATATGGCTGAGTTCTTTACGAGAGCTCCTGCGTTGAAGATTGATGGAAAATCAAAACTTAAAGATGTGTTTACATATTTTAAAATATTTCCATGTAATTCAGCATTATGCCCCGGTAATTGTTACAACGGGGGTACATGCATAAGCCCGAACCAATGTAAGTGTCCGAGCACCCACTCCGGACCTAATTGTGCTTCACGTAAGTATGTTGCTTAATCATTACTATAATTTTATCAGTAATATTGAGTCCGTTATTTGTTTTTCGTCACAATGCGGCAATAATTGGTCAAATCAGTTCTAGACGTAGTCATTCGATCTAAATATATGATAATAAGGATGATATTATCAGTTCATAAAAGATGTATATTACACGGAACACATCAGGTTATTGATAATTAAATCATTTTTGTTGAGCAAGAGGGTCAAAATCAAAATTTGAAAACATGTAACAATTTCAAACAAACATTTAAAATAGGAAATTCAAATTTATATTTTACAAGACAACATTAAAATAGCAACAAAAAAAAAAATCAATGAATGTTAATGCTTTGAAAATTATATTAGTAAGGTTCTTTAATCGTATATATTTGAATGTTTACATTGAAGGTTAGAATATATAAAAAAATGTGGAATTTCAAGCCGGTTGGACAAGTATTATAGCGGTTATGGTCATTTCAATATGGAACCAAATAGAAAATACTATAATAATATGTATATAATTAAATGATAATGAAAAATCAATATAAAGGAATTTATTTCCTGTTGCACATTTTCGTATTGTAAACACAATGTGCACGATTGAAAGATCTTGATCTAGATCATAAAATGGTGACCATTGAATTAGGTCGAATGTGCCTTTTTATGTACAGTTAAGCTTTTTTTCTGAAATCTAGATTGAATACAGATATCAGATTTATAGTCAGTTGATAAAACCTTGTTATATACAAGCATCCAAATGTAGTGTTAAGTAATATTTATCAAACTCAGTTTTACTTGTATTCAAGCAATTATGTGAATAGGGGCCAATGGAAATGGCCAGAATTTCTGCCATGTTTAAAGTGATAATCATGTACCAGTTATAATAAAAAACAAACGTAACATTTTAGTTTCCTGTTCCTATATATCACCCTGCTTTCCGGGAGTGTGTTCTCCGCCGAACGATTGCACGTGCTCACGAGGATTTGGGGGGCATGGAAATGAAAAATGCTTAACTTGTGAGAAACATTTATTCTCTCTCTCTCTCTCGTTTCTTCTTTTTACGGAGTGATCTATGAATTTTGTCTATCCTGTATCGGACAGTTCGCTTTGGGCTGATTTAAAAAAGGATTTAAGATACATCATGAATATATATACAGTCTTACAGTTAGTTGGCATTGTTGACTTAATTATAAGTTTGGTATTAAAAATGTTTCTATACATTTTTTTTAAAAACCTATCAGATATTGTGAACTCACCCTTGCCAGAATTCGAAGAAGTGACAACAAACAGATGTTCTTCTTTAAGTAAGGCCATTTTCATATGCCCTTTTCTCCTTAAAATCTGGAAATGTAAATAAATAATTTCTTTCAGCATTATAAGCTTTATTTGTTATTTTCTACTCCATACTCTACATTCAAAAAGCCATAATACTGGTGTAATATATGGCAAATACACGCTCGTAACCAGAACCAAAAATGACAGCGACAATAAATGTGTTACAGGGAATTTCATTTCAATGACAATGTTTTTAATTTGAAGGATTTATTACTTTATTATTTATTATTAATATACAAAATACGTTATTCCAAATAAATCGATATTAGCAGATAATTTTATTACATTGTATACAATTGTATGCCGACAGAATCCCATGCTCGCGTGTGTCATCCGCTGACCTATACTGGATTAACCAGGAGCTCTTCAATTACGCAGAATTTTCCCTCGGGTCGCATTATGAACAGATCCCGAACCTTCCTCCCGCGGACAAACGTTATGTGTCAGACAGTGGTTTTGGGGTGGTCTACAATGGCATTCAAGTCAGACACACAAAGATACCGAGAAATCGTAAGCTATACATTGCTTATACATTTACACATGTGTATGAAGATCCGTATTTTTTTTTTAATCTGAACGGTTTTAACTTGAAAAGCAGCGCTTCTTGATAGAATTAAAAAGCCGTATAATTGTTAGAGCAGCGACGGAATTTTATATTTACAATATGCATGATTAAAGCAACGAATCATAACATGTTATGTTGAAGAGGAGATAAGACAAAAAGAACTGAAATCCTCTTTCTTTATAGTTTTTTGAACATCCTTACAATTGCATATTATCATCTGTATATGTTTGTCTTTGTTGTTTGTGTTTATCACGAATCATGCATATTTTTGCCGTATTCAGTTAGGCAATGATTATATGCGAGATGAAGTTCAATATATGCATTTGATGATGCTATTAATGAAGACATTCGTGTTTGTTATGGTGGCTAATATGTTACATTTATAAATTGGGGTACTCCTTAAAATGGGGTATTTTTCGTGATTATTCATATACCAGAAGAACGTGTTTTACGTTTAACATTCAAAACATTATGTGCAAGAATAATCTGTTAAACATACATTTATAAATTAGCTTATAAATATTCCATAGATATGCAATATTTCAGTTTTCTTTATTTTTCTTTATTCTCTAAAATCATGATCGTATGACTTGATAACAGTTTCAGCTAACCGCTTTGTTGCGCTTGACAAAACTTACGAGTGCAGAAATGGTACAAGTGATACAACACCTGTAAAAGACGAGGCGCACTGCATCATCAAAGAACCCAATTATAAAATAAGTGTGGAACACGGAGACTGGTAAAAACAATATATAAATATTTCTGCTTGAATAATACCTTGATATATTTATTACACGTTGTCTTAAAATATTTTTGACAAAATAATGATATTGTGTATTTCAAAAGATAAAGATCAGTAAGTATGAATGTTTTTATGAAATCCAGTAAAATATATACATAAAGCATTGCATTTTCTTTACACGATTGTATCAAAATTGTAGGTTCACCGTTACATTCAAAACAAAGAGTGGAGGTTTCCGTAAATTGTTTGATGGAGATCACAATCGTAACTACGCTACCAACACCTTCCGAGGGCTTGAGAAAGATAAAACTGTCCAGTTCAATTTTGACTTTATTGCGCCAAAGCATTGCTCTGAAACCAACAAGAGATGTCCCGTAACGGATGAGCCTATTATCCTAGATGAAGATATTACCCGGGTAAAGCAAACGCTATTGCTCTTATTAGTTCAGACAACTATCTAGTCTAGCATTACGTATCTTTCATTACTTTTTCTTTACTGGACAACAAACAATTCACACACAATACTAAATACTCTACTACATATTCAATATCATACATGCATACACGCAAATTAAACATATCCTGAAACACTTTTCATATTTTTGCGTATCTACAGAAAGAAAATAATACAGTCTTATGCGATATCACCAACTTAAATCACACAGAATGAAATTCCAGCCAAGAAATCATGTCCAAATGGTAGATATATTATCTGATTTAATTCTTTTATCTTTACCACATTGATATCATGACCCATTTACTTTTTATGGTATCTAACGAGTATGGCAATCGGTTTAAAATTGACACACCTTTACTGTATGCATGCACTTAAACATCATGAATTATAACTAGAGAGAGAGAGAGAGAATTGGTAGATGACTAATAATCGAAGGTGTTTTAATGTATGAAAATCAGGAAAATAAAAATAAGGTTAAAATCAAATGTTTTAAGAAATCTTCGTTAAAGGATTTTTTTTGAAGATTGCATTTTAAAATTGTATTAACATTTGCAATTTCACAAAGAAGGCCTGTTAACGCCTTTTTTTCACTTATTTCATCATTGTAGTCAAGAAAATAAGCAAATATGTATAAACAAGATAGTGTTCATTTGAATTCAAGTACCTGATTGTTTTTCTGATATATTTTTATTCTTGTCACATAAAGGTTTATTGTCAATATCAATATTTTTCTTTTTAAAGCTACCGATACAACCACAATGCAGTGGCTGGGAAGATGATCTTTCGGGCTTGAATGTTTACTACATAGAAATCTTTAAACTTTCCCCGGACATTCACGATGAACTGACAGAATTAGAACCCTTGAACCCAATATTCACCCACGTGACTGATGCCAAAACAAGTCCTGTTGATTTTCCCGAATACACACCACCTTCACCGGGCATGTATTCAATACTTCTTCAGGCTTCTGATAAAGCAAACAATACAAAGATAGCTCGGAGACTTGTTCTCTTTGATGATCAGTCAGATATAACAATTCCGAAAAAAGGTTTCGATATAGACGACAAAGAGAGAAGCAATGTTGAAGTAGGTGACGGTGGGATGTATGTAATCAGTGCCGTCAGGGAAACTGGTTATATGTGGCAAACGTCTAAAAACGGATCTAAAACCCGCATTAGTCTTAACTGGGAAAATCACTTCGTAAACCATATCATCAAAGATGGCAAGCTACTAAACAAAGTCCTGCCATATCCAACTCAATTTGAAAACTTGGCTGATGATGGAATACTTAGAAGCAGCAAGTAAGATATATGCAATTCTAAAACGGATTATGAAAATATTTGAAAAACATATAATAAAAGGATGAACTTTTTTATTTTTTTGTACACGTGCCCACCACTAGTTTTATTCTTTTGTGAAATGAAATACATATGTAGATATAATTACAGGTAATGCACTCGAAAATAAACATATTCACTCTGTTTTAGGTATGTGGCCCTGGATGATCACAGTGGACAACGTACGTTAAACCCAATACCAAATATCAATGGCATTGTAAAGTTTGAATTCGAGCTCGTTGCTACAGCAGATACATCGGTAGGGTATTAATTTTTTAGTTTTTGATTGAAGTACAATTTTGAATTTATTGTATACACATCAGTACTTATTGTGTTTAAACATCTTGTTTTACCATTGGAACAGGAACCAACAACATGGCAAAACCTTGGGCTGAAGGAAGAATACCAGTTTTTAAGCCAGTTGAATGACGGAAGTGTTCTCCGACTTTGGGTGAAAGCCACAGATATAATGAATAATACCATAGCAGATTTCACAGAAGTCCACATTGATAACACTCCTCCAATTATATCTAAAGAAAGATTGAATCGAAATGTTAAAAATGGATCGTATATATATACCTCCAGGTACGTGTTTTTATGGGTTAAATAAACAAAAAAGTATCTGATGTCGAAATTAAAACATTGTTGAAACATAATTTCTTTTAAAATTCTTTATATTATATTTTTACGTCTATTTTATAAATAAAAACAAAAATTTCCATTTGGACATGTTTTTTGAAATCGAGAGGTATTATCTTACTATAATTACAAATACTCTCGACATCAAAACTTCAGTAGCAATTTATTTTTATCCTCTTTATCTATTTTAGCGTCAGTTTAGATGCAGTAGACAGTGAAAGCGGTGTCCATAAGATTGGGTATGAAATCTACATTGAAGGGAAAGACGGAATCACTAAATCAGGATATGTGACTGCAAATAAAAGAAACGTATATCCTAAATAGATTGCTTACTTTCGTCTTCGTCAGAATCGTGACATATATTTGACCAAAAGAATTGAAGATAATGTACATTAATCTATTAGCAAATCATTTTTATTTATAGTTAGTAATATCAATACACTATCAGATATATGATACTCTCTTATTTAATGTTTTACTTCAGAAAACAAAATCTAAATATCCTGTATTTGCAGGCGAGTGGTGTGTGTTCTCAAGATACCGACTGTCGTTGTGTGCTGAACGAATGTTTTCTGGTGGACCAAACACTGGAGCTGGACAACTGCTGGTTTATGGTGCCGAAGGACGACCTGAACAAAACTGCCAATGTCACTGTTACTGTGTACAATCAGGCGCTGCTAAAAACTTCTTTTAACATACAGGTACATACCCTATGTACACGTGTTGATTTGGCACCAATCGCATTGAGATTATTTTGCACCTTCTCTACACCAAGCGACAATAATGTTGATTCTCTAGCATGTCGTTATACAATGCCCACACATCTGGTACATTCCGGTCGGTACCGGATTTCCTACTATGACTATTTATATCTAAGCGTTAAACTATTTATATGTTGCAAATAGTTTGACGGCTATCCCAGTGTATACCCACCCTAAATTTTTTTCGAAGACTATTGAATAAGCAGTGAAATAAAGGTTCACTTGCATGTATAGCTTTTCTTTGGTTAACAGTAACGATATTTAAATTAAGGCGGTCTGACGTAATACTGATTGTAACGAAAAGAAATATTGTATTTTATACAGGTCGGAGTGTTGCAGAATCTAAAAGGACTAGAGGAATGTAAGTGTCATGTTAGGTTAACAACTTCAATTTATTGAAAAACTACTTTTCGTCTTTATTGGTTTCATGATTTTAACTGAAGCACTTTTTACTCTATCTCTACACAAATGCAAATTCGATTTACATTCATTCATATTTCCTTTGACATCATAAAATGTGTGACCTTGACCTTTATGTAGTCTTAGCTTTTCGAATCGGTTATGAATTGATGAGTCATGACGCTTTGTTGAGGTCATAGGACACCGCCAGTGATCTCTTAGTTTATTGTGATATTCTATGAGAATCCTTTTAATAACTTTATTCATCATCTGTGTGTTCTTTTATTGAATGAACAATAAACCCATAATTTCACTAATATTCACACTTTATTTAACGGATGTCCCAACATTTCGTAAATTATTCTTTATACTTGTAAAGTCTTCTAAGAACGTTTCATATTTATATCATTGATGTTTCCAACTTTAAAGGACACTGTATGTTGCTAATAACATAAACATTTCAATTTAAATACACATAATTTTAGCGTTAAACATTCATTTGATCTGAACTACCGGTATTTCTTTTGATGCCTATATGATAAAATAAGGCTTATTTTGATACATGTAAACCCCACAAGACTCGGGACCAACCAATATAAGAGTTGTCAAAAAGTTGCCGACCGGTGTTCGCCTGGCTTGGAATCTGCCTAAAACCGCCTCCTGCTACGGACGTTCTGACATTGTTATCGTCCTTTACCTGTCTGATGGGACGACTGCTGTTCATAGAGTGTATAGCGAGGCGACATCTTATGACCTTGTTGGTTTGAACCCGGACAAGCAATACAGTATGGCATTGAACTTAAGCTACGATGGTACCAATTTCGCGGCTGTTCCGTACACCTTTAAAACGGGTATTTATTCTTCTAATAAAACAACTTTTCTTTTTTCACCGAATCATAAATAGCGAGAATAAATGTTAAATGCCTCTTTATTGGAAATATTTGACAGCTGGTTTCGAGCTTTAACGTATTTCGTTTATTGTTATAGGACAATTCAATCTTTAGATACTCTTGACCAATTTAAAGCTGGAAACAGTGAAACGTAACATTAAAACCAATGTATACGACGAAGTAGGCAGTTTGTTCTTGTACTTTTATATGTACTTGAACTGTAGTCTTTCTTTGATTGTCTGCTCAGTATTATTCTTCTCAGTAACATTTAATTTTCATAACCTTAACCTTTTATGTTTCCTCAGCTCCCCAAGAAAACTATTTATCTGGAGGTGTCATAGCAGGCGTAACAATACGTAAGTAAATGAAAGAAATACAAATCATATTATTGAAATTTCGTACAAAATAGAAAATTAATATAATAAGTTTTTTTATGAATGTTTGGTTGGCTGGTTTAACGTCCCACCGACAGTAGTTCAATCATTTGGAGACTATGTCTACCTGAGACATATATAATGCTGCCACACTGCAGTATGACGCTGTAGATATGTGACATGATACCAGACCAAATCACAATATCATGACACCGTGCCAACCAGTCCTTGAACTGCTCTTACATGCTGAGCGCCAAGAAAGGGGGCTATGCCAATACAGTTTTTACGACTTTGGTATGCTGCGGCCGGGGATCGAAGTCATGACCCCCCGATTCCGGGGCGGACGTTCTAACCACACGGCTACCGGGACCGGTATTTTTAATGAGTGAATGTACAATATAAATTTGCTTTACAAGTATTTGTTTTTGTTTGAATATTTTAACTGAACACACACACACACACACACACACACACACACACATATATACTTCTTTCGAGACATGTTTAACAATAAAAATAAGACTTACTATTTTTTATTATCATGGTGTTATTTTCAGCCGTCCTTCTGGTAATTGGACTTCTTCTTGGGATATTCGTTGTATTGCTACGACGCGGTCACATGCAGCCCGTACAACGAGGGTTACGGGCAGTCTCCGTCAAATACCGAAAATCTATGGCGGCATATCGAGGTCAAGCTTACGAAAACAATTCTTATGATGTAAGTGTCTCTACTCATTCTGATTTACAAGACCGTTGAACCACGAGAAAGAAATAATTTATTGCATAATTAGCCATGATTCTGATGGCTATGTGCATTTTATTATATATGTATATTCATTGATTTGTTTTGCTAGCGCCATGCTGAATCCTTATACATGTATGGAGAAATGGACTTCAATGAGATCAAAAACTTCCACATGACGAGGGATGACGTCAGTTTTGACGCCTTACTGAAGCAAGGAAGCTTTGCAGACATTTTTCTCGCACGATTACAAAGAAATGGGAGTCACAGTGGTTGCGAAAACTTTGAAGGGTAGGATTAAGTGATTTTTATACTGATTCAAGTATGAAGATAGAAAATCAGAAGATAAAAAGTATAGATGTGTTATTTCATAGACAGTAAGTGAAAGCAAATACGATCTACAAGAAAATATGAACATGTTTATTTATGTCTGATATTTGTAGATTCCCTTTTAGGAAGCAACATTATCTCTTTACTGTTGGAGATTTTATTTATCTTTTTTTTTTTCAGCAACAGTTTGGAATAATATTGTTAATACTGTTCCATTCTGACCGCTTTTTTGTTCCTTGTTTAGACCATTGCGTGCACCGATAAGACTTTATGTGTTTGACCTACTTGTTTCTTGATATTTCATTAATACATACTAGTACTGTGTTAGTTGTTATTGCTATTGTTTTCTTGATATTCCTCACCTTCATCCATTGTTTCTATTAAAAACCAGAGGGACACACTAAAGAAGACGAACTATTGATGAAAGCAAAGATCAACTTTTCTGCGCATGTGATTGGTCAACATGAAAACATTCTCCTCTTCGTTGGCGCTGTTGTTGCTGAGTCCGAGAGTGAGTATGAAATCAGTTAGAATAAGCTATGATTAGTACAAAGTGTATATAAAACATTAAAATGACTACACATGTATGAAATGGATAAATGCCTTATTGACCTATCCATTTATTGACAAAAAGGTGACAAATTCGCCCAGAAAATCCGATTAGCTTCTCTCTATATAAGTATTTAAGATGAATAATATAACACAGAATTCTAGTTACATTTTCCTGTATTCGAGAAGTTTGTATTGCAATGAAAGCATTCAAAACATTAAGATACTGTTTTTAATCATGAAATAAGACATTAACAAAACATGTTAAAAAGCAAACTCTTAAAATATAACGATATCAAAATAAAAATTGTTTTGTTAGTCGGCCCCTTCATCGTCTACGAATACTGTGGAAAGGGTACATTGAAAGATTACTTGGCTGCTAACAAACATAACCTGACGCTGGATCTTCAGGAGAACATGTATCGCTTCGGGCTAGGAATTGTCCGCGGAATGGCCTACTTGGCCGGAAAGAAGGTAAATCATTTATCATGAATATTAGGTAATTTCACTTACCATAAGGTACATCTCTATATTAGGTTACATTGCAACTGTGCTGTATGTCGTTCAAAGTAGATGTGAAGGACAAAAAAAACAACTTATAATTGTGATCAAATAATCTAATGATAATCTTCCAGTGATAATTAATCAATTGAAAATCATATCACCTCTTTTCACAAGACCAAAGTTATTGTATTATTTTCGCAGATTGTCCACCGACGTTTGGCGGCCAGAAACATCCTACTGGACGAACAGCTGACAGCCAAGATATACGGCTTTGGTCCCCAGCCTGATGAAGCTGCTGACAAAACTGAAAACGAGGATGCCAAACCGGGAAAAAGGGTAATTTTTTATAACATCTTATTTTTGACATACATGTAGTTAACTGTACATGAAATAGTATGCGCTATACTCATATTTATTTATTTTTAAAAAGCGAGATTCTCAAAAAAAAGGAAATGTTTGTTTCTCCACTTCCTTCCCTAAATAGTTCAATAATAAAGCCTCTAATTACAATGGCATGTGTGTAAAGAAATGCTATACCTTTCGTAAGAACATTCCCAATTGATAAATGTGCATGTATTTTTTGGTCATTGGACCAAGGCGGTATAGAGAGGGTATTCATGATATTACTAGAATACATGGCAAGTGGACTCTTGTTAATTGCTAAACACGAGCCGTACGCTTCAATAAACGAAAAGTCATTTTACGTGTACTCTTCTTTGATAAATAAACTATTTTATTTCCACATTTTGTCATAAACAATTGCTTAAGATCCAAATAAATCACTCAGGTTCTCTTTTATCTTCTAAAACACTCATTACTAGGATTAGTACATAAGATGAGAATATCTTTACAGGAACGAATTCCAATCCGTTGGTGTGCACCAGAATGTCTGAAGTCAACCTTAAAAGCAACAGAGAAGAGCGATGTTTGGTCCTATGGGGTCGTTCTGTGGGAAATTTTCTCTCTAGGTAAAAGATTGTCATGTGTACACTCAGAATATGCCTTTTGATTTGATTGCCTTTCACAAGCATTGCTGTCATTTTGGCTACACCTGCTATATTTCCTTGCAATATGATAAAATTCACAGTAACGTTTCAACTAGTTCCGGAACTATCACCATATGATAAAATTGGTGCGTCGCGATTAGATTTGTTACAAAACGTTGTCAATTGCTTTACAAAATTATTCTATAATAGGATGTAATGTTTAATATTCTGAACTTTAAGGTGAGACTCCATATGTTGAGATAAAAGGACGTGAACTACCGGCCAGGCTGAACGCTGGTGAAAAGCTGAAGAAACCTGAAAACTGCGATGACAAGTATGTATATGCTTACATGAAAATCATAATTAATCTACACGTCAGTCCGCTAATAAATAATTGTGATTTAAATGCTTGACCTTATATATTGCCACATTTCATTCACTTTTTATCATTACAGAGACAAAAATATGCGTAAATCAGTAATGAGTATCAAATAAGCATTTCCTTATAAATCGGCAAATCAGGTCACAAAGTAATTAGGGCAAGGTCGAAAGAGGTTTGACCTAGATTTATAATACGACTGTTGATCAAACTGTACGACTTGATTGACCTTTTCGCCATTACTGCATAACGTACATGTTTATGTGATGCACAATTTCCACTTTTTTAGTTGGTACAAGGTCATGACAAAGACATGGAACATCTCTCAAAACAAGCGGCCAACTTTTGCAGAGATCAGAAATGAACTGGATCAAATGTTTGTCACGGCGTCTGAAGACAATTACTACTACTACCACAAATAATGATTATACAGTGACAGAAATCAAGGAGCTTAAGTTTCCGTTTTATGCTGACACATTTAGTCATAGGAGTGAGTATTATGAATAGGTATTTCTAAATAAACTTCGAGAATACTTTAATAGTCAGGTTAATGTGAATATAAAAAACTGATCGTGATATTGATAAATATCAAAACTGGAAATCAGTCTGTGCAGTCTTGCAGTAAAAATCTTATTTTATTTTTGGAGTAAATCAGTACCATGATATTGCTTTTTTTGCGTTGAACGTGCATAATTATGTAGGTAATTTTGAAAACGGGACATGGTAATTATATTGTATACTATATGTACATAAAGCAAATTATTGATTACTACATGTATTCATATAAAGGTATTTTATGTATACTCAAAGAAAGAACGCATGGAAAACTTTTGTGTCAGTTTTAAATTGGAAGTATTCGACGGTTTTACAATTTAAATTATTTTGATAAAGATTTTTTTTTTCAAACAAAATAAATGCTTTAGAATGAGATGTGTTCTATCATATGAGGTTTATTGCAAGGTTAGGAGATAAAAACATGAGTTTGCCTACTACAAATTCTAGTTACCTGCGTTTCTTTTTCCTTTGAGTATACTTGACAAAGTTCGATTAAATGCAGTGTTGAGATGATAATCTAAATGACAAATGTGCTCTTATCGTATATATCGCACCTGTAATCAACCATTGGAAATAGTAACGGTGTGGTTTGTAAACACAAAAGACTATAAAAGAGTCGCTATATTAAACTAGATCGATCATAAGGTCACATGGATCCCAAACGCTAGAGCTTGAAGATGTCTTTTGTAAATATGAAATTACATATAGTTGTATCTACATATCCGTTAGATAGCTGTCTGAAAATAAACATTTTTGATATATCATGAAAATAATTGAGAGAACATGTAATTGTTATACGCTTAACATAAACAATGTTATGTTAAAAAAAAGTAATTGAAATGATTCTATGACAAGATAACGTCTTTTCTGCTATTATAAACATTCATCTTTTCATCTATATTTGACCTATGATATTGTTTCAGAGTACATGATTATTACTAATTTCGTATTAAATTAATGTATATTTTGCTTATTTAATCTAGTATATATATTGCACATATTTATATTTATGTAGCTCTATAATATTATAATAATAAACTGCAGATCTTCTTTACAAATGCGTTTGTAGTCCAACCTTTGCCCATATTAGATTTTTGCATTTCACATTGAATACTGGAAAATAAATATTTCAAAGACTACTGCGTCTTCAAATATTGACACATCCTTGAGATCACAATAATTTCCTTCTGTCGTCAGTAATGACCATTTATCATTCAAGATGTTGATTATAGCAAAGTCAAGTGTATTCAAGTATCAAATGATATCTTCCTTATCAAACAGTTTGGACAAGATCAAATCTTCTACAAAGAAACGTATTGCTTTATCTAAATAAGACAGACTTAACCCCGTCGATATTATTAATATTCTCCATATACTTGATGTAGGAACACCCGTGCTCTGTGCATCCACGAAATTGTGCGAGGGTTTATTAAAAAATACGACTTTAATAACGTTTATTTACTCATAAGAACACATAACGTGTATATAATCCCAAATTACATAATTTCTTTAGGGCGTATGTGACAGTTCGCTACATTTTCTATATAGTCAAAGAAGAAAAACAAATTTTTTTTAAACTTTCCATGATTATTGAGAATTATGAAAGAAACATTTTTATGGAAAAAATTGGGGTCACCATCCTTCTTTTTTATTTATCTGCCCCTGAATGTAATATTTTAGCACTTTTAGGTTATATTCAAGGGCAGATAGTGCTAAAATATCACGTTCAGGGACAGATAACTCAAAAAGTAGGACGCTGGCGCCCATTTTTACCATAAAAATGTTTCTTTTATGATTCTCTTTAATCATGCAAAGTTAAAAAAAATCTATTGAACAGTTTAAATTTTCCTTTTTTGTCTATATAGAAAATGTAGCTAACTGTCACATACGCCCTTAAGACATGAAGGTAAATTGGACTACATTATGAGCAAAAATAAAAAATAAAGTCAATCTCCCTTGGACAGAATTAGTCTGATGAAGCTTGCTCATACCGACTGAATGTTAAATACGTTATGAATTTTAATTTATTTAGTATCATTGCATTATAGCTTTTTTTTTTTTAAATAAAATACCGACAATATAATCCAGTATTTGGTTAGAACAATACTGTCATTATATCTCGGACAACTTCCATAACATAAAATCGTTACGTCAGAAATGTATCGTTTTCATCCCTGACTTCAAAACGCTGTCAGGTGCTTTCGCTTATTTGTCTGTGCTACTTGAAGACCAAGATTTGAATGTGAATGATTCCGTATACTCTGCTTCTTTGGTATCTCACCTAAATATCTATATAACTTAATAACCGCATGGTAATACATGGTATATCAATATCACATGCGCTATACAAAACGACACTCCCATGTGTACGACATTTAACATTTTTATGAATAAGAACACTTATTTCAAATACAAGTAATTGTAGATGACATTCACACCAACGAGATCAGAATACCGCTACGCCTGCTATGCGCAACTTTTTCTTACGCATACAGAACCTATTAAGAATTAGCATGTGAACGAATGCGGGCTAAATTGAGAAAAGTTCACATTGTACAAATTCATATGAGTTTGACAACAAATGTCTGTGTTATTTTTATTAGTCATATACTCATTATACTAATTCACCAAATTTCTTTTTTTCTGATTATATTTAACTGAAAGATATACAAGTGGTGGTCGGACATGCCCGGACTTTTCATTTTTCCTGTCTTCCATGTGCAGCTACCTACACATCTTATACATGAGCGAAATTATACTGAAATGAACCTGAAACAACAGCTCAGTCGAAGCAGTAGAAACGACCTAGTTCCCTACCTCCAAAGAAGTTTCAGCTATCTCCATTTGCTGGCAAAGTTATGTTGGTTGCTTTTGAAGATTCTCGTGGAATAATACATACATACATACATACATAATTGTTGTCCAACCCACCATACAATCAAAACCCTTTGATTATATCAAGGGAAAAATAACGGAAACACATATGAGATCAGTGCGACTTTGATTTTAATTGTAAATCAGTACCTCAGCAGTAGGTCTACGCTACCAGGTTGTATTACTGGTATATGAATGTCTCAACATAATTTATTGTCAGGAGATGCTCCCTTTGATACCGCCCCTCCCCACCACTTTTGTAATTATTCGGTTCGAAATGATCATCAGGTTTTTCGTCTTTACTTTGTTTGCTGGCGGTACCTCGTGGTTTTCAAAGCAAATACAGATGACAAAAATGTATAGATGCAATTAAAAAAACTATTAAACAATTTGTGAAATATATTAAACAAACAAACAAAAAATAAAAAAGCAAACAGTCAGGGCGTTAAACAAACACCATTCGCACGTTAAAATTTACGCTGATTTAAAACTGTATAAATAAAACGCAATATCTGAAGGTTATTGAAAACATTTTGCCGCCTATTTGCCACTGTCATGAAAAAAAACTTTAAAAAATCTTCCGCAAAACTTCATCAGGAAGACAGTGTTTGAACTTGATAAACTTGTCTTGTTGGTTTTAGGTTACCGTTGATTCAATAGTGTTTTATTGATATAGCGATTAACATCTAATTATAGAAGCAGGTTGACCGACACCCGTATGGAACCAACTGAAAACCAGCTGGGATGCTCCCCTCACGTGTCGATCTCGTGAGGAGGAAAATAAATAGTTTCACGAGTGGCGCCACTCTCAATCGATGAATTAAAAATGATATTCCACTGAAACCAAAAATTACCCTTCTTTTCTCTCATAATACAGATATCAATACACTGTTTACACTAAAATGTCCAAAAAGATATCACCATTTTGTATGTAACGTAAACGTTATGACGTCATAAACGACGTCATTTAAGGTTATTTTTCAATATGGCGTTGTCCATGGAAAGTGTAAGTACATCATAAAATTGTATTATGAAAGCCGATGCGTGATTACTGTAAGCAGGAGGATGAGAAAACTATAAGTCAACAGAGTATTGAGCACGGAAGTGTTTTAGACCAGAGACACAATAACCAGGGCCGTCCCAGGAGCAGCCGGAACGACGAGAATATTGCGGAGGCAAAACAAGCGTTAAGTGAGACACCGCAGAAATCAATTGAAAAGGTTCTTTCTGACATTAGAAATTCCTCCAGTGTCACAAATGTGAATAAGTCTCTGAGATTTGATTTAAGATTAACACCTTATACAGTACCAGTGCTCCAACATCTGAAAGAAACTGACTTCATTTTTTGACTCACTCATCATCGTTCTCTTAACATTTCGGACATATTGCATTTGACAGATAGCCGAAATTATCCGTTTGTGGTTTACGTCATATGCGGGTTTCCCAAAGTTAAAATAAATTGTTGGAAGGAAAAACCAACAAGCTGCTTTGATTCAGTGAACAATTGCGGTTTTGGTACTCTGCTTGCATTTTTTTTACACTGCGATTGTGTGCGAGGTGTGCAACCGCTCTCGATAGCGACTGTTACGTTTACTTAACAAGGAACAGAAACATGATGGCTCGCAGTTCTATGAGGCGATTCGCCCCATCCAATTTCGAGCCTCTGTGATCAATTGACTGCTTGTCCTGGTGTTTATAAACAAAATACATACATAACCAGAAACCATTTATTATTACTAGCCCAATTATTATATTCGCCTCCAAAGTCCGGCTTGTAATTTAGCATACGCACATAACTATCTGGGAAAACAAACTGTATAAAACTATTGATGGAATTTGTTCATACATGACACACAGTATTAAACAACACTTGCAAGCATGTGTCAAAAAATCTTGAAAGCTAAATTCAAATTTTATCGGTAAATCCATTCGGCGGTACTTTTTATTAAACTGGGGCCAAGACTTGAACAAAAACAATTGGTGGTTGAACAACAGATGCTTTTGATAGAAAGCTGATAATAAACTGGACAAGCTTTCCCTTTAAAAGGAAATTTGATTTCATTTGGATGACAGACAATGCCGAAATTTTTCATAACATTCGATTCAATTATGAGTCCCACTTCTTTCTAGATCAACAGTTAAACAAACAGAACCACCATTACTGGTCTGATGTCAAACTAGACATTTTTGTAGAGAAGTCATGTCATGCCGAGAAAGTAACAGTTTGGGCAGCCATCAGCAATGAAGAGATAAACGGCCCGTTCTTTTTCCAAGATCACGAGGGAAGCACCGAACCATCAACAGTGAACGCTATTTGACTGTTTTGAAACACCAATTCCTGCCTGCACTCCGTCGTGGATATGACACAAGAAGCGTGGTTCCAACAAGACGGTGCTGCTCCCCACACTTCACAGATTGTTCTTCAATGGCTAAGCTAAACATTTGAAACACGATTCATTTCATCGAAGACGGATCGCCCTTGGCCACTCCACTCTTCTTATCTCAGCCCTCTGGATTATTTCCTTTGGGTCATCTCAAGAAAAGGGTTTACAAAGTACAGCCGACATCATCAGATGAGCTTGAACTATCAATTACACGTAAAGTCTGAAAGATCACTAGTGACATGTGCAAGACTGTCATTACAAATTTCATAAAACGTGGAGATGATGCGACGTCATAAAGGACGTCATTTTGAGTATATGCTGTAAACTGATGCTGTTTATAGCTAACTGTAATTTATAAAAATCACATTAAAATGTATAAAATGCCAAACATTTCCCTTTAATATGGCACAGTGTTTTTTTTACAACTTACCAAACAAAAATGAGGCAATGGGTTGAAATTGTATACACCCTGTTTATATTCGAATACATGTCTTTAGGTATTTTCTAATGTCTGTTTTGTTATTTATAAACACTCATCTTGTTATTTATATTTGAATAATGTAAGTCTTCCAGAACTTCAGATTATTATTAATTACGTATAAAATTAATGCATGTATTATTGAAAAGACTATTTAGCTTATTCAATCTATTCAATCTAATCGATGTTTTGCACGTATGTAATTCTCTATAATGTTTTTATAATAAACTCCCTATGCCTTCTTTGAATTTGCGCTTATACCCGAACCTATGCCTATATTTCCTTTTCTATTTGTCACATTAAAGCATGAAAATAAATAGTTCAGGCTCTGTCAACAAATATTGACAATCCATTGAGATCACTTTATTTTCCCAGATGCCGTCAACCATATATACCATGTAGCTCTCAGCTAAAAGTCAAGTGTATTCAAATGTCAAATGATATCTTCCTTGTTAAACACTTATGATGGGGATCACATATTCTACAGAGATAATCGTTGCTTTACTAAAGAGAAAGCATCCACTAAATGGCGCGAAGCTTTTAAAAAATAACGACTTTGTTTATAACGTTCATATATTAAAATAAGCATTTGAACACAAGTTGCAGTATTTCTCAAAGCGTTAGTGCAAATTTGACTTAACTATGGGTAAAAACAACAAAAACAACAACAAACACACACACACACACACTCACACACACATAAAAAAACAACAAAACAACAAACAATATGCAATGTAATGTCTCCTTAAACATAAGTCACATCCATGCACCTGACTGAAGTCTTATGACATTATGACGTTTGAAGTATCAGTGACCAGTGCATTTATTTCATCTTTTTTTTTTTTGGATAGATTATATATGTTCAGTAAAATACGGATAGCGTCCTGAGAGATTCGGTTAGAATAATGGCAATATATGTCCAGCACTCAAGCCAAACGTCATGAGAGATTCGGTTAGAATAATGGCAATATATGTCCAGCACTCAAGCCAAACGTCATGAGAGATTCGGTTAGAACAATGGCAATATATGTCCAGCACTCAAGTCAAACGTCATGAGAGATTCGGTTAGATATGTCCAGCACTCAAGCCAAACGTCATGAGAGATTCGGTTAGAATAATGGCAATATATGTCCAGCACTCAAGCCTAACGTCATGAGAGATTCGGTTAGAATAATGGCAATATATGTCCAGCACTCAAGCTTAACGTCATGAGAGATTCGGTTAGAATAATGGCAAATATGTCCAGCACTCAAGCCTAACGTCATAAGAGATTCGGTTAGAATAATGGCAATAAATGTCCAGCACTAAGCCAAACCTCTCGGACATTACTTATACTTGAAGCCTCAGTCTTTGATAAGTGTCACTTAAAATGTCGCATCAAAAACTTTTTCATTTCATCTTTGTCAGTTGCGTCCGAAAATTCATTTACCATTTGAAACCAAAGTCTGGATGACAATACTTCGTTTTTTTTTTTTTAGTCCTCTGTATTTACTGTTTTACTGTTACCTAATTACTGCATGGTTCTCTGTCAGAACGCAAGTGTGAACTATGATATTTCGCACTGCACAAAATTAGTTGAGTTTAATTGACAGCAATGGTCTACGTTACTTTTTATCAACCTCCAAATCATTTCTACTAATTTACCATATATCTTTATTCGGATTATGTATGACTAACAGATATATGTCCAATTTTATAGCTAATTTAAATCTTATTATGAAACGCAATTTCTTAAGGTTATTAAGAACATTTTGCCGCCCCTCTGTATTCTGTTTCTTTCATTTATTACCCAAAAACATTGAAAAAATTTCCGCAAGACATAAACCAGACGAAAATGTTTGAACTTGATAAACTTAGTGATAATATATAATATATTATATAATATATCATCAACATAAAAAAGCCAACCAAGATAAGCTGACTTTATTAATAAGTCACATTGTGTTAAATGTTCCTGATACACGATATATAGCGTTGTTGTTTGTTCTTTTTTTTAGCTCACCAGAGCACGAAGTGCTCAGGGTGAGCTACATGTATTGGGATCACCCTTCGTCCGTCGTCCGTCGTCGTCCGTCGTCCATCGTCCGTCGTCAACAATTTGCTTTAAAAGACATCTCCTCTGAAACCGCTGGACAGAATTTGTTAAAATTTGGCATGTATGATCCTTGGGTGGGCCTCTGCAAAAATTGCTCAAATAAAGTTGATCCATGAAGAACTCTGGTTGCCATGGCAACAAATAGAAAAAATAATTGAAAACTTTGAAAATCATCTCCTCTGAAACCGCTGGACAGAATTTGATAAAACTTGGCATGTATGATCCTTGGGTGGGCCTCTACAAAAATTGCTCAAATAAAGTTGATCCATGAAGAACTCTGGTTGCCATGGCAACAAATAGAATAAATAATTGAAAACTTTGAAAATCATCTCCTCTGAAACCGCTGGACAGAATTTGATAAAACTTGGCATGTATGATCCTTGGGTGCGCCTCTACAAAAATTGCTCAAATAAAGTTGATCCATGAAGAACTCTGGTTGCCATGGCAACAAATAGAATAAATAATTGAAAACTTTGAAAATCATCTCCTTTGAAACAAATGGTCAGAATTTATTTTCCTTTGGCACAAAGAGTCACCTCATGAATGTCTACCATAATTGCTAAAATAAAGTTGATCCCTTGAAAAATGAGGCCCCTAGGGGGTTGGCTAATTTCCTTATATACTCTTTATAGAAAACATCAAAATACTTTTTTTATGAAGCCAGCTGTGAGAATTTAATTTCCTTTGGCCCAAATGGTTACCTCATGATTGTATACCAATATGGCTAAAATAAAGTTAATTCCTAAAAAAAATGAGGTCCCTAGGGGGTTGGCTAATTCCCTTATATACTCTATATAGAAAACATCAAAATTCTTCTTCTGTGCAAGGGCCAATTTTGGGCCGAAATTTGGCCCCATTGACCGTTAAATGATCCGCATTTTTAGCTTTTCTCCGCATTTTACACACTTCTCCTTCTCAATTTGATTTGTTTTTTCTCATGTAACTGGTAATCGGCCTGGTAATCTAAAGAGAACTAAAAATAGAGAGGAAAAAACTTGAATTGAGCTTATCTGTTTAACTTTTTTTTTTCATTTTTTCCCCACTTTTTCTATTTTGCATAAAATTCTGCCAGATTCATGGCGATGACGCGTACGCAAATTGCCGATTTTGTTACGAAAATATTTTAAAGTAGAGATGCATTGTTTTGTGGATAAAAGCTAAAAAGACACACTGTAGGTAATTTGGAGAGTACTTTTAGTATTTTGCAAAATAGATTTACAACTTTCTCTGACCATGTAAATAAAATTAATAACCAAAAAAGCTTTGCATTTCTAAATGTCATCAGTTTTCGCGGATTTACTTACTCTTTTGACAACTTGTAAATAAAAGGAATCTGAAACGATATTAAAGAATTTTCGAAATATTTTGTTACAGATTGTTATTTAAAAGTTTAATCATGTTATGTAAAAGTTAAATCAACCATTTTAACGAACTGCTTTCATTTTCTTCCCATACAAAAAGCCCTGTGTCTTTCAAACTATCATGATAAATTCTGCTAGTTTATTTTTCGAACACCATTCACATCGTGTAACTGCAACTGATAATACAATATATTATATTATCTTCAATTAATACATTTCAGAATTTTACTTTCATGAAATTAATGGTCAGGATTGATTTCATGAATGTCTGCCATGATTGCTAAAATGAAGTTGATCTCTGGCTTGTCATTTGATTTCCTTATAGAAAAAATCATCTTGAATATGCCGATTTACACTGGTGAGCGTTTATGGCCCTTGGGCCTCTTGTTTAAGTTTAGCGTCATTGCGACAGTATTTCAGTGATACGCCCATTTGACCACAGGTTAAACCACTTACCTACTGAAAATCAGCTTGAAGTCTTTCTCATTTTGATTCCGAGTATACAGACCAAGACTTGAACAACAGAGGGGACAAAAGATATTAAGTTTAATGGTGCCCAAAAATGTACAAATGCTTTTGTTTCTTAGAAAATCTAACAAATGTAGTAGATTAATGATAGATGCATCTATTAAAAGAAAGAACTGAGTCTTCTGTCTTTTAGGCATCCTGATTTGGTGATAGATATTTTCTACAGCTTTCTTAAGTTGGGATAACAGTGGAACGAATTATCTGTTAAAATTTATGTTAACCCTTTCCCTTATAGAGGATACCATGAAAAGACCTATGCGAACAGCATAAATTCAGAGTAACTCGCAGGCTGATCAGGTTTTATGCTGTTCGCTGCTCCTCAGTGGTCTGGAAATGAGGATTTTATAATTAAATTTGGTAAGGTTTAACTGTGGTTTTCTGCAGATCAGGCTTTATGTGGTACCTATTGAGTGCGTCAAAATGAGTCTATATGAGGGAAAGGGTTAAAAGTGAACTGTTGTGTAATTACGCTATAACAAGTAAATGTTTTTTTGCTGTACTTTATGTATTGAACCGTTAATGGTTATAATATTAGAATCATCAGTATATCATATTCATGATTTTCTTAAAAAAAAAAAAACAATTTGTATTTATCAACGTTTTTGTATATATGAGAAATCAAAGTAAAACTGTCTGTCCGTTATACTTTAGCAATTAAGATTAATTTATCGATATGTGCAAAAGAGTTGTCGGAGCGACACATATGCCCCCTTACTCCTCCCCGACTCCTATCGAGGTTACTGTGACCTGGACCTTTGACCCCAAAATCAGTAGGGATCATCTACTAGTAATGACCAATCACCGTATGAATTTTGAGGAATGTGGGCCCATGTGTTCACCAGTTATTGATCGTGGTCTACCTGCATACCGACCGACATTTTCAAAACAATATGCCCCCTCTTCTTCGAAAGGGGGAGGGGGCATAAAAATAAATCCAGGGGATAGATAATGTATACTATATACTATTTGATCCCGTTTGATCAGGGGAAGAAGAAACTTTGCGTTAAATGCCTTAATCGTCTTAAAGATATATATGGAATTCATTAAACTCGCTGGTGTTTGTGTATAAAAACTTGATGAAGCATACTACATTTGGTTCTTTACTTTGATGACTTACCTCCATTTACTATGGCAACATTTCCACAAAGTGCATAAAAATTGATTGACAAAGAATACTTCTATTCACAATCTGCGATCTGCAGCTTGATACAAGTGGAAGAAAGTACCCAGAGCACAGACGAACTATCGGCATTTTTCAAACCAGCTTGAATGAAATCTAAGTGACCAGAAATGTTATAAACACAGACCATTTATAATCCTGTCACATTATTATTGGTTATAAGTAATTGTTTGACTCTGTATTTTGCTGCCAAGATTAAGCCTTCAGTTTTTACCTAGTCTGTTCTGGACAACTCCTTAACTGGGTGACAGGTTTAAAAAGTAACTTTCGTCATATGCATATGATTGCAACATATAAAGGGGAACTACTCGGTCGTATCTACATTAAATGTGTCAGCTTATAAGCGTCCTTTATGTGTATCAGCTGTTAAATTGTCAACATTAAGGGAGTGGTAGAACTAGTCCTCTCATTGTGAGAATAAGGCCAATTTTTTTTTAATGCAACCTGCTAATTCTTTGCAGTCCTATCTGGTAAGTGCCTTCAAACCACGGGCATGTATCGTTGACATACTATATCAGTTTCAGTGAATACAAAAACAATATATACGGATAAAAATATGGCAAATATGGCCATCGAATTTATCCCTCAGAGTATATGATACATTTTAAGGCATTTAACTCCTTAGGCCATGTAACACTCAGCATGGAGCCATGACCTTCACAGCCTTTAAAATGAACTAATGTTTTCAAACTTAAGTATCTATATAATTGATCAGAGATACACTGGGCTTTTAACGTACATGTCTCGGACTAGGCGGACGCTTTCGTTGATTGCTGTGAAGCTATTGTATCTTCTGTTTATTGGCATTTCATATCCACGTAAACTTCAGTTATTTACTTATTTCACGTATCGTAAAATGTCCCCTTCGTATCTTAACTTTTTTCCACTTGTTTTTAGTTCACCTTAGCACGAAGTCCTCGTGGTGAACTATTAGGATTACCCTCTGATCGGCGTCCGTCGTGCGTCGTCAACAATTTGCTTTAAACGACATCTCCTCTGAAACCTCTTGACAGAATTTTTTTAAAATTGACAGGGATGATCCTTGGGTGAACCTCCTAAAAGTTGCTATAATAAACTTGATCCCTTCAGAACTATGTTTGCCATGGCAACGGAAAGAAAAAAAAAATAAGAAAACTTAAAAAAATCAACTCTTTTAAAACTACTGGCCAGATTTCAAAATGTTTTAGTACAGATGTTCCTTGAGTACCCTCTACCAAGATTGCTAAAATTATTCGATCCGTAAAAAACATGGCCGCCAGGGGCGGGGCTAATTTGCCTTTTATGTATATAGTGAAAAATTTAAATGACATCTCCTCTGAAACCGCTGGATAGAATTTGATTAAACTTAGCATGGATGATCCTTCGGTCAACCTCCACAAAAGTTGCAAAAATAAATATGATCCATGTAGAACTCTGTTTACCATGGCAACAGAAAGAAAAAAAATATCAAAACTTTAAAAATCATCTTAAAAAAAATCAACTCTTTCAAAACCACTGGCCAGATTTCAAAATGTTTTGGTACAGATGTTCCTTGGATAGATATCTACAAAGGTTGCTAAATATATTCCGATTCGTAAAAAACCTGGCCGCCAATGGCGGGGCTAACTTTCCTTAAATGTATATAGTGAAAAATATAGAGACCTGTATTGCACCACTATCTCCCTTTAAGTGTAAAAATATCATATTTAACTTTGTTTACATTCTAGCATCCACATTTATAAAGCAATCTTGATCAGATGTATACATAATGAAATAAACCAAGGAGTTATGCCTGTTTGGAAGTTATAATCCATAAAACTTAAGATTGCCTTTAGAGCAGTGGTACTCAGGTGAGCGATATAGGGACATCTGTGTGTGTGTGTGTGTGTGTGTGTGTGTGTGTGCTCGATACATATATGTTGTTTTCCAAACTTGTCGCCTAGATTGTAAAATATCAGAAATTAGGAAATACAGACTGAATTAACTAGAAATGTGTATGGTAGATATGTATAATGATATTACGTCAAAATCACATAAATCCGACACCGGGCATACCAGTCATGCATCTATTCTATACTATGCCAAATGTCAAGCTTGGAGTTAATGGTTTAAGTCTCACCACTGGATCACTTAGGCTCGTATAGACCACAGGGCATTGCTCCTGTATTATCAATGAAATTCCTACTGCACACATGAATATCAACAAGGGTGGACACCATTTGGGGGTCGATTCACCATCATTTGAATAAATCTACTCAATCTATACACGGAATCAACAAACTATATGCATTTCCCTACCGAAATACACAAAGGTATCAATAGAATATCTCCCTATGTCTGTGTATTCATTTGAATTATTCACGATTCCACCAAAAGGACAACATCCTGTATCAAAAGACAAAATACATTTTTGAATGGTTCGGATTTTTACATTGCGGTAATGGTCAGTGTTATTGCGAATAAGTCTATTACCGAGGCATAAAATAATCGCAATAACGCTGACCATTGCAATTATGTAAAAATATTATAGGCCTACATCTAAATGTACATCTTTGAACATGCCGCACTCTTATGCATTTCT
>CM037777.1:31747727-31797727 GCA_021229015.1 Solen grandis | reverse complement strand
AATAAGCAAGGCTGTTGTAAAGAAGCTGTACTGTAAAAAAGTGGTAACCATATGAAGCGGGATTGCAGATTCTTTATAAAGCCAACTGGATTAGTTAGGTTTTTGTCTTTGCTTTAAGTTAAGAATGACGAACTAAAGACAATAATTACGAATGAAGCTTTTATATACTAAACAACTCATATAAAAAGCAAAGTATATATAGAGAAACCAATGGTTCCTGGTGTGTTGCTGCCCATTAAAAGAAAAATCAATGACCTTATATATAATAAGAAGGTAGGTAACTTCGTCCACTGAAAACGTACATCATGTCGTTTCAATTGCCGTAACTCCTTTTAAAACTGGCGGATTTTCATAAAAATTGTCTTATTTTGCGTAGAAGGGATGAATGTAGACAATCAAGTACAAAAATCACCCCCTTGCCAAAGGAATCGCCCTAAAAATGTTCGCGAATTCAAAAACGCGTTTGGGCAGAACAGATCTGACCGACGGAATCTCGCCAAAAAAACTAAAGAAACATTAAATCTACAATATCAGTATTGAATTGAATGGACAGATACTAACAAAAGAAACACATAATTAAAAAATGAATACTTGTTATTTCATTTTTCATCTTATGCAGCCTTTTTCTGCCTTTTTAAAAATTCTTTCAACTCGACCTTGACCGATGTTTTTGTCCCTGTATGTCTTTATTCATCCCTTCCACACAAAATAAGACCAATTATATGAAAAACTATCAATAATCAAAGGAGTTACGGCAATTGAAACGACATGATGTACGTTTTCAGTGGACAAAGTTACCTACCTTCTTATTATATTTAAGGTCATTGATTTGTTTTAATAAGCAGCAACGTACCGGGTACCTTTGAGAGAAATATAATAGACCGGGAAGGCAGTGACAATAAAATAGCACAGGTAACATGGTACCATTATTGTTCATAGCGACGACCAACTAAACTTTATGAATACGTATTATTATTTGACATTCCAATGGTATCTGGGTGATCTGTAGCTAACACACATGTATAAACATGTGCATATTAAAACTAAGTTACATAATTGGCTAACCAGTGAATTTTACATTAAAAAGTACTATATAACAGTAGATATTTTTAAATGATAAGAAAAGAAATAACTTGCATTCATTTTATCATTTGCGTTTAAGCCGCTCCTTTTAAACTTGTATGGTTATCATAAATTCCTTTTTTTTTGTATGCAATGTGGTATATGATGCCCTGTTTAAGAAAGCAAGGCAACGTTAGAAAAGTTTTTTAACACGCTTTGTGTATGGACCTATCCATTCTTCCACGATAACGTTGTAACTACTGCTTACTAGATCTTTTACGGCTGCATATCGTTCAAAGGGGAATCGATTGAGCTAAAATTCATGATCACAAAGATATCTACAAAAACTAATTATTTTTCGAGATGCATGCAGTTTCCTGAACTACGTATGGGGCCATTTTTACTATTCCGCCATTACTGTGCCATTTCAAGCTCGATCTTCAAAAGCGTCATGTCATCGGAAAGAGGTGTAAAACAACTATACATGTACTTGCATGCATGTTGTCTCCATATAATACTTTTCGTATTTGAAATATTTAAGGTCAAAGGAAAAAGCGATAATTGAGATTTGACATTGACCGTTGAGATTTTCCGGAAACGGAAGTGCAATACACAATGAGTTGCTATACTGCACATTCAGTGGTAATTTCAAGCAAATCGATCAAGAAATGAATGTGGACTTCAGAGCAGAAAAGACGTTTATTTCTGTTTAATACGAGATACATTTGTATTTTAATGGCTTAATAGATATAAAGGCTAAACCGCGTAAAAACGGCGAAAATCGGCAAAATATAGCCAGCCAATCTTTACAAAAATCAAACGTTTTCAAATATATATTCCGTTGCCCTTATGCGGCATAACTTAATTCATTCGACTCCGATCTTCTATAAAACTAGTAAACTTCTGAGAGGTATTCTAAAGTATAACAAATTACCTATATTGTGTCGACAAATTATTTTTCAGTTTTATGCCCCCCAAATGGATTTTGGGGTGCATATAGGAATGGCACTGTCCGTTTGTACGTCCGTACGTCCCGCTTCATGTCCGCTCTGTAACGCCTACATACATGCGTGGATTTTGAGATGATGATTAAGACCCGGGTTCGTATCTCAAATGTCAAGGACATACTCTGGGGTCAAAGGTAAAAAAAGAAACATTTGTCGTGTCCGGGCTCTAACTCCATCATACATGGATGGATTTTGACTTACCTTGGCAAGATTTTTTTCTTGAAAGACAATGTGTCGCATATAGGACTTAGGTTGGTATCTTAAAGGTCAAGGCCACAATCTGAAGGTCGAAGGTCGAAAAGGAGAACATTTGTCTGTCCGAGCTCTAAGTCCACCATTCATGGATGGTTTTTGAAATAACTCAGAACAAATGATCCTCTTGAGAAGATGATGTTATATGCATAGACCCAGGTCTGTAGCTCAAAAGTCAAGGTCACAGTCGGGGTCGAAAATCAAGAAGGGGAACAATTTTTGAACATAGTTGCTTGCAACGCTGTTTTATGGTAGCACACATTTTGAATCGGACAACATTTTTGGGCTATATTTAGAAATTTATATTTATAGATTTACCTTTTTTTACTACACAAAGAAAAAGTCATCACTAAATGATGATATTTTTCATATTTATTTCAGTACGATTGCGTTATGGAAGTCGAAGCTGAATAAAAATGTGTTGAAAATCGATGATTGAGATACCGGGTTAAATAAACTGTAATAAAATACGCGGCAGAAACAATCGCAGAACATTAGGAGATATTTCGATCCATGACTGGCTGGAATTTCCAACGATAGCCAACAATATACAAAAAAATCATGTGATTAAACAGTTGGCGCAATGGCGCAATGGGTAAAAAGGTCGGTATGTTTGGTGTTGAAAATGGTGGTGGGCTCTAGTCCAAGCAGAGTAATTTTATAGTTACATTGTTTTTAATTACTTTTGTAATATACATATTTTTATCATTATGAAAATAATTAATTTGAAAAAGAAGAAAAGCTACATGTAATTCAAATCTATGATAGAAAGTTTGTTGTTTTACATTACATATTCATATAATCTTATAAACTGAAGGCAAGAGAAATGGGGTGAGTAAAAGTGGCGATATGTTTATTGTTAGCAATCCATTGAGATAAATGATGTGTGTTCTCAGCGATATGAGCGCTTTGATTATGTCCGGGCTCTAACTCATGCATGCATTGATGTATTTTGAAAAATAAATAAATAAATAAAACAAAAACTTGGCACAATTGCTCTCCGTGATGAAACGATGTGTCCTGCGCAAGACTCAGGTCTGTAGCTCAAAGGTCAAGCCCACAATCACAGGTCAAACGTTTGAAAGTGGCACTTATTTCTGTGCCAGTCCTCTTCATGTTGTTTTACATATAACGATTCTGAAATAACAGATAGGCTTCCAGATATGTGACACGTATTCGTATCTAGAAGGCCAATATCATAGTCTGGGATCAAATGTCAAAAAGGGAAAATATGTTCGTGTCCGGGCTCTTTCTCCATCATGCATGGATGGATTTTGAAATATTTTGGCACGAAATTCTACTAGGAAGACCTAGGTCTGTAGCTCAAAGGTCAAAGTCACAATCAAAGGTCAAAGATTGAACAGTTGCATTTTTTTCTGTGCCCGCGCACTTAATGGTGTTTTCCATATAACGATTTTTAAATAACATGGCACAAATAGGCTTCCAGATATGATGCACGTGCAAGATCCACGTATTTAGCCTAAAAAGTCAAGGCCAAAATTAGTCAAAGGGAGAAGATGGTCCTGGCATACACATGATTCAGGTTTTACTGTCGGTGATTTCCTTCAGGGACATTAAATCCCCTTTATATCTGCTTAAAACCTGCTTTTAATATATTGACCTCATTTGACGTCATATGACCCAAGCCTTCACCAAACATAAGATATATTTCAGGGCGTATATGCTGTCCAAATGTTTCTAGCATATCTGAAAGTTTCAAAACATTTAAGTACATCTTAAGGTCTGTATATCGAAATTTGTTTTTGCCATAGAATGTTGGCTTTTTCGATGTTTTGAAGCTTGACAAATTATCATCACTCAATTTGTATATCAGGTCATATGAAGCGCGATAACCTTTTGTATCTCACCAGAGCACAACATGCTGAAGGTGAGCTACTGTGATCACCCTAAGTCCGTCGTCTTGCGTCGTCCGTTTTGCATCGTCAACCAATTACTTTTAGATATCTCCTCTGAAAACACTGAGTATAAATTGATGAAACTTGGCAAGAACGATCATTGGAAGGCCCTTCACAAAAGTGTTTTTTTAGATAAACTTGGTCCATTCAGAACTCTGGTTGCCATGTCAATTAATATAATTTCATTTTAAAAACTGCCTCTTTTCTGAAACCAATGGTAAGAATTTAATGCAATTTGGCACAAATGTATTTTACTGCTTATTTTTTTTGAGTTACTCCTCGAATTCTATAGCGACTAGCTAATATGAAAACAGTAACAGATCCCGTGAACAGAAACGATGCAATAAGTGATCCCTTGAAATGGCCTAGGTCAACTAGTTAACTCATCTTCTCTTTATTGAAATTTTCAAAATTCTTCTTTAAGGAAATAAGTTCTCAGAATTTAATAAAATTTGACACAAATATACACCTTTTAGTGCCCTACCAAACTTTTTAAAATAAAGTTGATCCTTTAAAAATGAGGCCTCCAGGGGCTTGCACCCATTCCTAATATACTCTATACAGGACATTTCAAAAGAAGAAATCTATCAAACCAATAGTCAGAACATTATGTTATGTGACACAAATAATGTTCACCTGATAGTGCCCTACCATAATTGCTACAATAAAGTTGATTCAATGGAAAATAAGACCCTTAGTGGGTCGGCTAGCGTCCTCATATACTCTAATAAAAAGTTCAAAATTCTTCTTGTTCTACTTCGAGTTGTTTTAATGATGTATTGTCCAACCTTTTCATAGCGATTATTTACCAGACAATTCGAATCGTAACCAATTCTTTACCTTTTTTTTACCTGGTCAGTTTTGTAATCATCCCCTTGTTACTTCGTAACCATTTTCAAATTGTTGATACATTCATAAAAATTCTTACCGACCAAGTCGATATTACCTTAATTATGTCTTACTTGCACGCAATGAAAGTTACTTAATATAAATTTCAGATAAAAGTGCCAAAAATTACGTTCACTTGATGAAATAAGTGTTGTTATTGAATATTATAATCCCCTTGTTTTTTCTTCTGTTACATGAAAAACTTTATGTACCGTATACATACTTATATTGAACTATGATTTATTGCCACTTTGATGATTGTATAAGAAAGAGTTGCTGCACTGAAAAAACTTTACAGTAAACCTTCACCATAGTGTATGGTGTATTGATAATGCCCTACTTTAATTGGTAAACTAAGTTGATCCCTTGAAAAATGAGACCCTGTGTACTCTATATATAAATATATATATTCTTCTGCTATCAAACACATAGAATTTAATTCAAGCCTGGGGAAACGTATATAATCCTGCACATCGGGAACGTGAAATGATAATTTCTGCTGGAGGCAGACAGCCCTAAGTATTCTATCAAAGTAAGACAACTAACAATAGGTACCTGCATCGGAAAAAAATCCAATAGGATATATATTTGTATTAAACAGCTATAATTATGGGTAGAGATGATATCTACGGTTACAAATAAACTTAAAAAGAGACTTCCGAATGACCTACTTGTTATCAAATTTCATAGGCCTGTAAAAATCCTCTAAATTACTATTTCCGTGATACCAGTTGATTAGTATTGGTTTCTTGTAGCAATATATATTTCACATTGAAAAAGTACATGATATTCACGGTCAACAACAGATATATGCATTTGAACAGTCTGCACATAAATCTATTTTCTCTTGCTTCATTTACATATCTACCACTTTCAATCCTAAAACGATGATTAGAAAATATAAATTTAATTTAAATATGACTAAAATTCTCTGAAATGATAACATCTTCCCGACTCAACAGACCTATTTCATTCTTTATTCTTGACATCAGAGATTCTTTGTTTGAGTTCAAATAGAAAAAAAATAGTATTATATCTTTCTGTGCTATCCACAAGAAACCAAATCCTTGTGTATACAGTAAATGGTTATTAGTAATTGCCTGAGACCGTCGATCAGTGTCATCCAATACTTTTAACATTTGATAACAAATCTTTGAGTATCTATGGGAAGACAGTATTAATAATTCACACAAATATGCCATACAATTTGTATAGTAGGTAGTATATAGTGGTAAGCTCACACATTCACCTACAAAAACACACCAGAGTCATTAATACAACTGTTCACTCGTAAATAATTCTTTCTAGAAAGTATACCTTGATAGCATAACGAAAGGTCCCGAATATGATATCCATTATAAATAGTAGACTTGACCACAGCAGCAAACTTTGGTCAAAACTTTTAAAATGGTGTATACTACCTTAAAATGGAAAAAGAAAACATGCTTTTGGGGTTTTGGGGGCTTGTGGTAAACAGGAACCCCATAAACTTATGAAGTAATATTATTTTTTCGACCTCTGTATGACCATTTTTAGTTTATTTCATTTATATTATAATCAAGAACGATTTGAGACAAAGCTAGCAGAAAGCCTTATCATTCGTATCAACGAATGAAATCTATTGTTTATTTCTGTTTTGTAAATTATTTCTCCGACAATAAATAGAATATGAATTGAATTGAAATTGAATTGAAACAATTATTATTAATAAAGAATCAACATACAGTAAATTAATCAATTTATATATTTACGTCTCAAATCGGTCTTGTTTATTTCATCAGCTGACTGATAAGAAGAAAAGAAATGCTGAGAGAGAGAGAGAGAGAGAGAGAGAGGTGGAGGTGTTCGGTACACTATCCCTGACATACTGATATTCTTCTACAACTACACCATTTAAAGTGCGCATGTGTGATTGTTTCACTGCAAGCAGAAGGCGTGGATTAATCGGATTTTGTTTATTATTGCACAAGTTCGATTTCTTTTAAAATTAAGTGTTTATTGAATGTTTTTTTGACACAAAACAATTGTTAGCTTCAATTTATTCAGTCTACGGCAACGTGAAAGGCGTATCATGTGTTATTGACGAAAAGAATATCAAGTCACCGATTCTGATCTCCACTCAGTTGTAGGTGGTTTTGACACAACATGTGCTTAAATAAAGCATGTCGCATCGAGCGGCTCATTGATTGGACTAATATATGTACTAGAACCACTGTGTAGACATTGAGCAAATAAATCGATGCGTGCAAACACTAGAGTTTAATATGTCAATAAACAATGAATGGACTGACAACAATAAACTTAGCAAAGCTAGACGGCAGACAGTTACGGACATTATTCATATCGGGGCAATGTATTCACATAGTGTGTGCATATTTGTAATCTCCAGGGACTTCAATGGAGACAAGGTTACAAACCGCAACAAAGGCATTATTGATAAAAATTCTCGCCAGTAGTACCATAATATATATTCTTATTATTTTATAAATTGGATATAAAGTACTATTGGGGGTATCATTTACTTCAACTTGTTAACTTATCTATTTTATTTCGATCGGGAAACAAGTTTCTTACAACTTATACTAATCCCTCTCGACATTTCCTGGGTTGGACCAGTACTTTGCGTTTGTGAAGGTCACGACGGGGTTCGAAAGAAACCAAAACCTTCATGATCACATTCGGACACATTACCATTGGACCACTGCATCCACTTTTAATGGAACAAAAAGAAATGTGCCAATAAAAGAATACATTTCTGGGAATGTTAATGTGTCTACCGCTTTCAACAATTAAGTCATGAGACGATGTACGAAATCTAGCCAGTGCAACTCTAAATTTTGATTCTGTAATAATGTCGAGGTATGTTTCAAAGTTGAATGAATGTTTATATAGACTATATTAATCTAGGCGAGTAGAATTATTGATGGATGAATACCATCTCTGGTGATATATATCTAATTCTCGCTGTTTAACAGTATAATAGTTTATATCCATATTAAATTGATTTTCCCACATATATGCTAATCCTATTTGGTTCAACATAGTTTTGATTTTATATGCCCAGTTATTCTCATTATAATTTAAACCATTTTCAAAAATCATTATTTTAGTGTTTGCAGCATTTAATTTTAACTTCCATACGTCACAGTAAAGCTCTATATCATTAAGAATAGATTGTAATGAGACTGGATCCTGTGTAAAAACAACTGCGTCATCAGCAAATAATAATAAAAATAGTTGTACATCATCAATACTTATCAATCCATTGATATTACTATTTATGTTGTTCAGTATATCATTAAGAAAAAATAAACACAATATGCTACTGGCCGGGTCACCCTGCTTCACACCGATTTTTTAAGAGATCGAATCCGATTTTAAAGATTTGTATCGAACAGACGCTTTCACAGTTAAATATATAGATTTTAGTGCATTTACAAAGTTCCTGCTTATATTTTCATTCAATAATTTTCTCCATAACAGTAATCTATCAATTCTATCAAACATTTTCTCCCAATCTAAAAATGCTACATATAATTTTTTTCTTATTATACAATGTTTTTGTGATAATTGCATCTAATATAAAAAAAAAATCAACGGTTTATTTATTTTTTTGAAAACCATATTGATTATCTGTAAACTAGTCGTATTTATCTGACCATTTGTAATTTATCGACTGTTTCAGGCAGATTGCATCTTGTAATTACGATTGAAAAAAGGGATTGAATTGAATGTCATTCAAAGCTTTTCACACAGACGAGACCTTTTTTACTATATAGTTTGTCATACCCAGACAATACCTTGGCCTGACAAATGGCGCGAGATTAAACGTGCAAAAACTTGTAAAGCAAAATTATCATATTACCTGAAAAATTATACTCGTTAGGTTATTTTTCAATGTACTTCACTGCCCAATAGAGGTTGAAATACTCTTGTATCGTAATGTAAATCAAGATAATCTCAAAATATTGCATGTTGTTGTTGTATTGGGGTTTACCGTCGCTTCGATAATATTTCAATCATATAGCGATGTCCAGCTAAATACAGGTGGAAGAAGACCCCGAGTACACAGAGGTACCTACCGCAAGCCAGCTGGAAGGCTTCCTCGCATGAAAAATCCGAAGTCCCTACCGGGATTCGAACCCACAGCGGTGAGGGGCTGAGAGATTTTAGTCCACGACTTTTTAAGTTACATACTTAGGGCGACGTTTAACGAAATTTGAATATCCCACCCTGATAATAATAACCAAGCCTTACAATTGGATTTTTAATCCCAATCATTGGTAACAGTTTATCTGTAAATACAATGCATTGCTATCTGTGGTTGTTACCTTGATGCTGCTTCTATATCAAATATTTAAAGTACCCAATCATTTAAAACTTTGAGAAATATTTTGTATACTAGAATCCAGTGGTATTCGAATGTGGGTCTGAAGAAAGTGGGTTCGAACCCCGTTGAGGCAAAGATTTTTACGACCTTCCCAAGCGCAAAGTACTGGTCCAACCTAAGATCTGTCATCAGGGATTAATATACTAAGAACTTGCTTTCCGATCGACGTAAAATAAGTACGTTTTAACGTTGAAGTAAATGATTCCTCTGATAATACTTTAAAACCATTTTATAGAATGATAATGGATCATGTTGGACTAAAATGTTCGGGTACATCTCCTTCATGTCAATTTATTCGTCCTTGTACGCCGCATTTAATTGTATGTACATGTTTAGAATTGATCGCATGCTTTGTTTGTACCGCAAGCAAAAATCTGTATCGATAATGCCTTTATTCCTTCTGTAACCTGATCTCCTTTTTTTTAACCTCCACTCAGGTAAAAGATATTCATACACTGTACAATTACACTGGTCTGTTTACACTGTACCCACTTGTAAAATCGTGACTACAGACTTTTTTTTAATACACTACATTACAATACACAGCAATACACACCATGTACACACATTATACAATAAACTCACCAATTATGGATTAAATGTCTTTGGATTTTCCAAATTCGTTGCTCCCTGTGATCGGTTAGCTGTTATCACTGTAATGATAAGTGGTAACAGAGTAGAAAAAAGTGCATATCATTCCATCACAAGTAAGAGAGAAATTACTGTGCTGCCACTAAGAAGCTTTGTGGTTATTTCCCAATTAATAATTATTACCATAAAATGCACAAAACATGAATGAAAACGTACTGCCAATATTGTAATTAATGAATTTAAAGTTACGATTCCATTTCAAATAATTTGATGAAGCTTCTTCAACAAAATAATTAACAGACCTGCACCCTTCAAAAGCAAACTTCCAACTGCAATCAGCTGACCAAACAATTGCCAAAAAGGCGGGAAACCTGTCAGACCAGACTACTCTAGTAGTACCATAATGTTTTGTAACTCTTTAACTAAAACACTCTTTACAAATAAACCCCCCCAAAAATAATCAAATCTAAATATAATTCAAAATATGATATTGAAAACTAAGGGAAATAATTTAATTAAAATATGAATAAATCTCAACCTGGTTACATACGTAATCCAAGTACGAATTCACAAGTGATATTACTGTCCTAGGGACAAATCACTATAAATATAACCTATTATGGTTAACTCCACTCCTTTTCACACACAGAGTGCATAAAATTCATTTCCATCAGATGTTGATATTTTTTTTAAGAAAATGAAAAGAAATGGCTTAAACTTAAGTTACCTCTATACGCAGATGAAACCATTATATTGTGTTTGTGTAGGGAAGGTGGGGGGCCTCCGTGGCCGAGAGGGTAGAGTCGCTGACTTTAACACTTACTTAGCGTTGGTTCGAATCCCGGCAGGGTCATTCGGATTTTCATGTGAGGAAGCCTTCCAGCTGGCTTGCGGTATGTCGGTGGTTCTACCCGGATGCCTCCGTGCATTTGGGGTCTTCCTCCACCCGTAATTAGCTAGACGTCGTTTAACGACGCTAAACTCAAATATTCAAGTCAAGTCAAATCATAGTCAGCCATTATATTGTCTGACTCGCCGACTGTTTTTAATTTTTTTAAAATGCTTTTTATCAATATTGTGAATTTAGGAACTAAATGTTAACATTGCTAAAACTAAAATAATTGTTTTTGGATCAAGAAATACGTAAAATCTGGAATTAAAACTCGGTGAATATCCTATTGAAATAACTTATTCGCATCACTTTCTAGGTGTAACCTTTACAAACAGTGGACCTTTTTTTCAAGCAATAAAACATCTCTCATAACAATCTAGAAAGTCACTACATGTGTATCTGCTATATACTAAAACAAAACATGCTGATTTATAAATTGAATTGTCCCTAAACCTCTTTGATCATACTTTTCTCCCAATATATACATTTGACTCAGAAATAATTAATTTCGAAAACATCGACGTCTTAGAAAAAGTACATAAAGAATACTGGAGCTAGAAAACGTACCCCTATTTATATGATACATTCGGCATTGGGGCGATATCCTCAAAGATAATGTCAAAACAAAGAATAATCTCCTATCTGAACCACCTTAAAACCGAAAAAATGAACAAAAATATCATACAAACGATATAAGTATGTGTTGGATCAAAACTTAGAATTTAAATCGATAAATAAAATTAAAGAATTTCTAAATGAAAGCAACAGGCCAACGGTATGGATATATACCAGACACAATAAAATAGTCACATTCTACATAAACAAATAAATGCTATACTTTAAGACCAATATGAACAATTATGGGATTTTCAAATAAACAATGCACACAAGCGGAAAATATATAAAGCTATAAACATTTATCTAATTGTTCTTTATTCCTTGAAATAATATCTAAATACGTTTTCACTAATTCATGACAGTAATGTTTTTCAAACAGCTCCGAAATTACATTTTGCAGACAAACTAAACAATCATGCAAGTTAACTCGTATTGTTATGAATGATGTTCAATGCACATCGATTTTAGTTAACCCCATATACAATGAGATACCACAATCGCGTCTGCATAATTGCTGTGTAAGCCTACCGTTCGTTTTAGTGTACAGTGCTCTATCATACACATCTTTATAAGGCAGTATTTATCTTCAAAATAATGAATGGCCTAACCAATCTTAATTTTAGCTTTAAATGCATTTTTGCACGACACTAATGTAAAGAAGCTTTATTAGCTGCACTTGCTTTGTACTAAACGTATAGATACGCAAATCGCGTAATTATAAGTTCTGTTTACGTATCAGTATTAACATTTGTTGTCACTGATCAGGGAGTAACATTATTTTAATCATGTTTACGGATAATAACCCAAAATATCTATGTTTTGAGTCTAGTTAAGATATTAATTGACTGGTACATTTTAACAACACATATGACCTAATATTTGTATATCAACCAAATTATTTATTCTCAATCTCGATATAAGGCAAAATTAAAAATAAAATTTCATTATATAAAGTATTGCAAATTCAACAATCATATTTATGAATACATATCCTGATCTTTATACCAACGGAAACAGCATACTTTGTAATAAACTGTAGTCCCCATATTTGTATATGTTCTGTATACGCGGGTGTAATAAAGTGTTTACCTATTTGTCTGTCTGTCTGTCTAAAACAAAATTAAGTAAAATATAAAATAAGAAATGAAAATTATTGTTACCTTAATTGTTCCAAGTTAATCCAAGCAGTACGCGATTGCCATGCGCAGTGAAGTACCTTAACAGTACTGTATTACAAGGGTTGTTGGTTTGTGAGTGTATTCCCCGTCGTCATACAAATTAAACATCTACAATAAACCATGTAACTTGATAGGGAGATTTTGGGGTCCTCTAAAAGGTTTGTAGTTGTTACTTTACCTGCGATTTATTGAAAAAAATATAACCGTTCTGAGTGTAAAGCGTAAAAGAAAAAAAAGAATAACATCTGAGACTTGATTAGACTTGACTATTTGAGTTTAGCGTCGCTTCGACAGTATTTCAGTTATATAGCGACGTCCAGCTAATAACAGGTGGAGGAAGACCCCGAATGCACGGAGGCATCCGGGTAGAAACATCGACCTACCGCAAGCCAACTGTGGAAGGCTTCCTCACATGGAAATCCGAATGACCCTGCCGGGATTCGAACCAACGCGGTGAGGGGCTGAGTGAGTGTTAAAGTCAGCGACTAACATCTGAGATAAAAATGAAAAGTCTTAACATGTATGTACACCAAGGCGACATAATATTCAAGCAGTGTTCAATGTGTTGATGTTTCTTATCATTATGGGCTCAAAATTTATAATATGTGTTCAATGTGTAGATGTTTATTATAATTATGAGCTCAATGTTTATTATGTATGTTCAATGTGTAGATGTTTATTATAATTATGAGCTCAATGTTTATTATATGTGTTCAATGTGTAGATGTTTATTATAATTATGAGCTCAATGTTTATTATATGTGTTCAATGTGTAGATGTTTATTATAATTATGGGCTCAATGTTTATTATATGTGTTCAATGTGTAGATGTTTATTATAATTATGGGCTCAATGTTTATTATATGTGTTCAATATGCAGATGTTATTATAATTATGGGCTCAATGTTTATTATATGTGTTCAATGTGTAGATGTTTAGTAAAATTATGGGCTCAATGTTTATTATATGTGTTCAATGTGTAGATGTTAATCATAATTATGGGCTTAATATTTATTATATGTGTTCAATGTGTAGATGTTAATCATAATTATGGGCTCAATGTTTATTATATGTGTTCAATGTGTAGATGTTAATTATATTTATGAGCTCAATGTTTATTATATGTGTTCAATGTGTAGATGTTTATTATATTTATGGGCTCAATATTTATTATATGTGTTCAATGTGTAGATGTTTATTATATTTATGAGCTCAATGTTTATTATATGTGTTCAATGTGTAGATGTTAATCATAATTATGGGCTCAATGTTTATTATATGTGTTCAATGTGTAGATGTTAATTATAATTATGGGCTCAATATTTATTATATGTGTTCAATGTGTAGATGTTTATTATATTTATGAGCTCAATGTTTATTATATGTGTTCAATGTGTAGATGTTAATCATAATTATGGGCTCAATGTTTATTATATGTGTTCAATGTGTAGATGTTTAGTATAATTATGAGCTCAATGTTTATTATATGTGTTCAATGTGTAGATGTTTATTATAATTATGGACGCAATGTTTATTATATGTGTTCAATGTGTAGATGTTTATTATAATTATGGGCTCAATGTTTATTATATGTGTTCAATGTGTAGATGTTTATTATAATTATGGACGCAATGTTAATTATGTATGTTCAATGTGTAGTTGTTTATTATAATTATGGGCTCAATGTTTATTATATGTGTTCAATGTGTAGATGTTTATTATAATTATGGGCTCAATGTTTATTATATGTTTTCAATATGTAGATGTTTATTATAAATTATATTTATAAACTTGGCATGGATGATGCTTGGATTAACCTTCACAAATGTTGCAAAAATTAACTTGATTCTGGTTGCTATGGCAATGGAAAGAAAGCATATTTATATTTGAATATTTTTAGATTCAAAATGAATGTCCGGAAGAACATGCAGTTAAAACGTTCCGCATATGGAGAAAAAAAGTTGTTTGGTAACACTAACATCTCCGAAAAAAAAAATGGGTCGGTAGGTTGGCTAAACTTTTTTTTTTTTCATTTTTACCGTATTTTTTTTAGAGGAGGTGACGAAACCAGCGTTTTGCAACCGTAATAGCACGATGCTATGAAATGCTACGAAATAAAGTTTAGGGTCGGAACAAAAAAAAAAGCGGGGGGGGGGGGGGGTCGCTTTTAACGCCTAAGGTTTACAAATAGGATGAAAGAGTGTGTACCGGATATTGGCAATGCGACACAATTCCTTTATGAAAGGCTTTCGAAGTTGCGTCTTTGGTCTGAATGAAAGTGTTTATGGAAAATAGTAGGGAGCGATAAAGTGTTTATCCCAGGAAAAAATATTTATAACAATTCCCGTCTGTCTCCTACATAGGCCATGATAAATGATAACAATAATAAAGTAAATCCTTGACTTCTAAAAAGTTTTTAATACCATATATGCTCGGATTCACCAATAGATATCATTGAGGTTTTAAACCCTTGTAATGGAGTGGATGTAAGAGAACTCCCCAGAACATTCGTCATTTGATAAATATCCATTTATTTATCATTTTAGTGTTAGGGTCTGATTACGAAACAGAAATCTTTTTAAATCACGGATTTAGTAGGAAGAGTCCTGTTTTCTAAAATATCAAGGGCGCCTGTACCACGACCCTCCCCTCTGGACCCTTATGGGTCCCTGGATCGCTTAGTGGCAACGCACAATGCGTCCCGGACTGTACCCCTGTTCCTCTCACTTTATCCTCGCAATCCATATTCGACAAACTAAACATCATTTATCATTATAGTATTAAAAAACTTCATACAACATATTTCCATGGAAACGTAAAAATAGGTGGAGCATCAAAAGGGATAGCAGTAGACAAGACCCATGTCACATAAATGACTGGACACACTGCATGACCTCTTCCATCAAAACGGCTGTAAACAACAAGAAATTGGGATGATAGATACAGCGTGAAATAAAAACGCAAACAGTTCTATAAAAATCATGCAGAACCTCCGGGTCTCTCTACCATAGTATAAACCAAAAGATCCAGTAGTGGTGTTCATTGAGATGCAGGTTGCGAGTTTAATTTCCACATGGTGCTTATGATCTTTCCAACGGAACTTACCTATGAGGGGTCTTGTGCAAAAGAGGACCAATCAACAAAAGTAAAAGTTATTTAAAGAACAGCTGGGTTAGTTCACATTGTCATTATTTTTACTATTATAATAAAACTAGATACAGACCATTTGCACTAGAAACGCATACCCCCATCCTTTCTTCTTCTCCTACGATACATATATTGAAACATGGTAAGGAACGGAATCCTACAGCGTCTAAGAAATCGTGACTGTACAGAAAAAACATATGACCCCCATATCGCTCACCTGAGTACCACTGATCTAAAGGCAATCTTAAGTATTGTGGACCAAAACTCCCATTCAATGCATAATAATCTTTGGTTTTTAAACATTATGTATACATCTAATCAATATTACTTTATAAATGTGGATGCTAGAATGTAAACAAAGTTAAATATGACATTTTTTATACTTCAAGGGCCATAATTGGAGTTAGTGGTGCAATACCAAGTCGGCCTTGGCAAGATATTAGCCATTAAAATTACCACCAGGTAAGAAGATTTATATAAAAAAAAAAAAAAAAAAATGGTAATATTCATTTGGTTGTCATAGCAACCAAAGTTGAAACTTGAAACTTGCAAATTTGATTTAACGCCTATTTCTACATATAAAAAATATAATCAATGGCGTTGTACAATGAAAATGATAAAAACTGATATGATGAAAGCTCTACATGGATTAAGTTTATTTAACAATATCTGAAGAGAGTTACCCAAGGAACATCTGTGCCAAAAAAAAAAAAAAAAAAAAAAAAAAATGGCATGCAGTTTTGGAGAACAGGTCTCTATAGTTTTCACTATATACATTTAAGACAAATTAACCCCACCCCTGGCAGCAATGTTTTTTACAGATCAAAATAATTTTAGCAAATTTGGTAGATGGTTAGCCATAGAACATCCGTGCATAAATATTTTAAAATCTTAACCAGTAGTTTCGGAACAAAAGTCTTCTAAAGTTTTCACTTTATTTATTTAATGCAAATTAGCCCCGCCCCTGGCTGCCATGTTTTTTTTACGGATTGGAATAATTTTAGCAATCTTGTAGAGGGTAACTAAAGGAATTTTTTTTTTTTTTAAATTCATATTTTTCTTTCCGTTGCCATGGCAACCAGTGTTCGACATGGATTAAATTCATTTTGTTGTGCAGGTTCACCGAAGAGACATTCCTGCGAGGTTTATTCAAATTCTGTCTAGCGGTTTCAGAGGAGATGTTTAAAGTTTTCACTATATACATTTAAGGCATATTAGCCCTGGCCCTGGTGGCTATGTTTCTTTACAGACTTTACACAAAAGGGTTAACATGGATCTACAGTAATTATTCAGAGGAGAACAGTGTGAAATAATCACATTTCAACCTTCAAAAGATATTAAAAGGGATCTTTTCTACTAGTGTCATACTATCAATGAAGTAAAAAGAGTAGGTCTACCGCGGTATACAACCTTTTTCCTTTGTTAATTCCACTATTTTGGTCAAGTACAGATAATGTCTTTTATCATTCCTGGCGCGAAATAAAAGTTTAGTGTTTATTTTCACATTGTTCTAAGAGTTTCAAACTATTTTCTTTTGAAAATAATCAGATGAGTGAGAGGTAAATTTGTTTCGGGTGTTTCTATTTCTATGAATTAATGATACCTTTAAACTGCCGTGTAAAATATGAAAATCAATGCTATCTACCCAACTTTTGTAAACACACATCTAAAAATAGCTTTGAGCACACAATGAACACGCCTTTATGTGTTGATGTATACAACGCAGGCCCGGATCCACCGGGGGTGGGGGAGGCGAAGGGGCCTTGGTCCCCCAGCTGCCCTGGTCATACATTTTTCTAGGCTATAAAATCCCTTGATTACATCATAGTAGTGTTGTCTAGAGGAAATCCCCATCGTGGGCCCCCATACTGAACCACCCGCATAACCACCTGACCAGCCAGACTCCTATTGTCTTATGGCCCCCTGCTGTTAATGTGTAGGTAATCCGAACCGGCATTCGTCCATGACTGTGTGATAAGCATGTGTTTAGGGTACTGCGGACACGTTCACTGATTGAGAGAAATTTACATGGCATCTAATAATTGGGAAAAATCGGCAATTACCAAAAGTTTGTATCAGTTACAACTATAAACTATTCTAAGCAAATGCAGTTTAAGAAATAGCATAAAAATAGTTAAGCTAAAAACAACAACTAAGCTGGACATTAAAATGTAATTAGCATCGAAACAATTTCACTAGAGCCAAAAAGAATTAATAATAATAATAATAAAACTACTTTGACGAAATCTACGCAAAAATTTTTTTAATTCACGTTTCTCTTCATGTATAATGTTTTAAATCTTGCTTTAAAAGCGGGCTAATTAGCTGCCGGCAGGTTGATGAACTATCAGGTATGAAAAATTGCCAATTTCGTTTTTGAAAAAGTTAAAAAGGTAATGATTTTTTTTTTGCTGTAGCAAACCTCAGATTAGATGCATACCTATCGCTAGCCATGCAAATTAAACTTAATCAGAAATGGGTTGTGTTTCTAAATGTCATCAGCTTTACTATTTTTACGTAACTTTTTAAGTATTATTTTTATGAAACTAACTCCTAAATATTTTTTCCTGAAAGGAATAAATACAAACAGCAGGCCGATACATCATCATGTTCACTTTTGAATATTTACGAATATAATAATCTACATGTATGTGTATTCAATGTTTCTTAATAAAGAGACCCTGGTGTATTTTAAATTTATAAAAATCATGAATATGAAATGAAAGACTTTGAAAATTTCAATCTGCCAAATTTTGAGACAATCCATATTTTGGGACAATATATATGTAGATTATGCATGATCATTAATTCAAATCAAATCCATTGAATGAGTTAATACACACCTAATGTTTGAAAAAGGTGCGATGCTTTCTGAAAGCTATTAAAATAAATATCTTGAGTCATTTATCCACGGTGCGTAACGCTTCTTTTCAGTATTTAAATATAAAAAGGAATTATATTATGAGAATCATTCTTACGTAAATATTTAAAAGAAAGCATGTAAGTCATGGAAAATAGTTTGGTTAAATATCAACAGCGCAATCGGCAAAATACTTTAGTATCCGTGTACTTTGATAATTTGATAAAACGGTGAATAGTCAAAAATATCCTCTGCTGTTTCGACCGTTTTGTCGTCGATTACCATCTTTCTATGATCTTACATGAGTTAAATATTTCGAAATATTCAGAGAAACATTTGAAATACAATGATAATGTTTACATAATAAAAGATGAGCGAAAATAAAACCGTTAAAGTACATTTGTATCATATTTTTTTATAAACCGGTGAAAATATAAAGCATAGAGCCGTTACGCGTCTCTGATCATATTTTGTTGAAATTCATATTGGCCGCATGCTTTGACAAACAAGATATTTTTACAGAATAAAGATTAATCATTTAGGTATACATATAGAAAGTGTCTTGTTTGTCAAAGCATGGGGCCACACTGAATTTTTCGTATCAACAGATGACATCAGCCAATATTTCGTACAAAACGCGTGTAAATTACGGTTTAATGAATTTCAACAGGTATTTTCAATCAAATATTTTGTTCAACCTGACAAATGATAAATACTGATTATATCCGTTTTCGGTGATTTAAGGTTTGTTGTGTATGTTAAAGATTGAAAAAGACTTCTTAAAAGCATATTAATTTTCCCGAAAAGTTTAGGCCATTTTTACACTTAGTGAACTTAGTCCTAACAATCTTGGTAACCATGGAACATCTGTTCTAAAACATTTTGAAATCTGGCCAGAAGTTTTGAAACAGATGATTTTTAATTTTTTATATTTGTTTTCTTTCCATTGCCATAGCAACCAGAATCAAGTTTATTTTTGAAACCTTTGTGAAGGTTCACCCAAGGATCATCCCTGCCAAGTTTATTCAAATTCCGTTCAGCGGTTTCAGAGATGTCGTTTAAAGCAAATTGTTGACGACGGACGACTGGTGAACCTAATAGCTCACTGTGAGCTTAATATGCTACCATTGACTTCTATGCACGATTCGATCGGTCTGATATTATACTAACATCTCCTACAATGAACCATTACCAAAAGTTACCCCTCACGCAGAAATAAAGCGAACTATCAACAGTTTGTGCTTGAAGCATTAGTTATCGTTTACATTTTGAATTTTACGGTATTTATCGCAAGCGACGCGCAGCGGAGCGCTGCGATAAATCTGCATAGATGCCAATGGTAGCAATAACTTATGCAAAGTTAGAAATGATGAGGTAATGCGGTTACAAACACGTGCATTAGAGGAAATGAAATTTGAATGTATGAGAAGTACATTTATGAGAATAAATGAAAGGGGGATAACTCAATTTTGCCCCATTTGAGAGTTAAATATAACACCAGACCCTTCACATCAACAAGATGTGCAGCGTTAGGCAATCCAACTGTCTTATTAATAGCATCGAATATGTTTTTTATGTTTCTGTCTCTGTAGTCTGGTTCCCGAATTCATATGATAGGAAGCCTGCCACAACTGAAACAAGAACTATTTTTTAAAAAGATGCACGGCCGAGGTGTATTCATTATATGTGTGATTCTGCATCTTGATGAGAGGACATTTGACCAATGTTTTCAAATTATGAATGTCTTTTCAAGCGTTCAATATATATATATATATATATATATATATATATATATATATATATATATATATATATATATATTGCGGATATGAAATTGCTGACGATCGGACAGACGAACGACCAGTACACAACATAATACGTCCCTTCAGGTAATACAACTGGATGGGTGTTCCTCGGAACACTTATGTCACCTGCATTCCAGCAATTGCTTGAGAAAGGGTGAACATTAAATGATCAAAATTATACTTATCACTATACAAAACAAGTTTGGAGTGCATCCACCACTTAGTATTGAAGTTATGCTCTTAACGAATGTACGATTTCCAGAAACGAGCGGGTCTGAAAGTTTCAAATCCGTCATGTGTTTTTCATCCTTTAGATATGTTTTGTGTGTGTGTGTGTGTGTGTGTGTGTGTGTGTGTGTGTAGTTGAATTAATTATTTTGAACGTTAAGACATATGTCAAAAAATAGATGTTTTAGGAATGTATATACAAAGCGAACAAGCTGATTTCTTTTCCGGTGGGATACTTTCGATTTTTAAGTCGACCAATCAAAACTTACAGTATTAATCAGCTAATTTACGACCTTCACCTTTAAGATTAGACAGGAAGCTCAGGTGAAAACAAAACAGCCAACGGCAAAAAAATTGCGGCCGCGGAAGTGTAGGATATCCAAGATACAACTTGAAGGTAATTTGTTTGATAAGCTGATTATCTGGGGAAAAATGTTCATGTAGAAATTAATATGATCAAATGATAAATAGTATATTTGCTTCAGAGTATAGCTTTCAAGAAATATACTGATTTGACTAACTTCAGAAATGGGTAGTATTTCGGATAACGCAATTTCGGATACTTTATATAGTAGTGCATCAAGGTAAATCTGAATGTTCTCTGTATATCACCTTGAAAATAACACCTTCATGAGAAAATAAATTTATGCTTCCCACATGGAGTGCGTAATATAAGGTCTATTTCACATTTTCCGCAGCTCGGTTAAGTTTGCATAGGGTTTGAATAAATACAGTGAAGACATGACTAGATGATAGTTTGTCATTTTATTAAAATGACGTTCAATCTACATGAAAATATGCATTTATAATCATAAACTTTATGACATGTATGAAAGGAGTCAGAGACTAGATACATAAAATTAGATCACCATAGACTAGATTTATAAAATCGAACATACATAGAAGAGTAAATATGATCACCTTTCATATGCAAATAAGGTGGCGAACCCAAAACATCAGGTACAGGGTGAATACAAAAATGTAACCTATGCTTAATTCTTATTATACCATCTAAAAGCATAAAACGCATTATTTATCAATAATACTGCATTATGCTTCCCACATGGAGTGCGTAATATAAGGTCTATTTCACATTTTCCGCAGCTCGGTTAAGTTTGCATAGGGTTTGAATAAATACAGTGAAGACATGACTAGATGATAGTTTGTCATTTTATTAAAATGACGTTCAATCTACATGAAAATATGCATTTATAATCATAAACTTTATGACATGTATGAAAGGAGTCAGAGACTAGATATATAAAATCGAACATACATAGAAGAGTAAATATGATCACCTTTCATATGCAAATAAGGTGGCGAACCCAAAATATGCCACAGAATCTAAACTTGTTTAGTGAGAAAATAAATATTCGTTGTGAATTTATTTTTCTAATCAGAGATGAATCTGAGCTATTTATAGATCGCTGTAAATAAATAAATAAATAAATATCCAGTTTTTAGGTCCCAATAAATTAATATATATTGGTAACCTCATTAATTATTTTTGTCCTTCTTTCCATCATCGTATTGTTTTTGATATTTCATTAATATGGATGAGTAAAATGCTAATGTTTTCAAAAGAATGGGACGATATAATGAATAGTTTGTATTTTATTCATCAGATGGATTGTTCGTATTTCAAGACGGCAGATAAAATACGTGGGTTTCAGCCATCCTTTCTACAGCGGCCCGCCAGCGGCATTCTTCTGCGGCTCTTTGGCAATTTTGCAAAGCAGGATCCTGGCAGCCAGAAGTTAAAACAAAGTATGTCAGGCTGAAATGTGGTATTTGCTCTATCGCCATAAGCCCACAAGCGCCTTTTCTCTAAATGAAAAACAGCTTTCATAATACTTCCGCAATAATACTGGATTGAGACAGGTAGAAACAGTGTTCACAATGTTTGCCAAAATATGTGCATATTTTGGACCGATTATTCTTCAACTATAGGTTTTTCTTTTTCTAAAACATGTCCCCCTCCTCAGACATATGACTCCACTTGCTGATATACCTTCTTGTAACATTCAAAAACCTAAATAATATTCATTTGACGATATAGACCAAAACAAGGTATTGTGCACATTGTAAGAAAAAGGCCCATACCATTGGAGTAAATGAATGACAGCAGAACTAAACCCCTAGAACACAAGTTCATATGTTGATATACTTATCTACAAATTAAAAGACTCTAGCTAAAAAACTAAGGGAAAATATTATAGACAACACATTTTAGTGCACACTATTAGAAAGGGGTCCATTTATAAGTAAATGAATGACAGCACTTGAAACAATGCATATTACATATGTTCATATGCATTATACAAGATTTTGTGGCCAAATCCACAGGACAACCCTGGCAACAACAACAACAACAACAACAATAAAGTGTCTCTCACACATACATTGGGGACATAATCAAGATTCCAGATATTTTTTAAAGTTTATTCGTATATCTGATTATTTCGTACAGAAAATTAATGTATTTGTTTAAATTTGGAGGAAATAACACTAACAAACATAGGGAAACACAGAGGGGACATGGTGTTTTTCTTATTTATTATCTCATGGCAACTTTTTTTATTTTACAAAATGAACAAAGGGGGATAATTCAAGAAATTTTGGAGGTAGAGTAACAGTTCCCGAGCACTGCACTGTTACACCTCATAAGGTATCCATTATCCAAGCTTTGAGTGAATCCATCCTATATTATTGAAATTATGCGTCAGACATCTTTTAATACAAAATCAACTAAGGGTGATAACTCAAGAATTATATAAGCTTGAGTTAGGGTTCTTGTGCAATGCACTTCTACACCTCATCAGGTAAACATGTTCCAGGTTTCATACGAGATATCGTTGAAATAAAAATGTTGACGACTGATGACGGATTGAAGGTGATACAAATAGCTCACCTTGAGCACGTTGTGATCTGGTAAACAAAAAATAATAATTCGAAAGCCTTTATCCATTGAAATAAATTGCAGAATTGTCAATATTTTAGGGCCTCCTTTTTACGAAATTCAAACCATCAATTGATACAATGATAGAAATGTCATTCATATTGTGACCAAGTTTGACTTTTCTCTTTTAAATGTGGACACTACCAGCGCAAACAAAGTGAAATATTCACAAGTAAGTTAACAGTTTTTGACTCACTAATGTTTGTGTTTATACATGTATCAGTTCTTCATTCATCCTTTACTTCTCCCACTATACCCGTCTTTGCTGATTTAAAGAATGACTTCACACATGTTTGAATTTAGCGATGTACAGTACCATCCAAAAATGGCAACAGTGGTGTAAATAGAACAGTGTCATACTAATCTAAACTAATTTACTCGATCTACCCATGTCAGGCTGCTCTTTATGTCACGCAAACAAGTTCATTTATTGTCTACCAAGTTTTTTGTTAACCTTTAAGGCAAATAAAAAAGATAATGAAATTTGGAAAAGTGCAGAATAGACCACATGTACATGTTACATGTAAACCACAGAGGTAGTGGTCTTGTGGACCAGTTCTGTTTAAGTCCCTAGCAAAACCCCTGAGCACTATAATGTTGCTGAAACTCAAACAGTAAAAAAACAAAAACATTTCAGCAAACCTGTACTGTAAATTTAGTGAGTTTTTCCTTTCATCCTCAATTAATCAGGGGGACAAAATAACGGTTCTCTCAATATGCCTTTAAAAGTTTAAGATTTGAATTTTGCAACGATAATAGATCCAAAACAGAATGCACATTCCTTATCTAATCAGGATCTACACTTGTTCAACTGTTAGATTCAACAGGTTCATCATATTGTACCATACTTGCAAGCAAGCTGATCTGCAGCTAAATTGATGGAAAATGTGATAAAAGGCATGAGTGTAAATGGTTAGAACAGGTAATAAAGAGTTTCAAGAAAATATATAAAAAAATCAAATGGAGAGGACATTTTAAAGTAAATATTTTAACTAATGTCATAAACCATATTCCTTATTTAAACCTAAATGAAGGGCGCCGTGGTCCTGTTACTGTAAATCCAAAAGGTTGTGGGTTCGAATCCCATTGGGGGCCAGGATTATTCATGCATGAGCTTCTAATGCACGATGTACTGGTCCAACTCTGGATCCGTCGAGAGTGATTGGTAAAAATTTATATACTACCTGATAATCCATCATTTTAAAATCCTTACTAATAAAGTAAGAACTTGCTACCGAATCGAAGTTAAACATTTCTTTAAAACGGAATGAAACAATTGACATTAACCTGGATTATTGTTCTGATACTCGCTACATGATCGATTTATCTGTCAAAATATATCTTTATTTTTTAATTAGATATGAGATTGAAATAATAATATTAATAAAAACATACAAATATATCATTTCAAAGACATGTTCGTATGCCAAGAACTACGCATAAAAAATTCTGATGTGTATCCGAATTTCAACTATTTGTGTATATATCCAAAAAATATTCAACTTAACAGCGTTTCTTCTTCTTTCAATCAGAACAATGCATCATATAATTAAATCTTCGAATCAGTTTATGACATTATTGCAATGCAATAAACGAACTATTTTCAAGAACAACAAAATATAAAATATATATACGTACTACCTGATAAACCATGGCGGCAGCCATTGTTTGGTTTTTGCCTGACCCTTTAATATAGTAATTATGGGCTAGGTACTCCAGATCACTTTCCCTGTTTCTGTATGAGGAAAATGGACAGATTAAACTGATGTTTTGTGAAACCTTTAAAAATAGTAAGATTGACCGATTAGTACTATGAAACATCTTTTTTTGTTGAAGGGGCAATAAATTTCTATAATAAATTGTTTGAATCTTTTTAAGTTTTAATAATTAGTCTATGGGAGGGATATCCGCCAGTTAATGTTTTTCAAATTGAGGTAACAATTTTGCCATGCTTATAGTATTTACAAAATGCTTATTACAGTATTGATACTACAATTTTAATAATCGAGTTTCTGTTGGCCATATTTAAATTTAAAAAGTTTAAGTTTGAAGTTAATGTTCGTATGTTACGAATTCTTAAATGTATATTCTATATTGAAGTTTTCAGTGGCATATATTTTACATTTCATTTATATTTAGGTTTGAAAACGTTCGTTTTAATCAGAAAGTATTGTCATTTATAAAAAAAAAAACAAAGACTCGTAAAAATGAAACTCAGAAAACGATTCTGCAAATGCAAAAACGAAAGATAGAATTGACATAATGCAAACAAGAATATTACTGGCGGATATTTCTCATTTTACCGATAGAGGGCGCTACTACAGAAAAATAGAGTTACTTTAAAACAACCGGGCTGAAGTTCTATAGAACCGTCGTCACAATGTCTGACGTCTCCAAGGGTGGTATTGCGCATGTGCAATATATGGCAGGAAACCTCAGTCACCGTTATATAGATTGTAAGAAGCATTTTTAAATGTAATAAGCATTATGTAAATATTATAAGAATTGTAAAAACGTAATAAGCAAAATAAAACACAAATTAGAAAAAGAAATGAACTGGCGGATATCCCCTTCCATATTAGCAGAGATCCAGTCACACATTTTTTTTTTAAATTATATCCTATTGACTTTGCTTTTTTACTTTTAATTTTATACTTAAATTTACTCAGATCTGGTCTTGACAATTATTAGTCGCTTTATCAAATCAAGATGTCTTTATACGTAGCAGTGTCCTTTTATAGCTGAAAATAGACATGTACGTAGTACCAATATGAACATAGCTTTGTACGTAGAAAGAGATACTGGTTGAAACAATTGCCAACTATACTCTTTAATTCGCCGTTAATTTCAATAGCTATATCGTTGTTGTTGTTGTTGATATGTGAAAAACAACCTATGGTCCATTTAACATTATATTAGAAATTGACAAATCTTTGCGTGTAAGTAACGAAATCTTTAAATAAAACGGCGATTTTCAAAACTTCTCACGAGATTTAAAATAATTTGGAACCAAGATAACGTTATTAAAAACATGCACATACGTTCAAAGTGGCCACAGGGCTAAGCCTGTTTTCTTGATAAAATGATTGTGAATACAATAATATCTCCTCCAAAACTACTGTCAATATTGGAAAGTATTTTAGCATGTGCGACTTATTTTTGGTTATTGATCAATTTTAATCCGTAAAAAAACATAACAGCAACGGGTGGTGTAAGTTTTATTTTAATGAATAAAATGAAAACCTTATTAATCTTTAGACGTATACGCATTGGTGACTCTTCACATTTAGAAATTGTATGGTTCATACAAGGTTGTTTTTAAGGGGGGCGGGGGGGGGGGGGGCAAATTTATGGGTTATCCAAGCGTTTTTAAAGGCCTAAAATGACTAACTCCCTGCTATACCAGTAAAATTTTGCTTATATTTTATCTGTAGATTTTTCTTTGAACTGTTATAATGATTTGTTTTTCTATAATTAAATTTGGAAATGAAGGTATTGGTATGTTGATATGATGCAATAATTAAGCATTTCTATATTCATACTTTCTACCTTTTCATCATTTGTCTCAGCCACGTGATGCATTTTTTTGTTAATCTGTCATAGATATGAGTAATAAAAAGGCCAGGGTATCATGGCATGTTTAGCTTGTCTGCAATCAACATATTGCGCAATTAATCGCATTAAACTGGTCACGTGGAATGTCTATTACCCCGTCCCGGGTAGACGAAACTTTTCTTTGTGAAAAGCTAAGAGAATCCGGCTTTCTAGGAGGAATGACCTCTATTTAGGATTTCCTAACGAAAGCTATCAATGAAAACTTATTAACTATTAATTAACACTATATTTACTGTGATTTCATGGACATTAATGTGGATAACCATCATTACTTTTATTTGATACAACTGTGTTTTCACGGACTATATTAGTGTTATTATTTGAATTTGTGGATTGCCACAGAAAGAAAAGAAGAAATAAATTTAATTAATTACAAGACGGATTTTATCTTCATTGTGTGAGAGCTCCCTATAGTTCCTCGACATTAGACCTAGTTAGATACCGGGGCAAGGTCGGAAGTCAACAATTAAATTTAAATTTACTACATTATACTTCACCCGACAGGATATTTTTAAGCCATTCAGCATCCCGTCGATACTTGATATAACCGCACACGACGAGAACAACCATCTTTATCATCCACCCAAAATATCCTATTAGATCAGGTAGGTGACTGTTGACGTTTCCGACTCCATGTGGAAGCAACTCTGGATCACATTCATAAAACCTCCTTTAAATCCATCGGATTCGGTCAATAAGTAGCCCTGATGTTCGAGTGTCCAATTTGAGTAACACTGGGCACGTGCTGGTAGCATGATGACCGTTGATATCTTTGACATGCAAACTGCACATGGTGTATCTTGGTCATGCATTAGTGAACTGAAAAGAATGGACTGTTGATACTGGAATTCAGATCCATATATCTTTGCCGTATAACTATAAACACCATCGTTGTAGTTTACTAACGTTTGGTCCGTTGAAAGACACAATCCGTCTGTCCCCCACCGACGCTGTTGTATTTCTTTCCGGCGGGATATCCTACATAATAATGGACAAATAAAACAAATAAAATCAGTGGCATTAAAAAATAGGGTGTTGCAGTAGTTCGCATTCCACTACCTCAAACAAACCAACTGTTTATGTTCCTTGAACTGTCTTCATGAAGAAACTGAAGTCATTTTTATGTTAAAACTTTGATTTTTCGATTACGTCAAAACCAAATTTTGAAAAAGATGTAGTGGTTGATATTCGATCCCGTTGTTTTTTGAGTAGGCTTTTAATGAACTATTTAGAAAAATATTGGATTTTTATAATAAAACCAATGAATATAAACGTGTCCTCTGACTCACGATTACCATTTTCAAATATTTAAAAAAATTGTTGGTTCACGGACTAAAATTTTCAAATGTTTACTTGTGTTTGAGAAGAAAGATCACTTCCATATTATGTACTTACTATAGTACATCTAAATATTGCCAATAAGCCGACATTTGAAAGTTTAGTAGGTTAGCATTTACTTCATTTCAATTATGAAAATAATAATGGTCGGAAAAAATCACAAATAAAAAACAGGGTTCATAATGTTCTCAACATCTGATTTAGTGATTGTTTGGTTTTAGAATGAAATATTTTTGATAATATAGGATTTCTTAACATTTACTGAGAAATAATAAATATCCTCGAATGCCCTAACTGCGCCCCTCTAAGTTTCATTTGTAAAGTTCAGGATAAATACAATATATACAATAAAACTGTTCACTTACCTAAAATTTTTATCCAATTCAGTTTATTCCAAGAAAATTCCCCTTTTATAAAATGATTATTCAGTTAAAAATAACATTTAACATATTACTAGGTCAATATATATCCGCCATTTTGTTTGTTCCAAACTCCGCCCCTATGTGACGTATTAACAGTGTACACAAATTAAGGCAAAGTTAATTTTATCAATGTGTTTTTTTTGGGTTTTTTTACCCAAATTATCTTGAAACAGTGAACTGTTGAATTTTTTGATCCATGTTAAAAGTAATGCTTAGCTTTAAACTGCTTTATTTCTCTCTCTTACAGTGTGGACAGAAACATGTGTCACCCCTCCTAACTACTCTTATTGGAGTACAGTATGTTAAATGAAGCCAGTGCATACAAGGAAAGTCACTTCTCATTCAATCACACCTAGCCCACTTAGTGAATACAACTGAAACCTCATTAGATATTTCATCTGATGTGTTTTTATTACAAATACAGCACACTACGTCATCTTCAGTCATTTCACTGTCACTGCTAGGGGTGTCAGGTACAAGGTTAATATGAGATGGTCCAGGTTGGGGGTCTTCATAGTGATTTAGTGATATACTTTTAGTTTTTAATTTCTTTTTCTTGTCATTATTTTGAGATTTTGTTGGCTGTTTTCTCTTTGGTTTTTGTCTGTTACTTTCGTGTTCTTTCATCTTGCTAATGGCTTCATCAGTTACTTCCTTTACTGCAAAATCTTACTGATGTGTCTTGATCTTTTTTTTCGATTTTATATTTCTTAGATGTGATTCTCTTTTTTTCAAATACGTCAAAAATGCTCACATTTCTCTCCTGAGCATGAGAATCATCTACTGGTATACATCTTTCAACATTGTCTTGAGTGTCTTGTTCATCAACTGCATCAATACACTTCTTCTAAATGCAGATTGAGCATTTTCTGTTGAAAGTGCCTTGGAATACAATGGCAAGCTACCTCACATACATTGTAGAGGGTAAAGTGGATTCTGTTTGTCAAATCAGTTTGTGATATTCAGCATTGAAGATACGTTCAAAAAGGTCGATAGCAAGATGCATTAAGAGGCTGTAGATGTGGCTTGAATGTGGTGGAAGGCAGAAAAAAATGATACCATGCTCCTTAGCCCATTCACATAGACCCACAGCAACATGAGATCTATGGCCAAAGCAATTTTTTCACGGGAGTTTTTTGAGTTTCTTGCAAAAAGTGAGTTTCGAGTCTGGAAAAAAAGTTTCTAGTCTGCGAAGGTGAGTTTTGAGTTGGAAAGTGAGTTTCGGATCAGAAAAGGTGAGATTCGAGTCGGAAAAGGTGAGTTTCGAGTAAGAAAAAGTGAGTTTCGAGTCAAGAAAAAGTGAGTTTCGAGTACAGGTGATGATATAAATGTACTCGTAATACATTGTTAACAAAAAAAATCTTTATTTCATTCAATGTATACATAGTTAAGAACATGGAGGAATGTACATTTACAACTGAAATAATCAAGTTATATAACTGCTTCGGAACCTCGAGAACATTTCACAATGCTTCTGTCTCTAAGAAGTGACAAATTATAAATTTGAAGGTGGTATATGTAGCCGAGTACTGGTAAATGGTGAAGAATCGGGAGGCTTTGGATTGTGTTGTTTGATAGCTCAGTGGTAAGGTGCTTGGGCATTGGATTCGAATCACTGGCGGGCCACATTTATTTCACCACCTGATACAATAAATATTTTGCGGAAAATATTGTGATCAGAAATATAGTGAACTAAGTTATGCGCAGATCCAGAGGAGGGACCGGGTATCCAGACCCCCGCCCACGAGATTTGGATATTATGCATAAAATATACATAAAAGAGGGTGAAACCCCCGCAATTTGTTATGTTTATTTATTATATCTCTGTCGGATTTTATATCTCTCCCCCCATCCCCCCCGTATTGATACAATTTCACGCAGATGATGCTAACTTTCAGTCATGTTACCCATGCTTTTTTGTGATCTTTATTTTAATGCAAATGATAATGTTGATGTTTGTTTTTAGATTGTGTGTCAGTGGAATGTGACTGTCACAATGTCAGTAATGTTGGCATACACCTAAAGTTAACAAACAAAATACTACAATGGAACACTAGCACAATAAAATGTCCGTTTCAAGAATGATACTTACTTTTCGTGTTTCGCCGGTGTGTAAACTTCGACCAGTAGGTAAAGGCATTTCAAGGGAAAATAACAAAACAAAAGAAGAGTAGTCAAGGGGGACGATACCGAAAAGTCGTAAGTGACAGATTTATTTTTGTGCTGATAAGTGTTTATTTCTTATACCAAACCAATAAATTATGAAAAGGTGGAGAAACAACGGCACCATTTTAAAACAGTTTATTTCGTCATGTCAGAGTAATATTAATATTTAACTCACTGTGAATTTGAGCAATTATTTCCCGATTTTTTTTTAAAATAAACTTTACCGTGAAATCAATTAAAACACACAAATGTTGTTAAATACGTACACACTTTTATCCATAACCGGTCACTGTACAGTATATATACACTTAGTTGTCATCTGTTCTGACTCGAAACTCACCTTTTTAACTCGAAACTCACCTTTTTAACTCGAAAATCACCTTTTTAACTCGAAACTCACTTTTTTTTTTAACTCGAAACTAACTTTTTTAAACTCATTTTTTTTAAACTCGAAACTCACTCTTTTAACTCGAAACTCACTCTTCTCACTCTTTTAGCTCGAACTTACTCTTTCAGACCCGAAACTTACTTTTTTTACTCGAAACTCACTACTAGAAAAAAAGAAATCCTCCTTTCACGGCCAGGTATATATTTGAGAAAATGATTCGTAATGTACTCTTTGAAAGTGGCCTAATTAGACCAACCAGACTCACTGACAGTTCCATCTGCTCCTGGTGACTTTCCCTTTAGAAACATAGATTTCATTCTTTTCCCAGGGAAAATGAAGAAGTGGGGTATAAAAGCACCACTTGAACCAACACAACCAAGAAATGTAACTGTTTTCCCTCGGCCAGATGTCACTGGAGGGAAGAACCCCCAACAATACAGAGTGGCAAGTGTTCTGTAGTAATGCCCTTCTCATCTAAATTAAAAAATAGATGTGGTTTGTCTGTTAGCGAATTTTTAACTAGACAATGTTCCAAATTGTCAAAGTATGAGGACACAGTACTCTTTGATGCCATTTTATCCCTAGAATATTCTAAGTTTCTTGGCTTTAATACGCGTAACTCTGGCCATCTTTTCAAGAAACCTCGCATCCACTTCATTGTGAGCTTTTTTTTCTTACACTTACAAAGCTGTATAGAAAGGTCAAACGCTAGGTTGACATTCTTGTCTGGTGTAACCATAGCCAAAGTTAGCCATATTTTTATATGGTTAACAAGTTTTGCCTCTTCTAGTAGTGTAAACAATGGTGGTTTGCCAGTGGTTACAGTGTCTGGATGAACCTTTCCTAAAAGTCTATCTCTAAGGGTGTTACGGGGTACATTAAATAACTTTTCAGCTCTTCTTATTGGCATTTTGTACTCAAAAATTTCCTGATATGCTTGTATGAGAGCATCATGGGAATAATTTCTATAAGGTCGGCTGATCTGTCTTAGTTTAGGCTGAAAAGAAGAATATACTGAAAAGAATACATTAGATGATCATATTATAGATATGATCAAAGCAATAACTGCTGAAGCCTGTAGAAAGTGCCGAGGTTGTGTTCCATGTTGGTACATCACTTAACTGTTCGGCCGAGTTTCAGGTCGCAGTCGCTGATAATTGAAACGTTTACTCGCATATACATAGCTAAGATACTCTTATATTCCGTGCAATACTTAATATTGAGCAACTAAACTTTGAAAAGTGACTGTTGGTCTGTTTCTTCCCTTCCACCCAGCGTTTGCTACTGTTTATGGCAGAGAATGACCGGTGCGAACGCATAGAGCCTACCGATATAGAGATTTCCGCAGAGAGCCTGCCGATATGGGTATGCACCGTGTCGTAGGCAGATACAAATCTTTTTACACCTGTAATTAGCTGGACGTCGCTATATGACTGAAGTACTGTCGAAGAAACGGTAAACTCAAATAGTCAAGTCAGACAAATCTGTTAAAAGTATATATGTGTTACTTACTTTTTTTACTATTTAATTTTTATTATTTTGTTGATAAGAATATAAAAGATAAATTCCTCTAGGGTATTGTTTATGACAATAATTATCATAATATTAAATTGAATCGGCATACTTGCATGTTCCTTCAAAAAAAAAAAAAAAAAGAGAGAGAGAAAGAGAGAGCGAGAGAAAAGAAACACATTAACATGCTTGACAAGGCAAAAGTAAATACATAAATGAATAAATACGTCCATAGATTTAAAGTAACAAATGATTATTAACTCTATTATTACTTTGTCAAAAACAAGGCCACTAGGGACGTGACCAACATACAATATAATGATTATAATATAATTAATAGACATTTTATTTAATCATTTAATAATTCTAAAACATCGCACTGAAGAAAGTAAATTTATAATATAAGCGTATTTCGAAAAATTGTGGTTGTCGCGTAGAACATATACGTCACTGTTAATTCATTAAATTTACAAAAAGTCTTAGAGTATTTATGCGGCAATGTTATATTGTTGTTTATATGTTTGACGGATTTCAGATTTTACAAAGCCTTTGTCACATTATTTTCTTTTTTTTTAAAATAAATAAATACTTATTTATCTGTTTTAAATATTGACTTTAATATCAATTTCAGTTGCCGTTGCAACGCGATCGGCTTAGTTTTAGTGGGTTTTTTTTTCAGTATGAATGAACAATATAAATACCTCATATCTCAAGGCCATTTGCAGCCAAAGAGTTTTGATACTAATCGAATGTATAATAAGTTGTTGACATATTTCGCCACAAACTGACAACCTATCCTACTTCTTACATAGGAGAGAATGAACGGTGTGTATTGGAACAAATGAAGGCAGTGTTTTTTTTATATTTTGTGTGTGTGTGTGTTTTTTTATTGTTCAAAATATTCGGAGAATATAGGCGGCATCCCCCACCCCCACCCCCATCTGCTACTGTTTAAACATGTTGAAACTGGTCTTATTATATTTTATGCGATAAAACATCATTACATAAGAGTAAAATAGAATGAAAGACTTACATTATTCATAGCAGAAAAATCCCGCCTTTTAAGCCCCCCCCCCCCCCCCCCCCCACACACACACACTTTGTGCCACCCCCACAGTGAGAAAAACACTGGAAGGGCAAGAAGCATGAAACTGTTTTTTCACAACAATAAAACACAATGTACGCTAGCAGTATGCTTTTAAAAATACAATCGCTGGCAAAATGCAGAGAAGCCTGTCTGTGGTAAATGTAGAGAGTCTGCCTGTGCTTCAAAAAGTGATGTGCAGAGAGACCTCCCGTGCAACGACAAAACCGAAAGTAGGGGCTTATCAAGAAATTTACATTGAAATCGGCCAATTTATCGGTATCTTCTTGAAGAATATACTGAAAAGAATACATTCGATGGTCATATTATAGACATAATCAAAGCAGTAACCTGCTGAAGCCTGTAGAAAGTTCCGAGGTTGTATTTATTTTGGTACATCTCTAAACTGTTCGGCCGAGTTTCAGGTCGCAGTCGCTGATAATTGAAAAGTTAACACGCATATACATAGCTAAGATACTCTAATATTCCGTGCAATACTTAATATTGAGCAACTCACCTTTGAAAAATGACCATTGGTCTGTTTCTTTCCCTTCCGTCCAGCGTTTTCTAGTGTTTATGGCAGAGAATGACCGGTGCGAACGCAGAGAGCCCGCCAATATGGTTATGCGCCGCGAGTTTATTTCTACCGGTAATTTTGAGTATGTAACAGCAAGTCGAAACGCTCCTTTTATTGTGAAGCATTGAATGACAGCTTTCAGGCAGACAAACTGTATAAGCTTGTCTCCGCAGTGTTGCCCTAGTGAAATTGCAGTGAAGAAACGACTTTACGTACTTCCTACCAGCCAAGATTTTCTTGTCAACTGAAACCAACAAGTTGACACGGACAGGAAAAGTGTTTACTTTCTGCCAACTGATACCAACAAGCTGACACGGTCTGGAGAGATTCAAGATCAATGATGAAGTCAACATAAGCCAAACAGTTGACTTTGAATTTTTGTGAAGCGGGTGACAGTAGAGGCACGTCATAAGTAGGACTCCAAAGGTATGCAAAGCTGACTAACATACCCAACCGTCTGTAGTAAATCGCAAATTGTGGGTAAGTTACTGGTACAGAGTGGAGAGTATCCTATTTTACCATGCCTCTACGCCTCGTGTAACTCAGAAGCGGTTCCTAATGCCTGTGCAAACACCACACATTGACATTAAGCCGGCCTTACGACACCTCCATACTTCCAAGCGCCCACTTCAAAACTCGGACCGGAGTGCAAAAAATTCTGCTAACTGAAACAAACAAGCTGACACGGACAACAGAAAGTGTAAACTTTTCTCAACTGAACCAACAAGCTGACACGGATTGGAGAGACGAATTTTGTCAACTGAAACCAACAAGCTGACACGGACTGATGTTGAGCGCAATCACAGCAGTATTACCTAATACACGAGGTGTATCCCAGCCTGCGTGTACAAGCCGCCCCCTAAACACGCGCACTAAAGGGTACAGTAGCTACAGGGACGACTTGCGGACCAACTTGAAAGCCTGACTGACGGAGTTCAGTCTGCTTACATCGCCTTTGACCAGAGTCTGACTTGTGAACGAGCGCATTGATGTTCATTGCTGTACACAAAAGTCGAGAGCTACTTAGTCGCAGGCAGTCAGCCGCTGCGCTCGAAACACCAGGGTTGCCAACCGCGAGTGCGAAGGCTTCCCTTTCACAGAGAAGTCAGTAAGACAAACTCTGTGGAGAGACTATTCTTGCCACGATTGTGAAGAACCTGTCTCTGAGGTTAAAATGGACTGCAGCTGCTTATTTACTCGCCCTCGGTGCCTCTTGCATTATTTGTATTGACCAATCAGAGCACAGCAAAATTTGGAGACCTGTAAATGAACAAAAACACACATTACATATTGACCAATCAGAATGCAGGTTTCTAAAATTTCGGCCGGGAAGTTTTTTCAATGATATTGTCCACAGATGCTCTTTGACTTTCGAGCTGATCAGACGTGTTTTGTTAACTCCGCCAGATACCTGAAAATGATGAAAAAATGTCAACTTTTGCTTCTGCATCAAAAATTCATACATACAGTTACATGGGTATCAATAGTGTATTGCTAGCTGCTCCAGATGGCATAAAATGATGAAAACATGACAAAGTTCGTCTTTTGCTTAAAAATTAAAATTGTAGCTGCTCCAGATACCTGAAAATGATGAAAAAAATGACAAAATCCAACATTTTCTTTTGTATCAAATTTACATACATACAGTTATATAGAAATAATGCACGATGTCAACTGACCAATCAGAATGCAGCATTTCAAAAATCTCGACCGGGAATTTTTTTCACTGGTTTACACTCAGTTGCTATTTGACTGCCAAGCTGATCAGACGTGTTTTTCATAGCTGCTCCAAATACCTAAAAAATGATGAAAAAATGACTAAGTCCAACCTTTTTTTTCAGCATCACAAATTCATGCTAGCTGCTCTAGACACCTAAAAATGATGAAAAAATGACAAAGTCCAACATTTGCTTCTTGATCAAATATACCCGAAAAATGACTAAGTCCAACTTGCAAGAAACTTAAAAAATTGACAAAGACAAATTTTTGCGCATGTACAAAATATTCAAACATATATATATATATATATATATATATATATATATATATATATATATGCATCAACAGTGCATTGATAGCAGTTCCATATAACCTGAAAATGAGTAAAAATGACAAAGTCCATAATTTGCACAAGTATCAAAAGTACATACAGATTTACAGTATCACAGAAATAATGCAGGATGTCAACTTACCAATCAGAATGCAGTCGGGAATTTTTTTCAATGATTTTGCCCTCAGTTGCTCTTTGACAGTTGAACTGATCAGACGTGTTTTTAATAGCTCACCTACAAATCTGAAAATGAGGAAAATTACCTAGTCCAATATTTTTCACATGCATCCATATACAGAATTACAGTTATCAAGAAATAATGTACAATGGCTGTCGACCAATCAAAATACAGCATACCTAAAATATCTATCTTCTGTCATTTTTTTTTCCAATTCTACCCGCAGTTGCTTTTTGCCAAGCTGATCAGACATGTTTTTGATTGCTCCGTCATACACGTCATATGACTGCATTATTTATCAGTAATTGACTTGTGCAAGTGAATTCAAAATTCTCATTTGTCTTTTGACCACTGCAGTGACCAGACGTGATTTTAGTTTTCTCTGCTGCAAGATATACAAAGAGAGAGAGAGTGACAGTTCCATTCCCAGCAAGGTTCCAGACCAGATGTAACCGTAAGTACACATGTTACATCTTTAGTTTATCATACAAGCTACACATTACATTAAACTTTCATTGATATGTACCACTGTTCTTCACACTTGTGACTGTCAAATTCTGCTCGGGGGTGGGGGGGGGGGGGGGGGGGGGGGGGATGTTGTCTATGCCTTGGATTACTATGCCTTGTATGGAATTAATGGTCCATAATACTTAAGGTTGCCTTTAGAGCAGTGGTACTCAGATGAGCGATACAGGGTCACTATGTCCCTTTTGTCTTTGTTCCTTGTCAACAACCATACACAATAAAACACACTTTAATTGTGTGGATTTGAGTTTTATCAGAATAATTATTGAAATGTAACAACTATGTTAGACCTTTTCAAAACTAATTCTGGTGAAATAGTGTAGATAACAAGCTTTAATTTTTACATTCATACCATATTTATATACATTCTCCTGGTGAGCGGGAATCAGTTGTATTTTAAATATTTTCTTGTATTGCCTGGTGGCAATATTAACCCGATACATTTAAACATTCAGCATTCAGTGACCTTTCCTCGGCAATTGTCGGTTTCCGAAGTAGAATATACAGAGTTTAAAGTATTGTATATATATTACTTAGCACATGTGTATCACACGTCCTGCTAACCTCAACGATTATGTAATAGAGTTCGGAGCTGACATCTATCTCAGATCATATATTATTTCCTTTTATTTAAATAAATTTTGACAACTGTGTTTAATAATGTATCATATTCTAATCACACAAAGCGCGATTTTATCGGACTAATCTTTGAAAACGTGTTGTTGTTGTTGTTATATTGGGGTTTACCGTCACTGCGATAGAATTTCAATCATATAGCGACGTCCAGCTAATTACAGGTGGAGGAAAACACCGAGTACACAGAGGTACCCGGGTAGAACCACCAACCTACCGCAAGCCAGCTGGAAGGCTTCCTCACATGAAAAATCCGAAGTCCCTACCGGGATTCGAACCCACAGCGGTGAGGGGCTGAGAGATTTGTAGTCTACGACTGTAACCGCTCGGCCACGGCGGCCCCGTTGTTCTTGTTTTTTGCTGGTTTTGCATATAGGTTTAAACAATAAAAAATAAATTAAAAATATTAAAAGAAATTAAAAATAATCTACTCAAAGTGCAAATAATAAAAGAAAAAATAATGAGAAGTGAGAGAAACTTTGCAATAGAAAAAAAAGATGTCTGCATCAGGGATTCGAACCTGCCACTCAGTGATTACAGGACCGCTGAATTTACCACAAGCCATCAAGTGAAGTATATAACATTGCATACCACACTACCATTAAAAACAAATGTTTTTATCATAAAAAAATCACGGAACGAAAAACATCACGGAGATTAATTAGTCTCAGGTCAATGTATGATCGTTTAGACACCATATGACCTATCTCGACTGTTGCGGTGTCTATAAATCAATATTATATTCTATTTATACAAACATTAATTTAACTTTGTATACTTTTTAAATTCAAAACTTTAACATTAGTTAGTTACATCATGTCTTAGAAGGTCATAAAATCATGAATATATATCAAAATCAATGAACATCGGTCTCAAAAGTTTAGGTACGATATGGATTGATTTTTTTTTTTTTTGTTTTTTTTTTTTTGTTAGTGAGCAAATCACGGAAAATGGCGGTTTCAAAATTGCCGCTAAAAACTTTAGGGTCGGGTTGCCCGAAACACATATATCTTTTTAGGCCTAACCATAACAATTGATCAAATGTGAACGTGCGACATATGTAGTAACTGCTTGCTAATAATACCATACCATAACATAACCGACTATACTATTATTATCTTCTCTCCACCTGAAAACCGAAATAAAAAACATACAACACGATATAATTGTAGCCTTGTATTCTCATTCTGTTGCCATTGTTTTATTATAGGTACAGAGGCAGAGAGGGGTATTAAAAACATGTTGTTTGATAACACCAATGCTACTTCCGGAGGTGACACCAGCGATGTCTACCAGCTTCCATTCATCAGTCCATTCATAAAGCGTATATCCTGCTGTTCACATGTTCCGATTTCCCCTTCATTCGATGACACAATATCAACGGGATGTTGCAAAAGCAAGAAAAAGTTGGCTGCAGATGTTGAACAAGGAGTTATTAAAATAATTCAAAAGTTACACACCTGTAACTTAATTTTGAACTAATCGCTGTTTTGTTCATATACATGAGTACAATTATAAAATTATGTTATGTGATATCTTATCAACAGATATACACTTTATTAACAGATATGTTCACTTTTGACAACAATTGTATACGAGTATAATGTCAGATGTATTTGTTTATTAAGACGAGTATAATTATGCCAAATAAGGAAATGCCGCCAAGAAAGGATACTAAATTATGAAACTACAGAAATTGATAATTTGTTATTTGCGTTCCTTGCGACTATTATAAGCTTAAAGGTATTGTATTCCCTTTCTTTTAGTTTTGTACACTTTACAGTTCGAAATAAAGAATATTTAGAACCAATTTTGTCGAGCTTGCTTGTGGTTAGCCCGACTTAGTTGTCAATGGTGGTTAGGCGTAAGTGCGTGCGTGCGTGCGTTAGTGCGTCCGTACGGATTTAATCTTGCCCGGGCTGTAAATTCGCCGTGGATGGAGGGGTTCTTATATAATTTGACACAAATGGCAAGCTAAGTGTGAGGGTGTGTCGCGCACAAGAACCAGACTCGTAGCTCAAAGGTCAAGGTCTTACTTTGAGGTCAAAAGTCAAAAACGAGTTCATTTTTACTTGTCCGGGCTGTTACTTTACCATGGATAGAGGGATTTACAAATAACTTGAAATAAATGTCAAGCTAAGTGAGATGGTGTGTCATGCTTAAGAACAAGAATCATAGCTCAAAGGCCAAGGTCATACATTGAAGTCAAAGATCAAAATTGAGTCCTTTTTTTTTTTTTGCTTCTTCGGGCTGTTACTTCGCCATGAACGGAGGGATTCTCAAGTAAAGTGTCACAAATGTCAAACTAAGTAAGACGGTGTGTCACGTACAAGAAATAAACTCAGAGGCTGCAGTTTAATTACCGGGATAGTTTTCTTTAAGATACCGTGATAGAACTCAATGTGTAAAGTAATATTCTTGAACTATAATTATTGAGTTACATGAACACACCATCTGGGTGTGATGACATGAGATGGTGGTGTGGTTTATAAGACTGACCTATACATAGCAAACAGATTTCCATTGCGAACAGTTTAAATACTTGACGAGTGGCTAGATAGAACTTTGATTTAGGTGGTGATTGGTAGTGGTTATAGGTGGTGAATGGTGGTGGTATGTGCGAGGGTAGCTGGTGGGTGGGAGTGGTGAGTGGTGGTGGTATGTGTGAGGGTAGCTGGTGGGTGGTGGTGGTGGGTGGGAGTGGTGATAGGTGGTGAGTGGTGGTGGTATGTGTGAGGGTAGCTGGTGGGTGGTGGTGGTGGGTGGGAGTGGTGATAGGTGGTGAGTAGTGTGGTAGTAGGTGGTGAGTGGTGGTGGTATGTGTGATGGTGGGTGGTGGTGGGTGGGAGTGGTGATAGGTGGTGAGTAGTGTGGTAGTAGGTGGTGAGTGGTGGTGGTATGTGTGATGGTGGGTGGTGGTGGGTGGGAGTGGTGATAGGTGGTGAGTAGTGTGGTAGTAGGTGGTGAGTGGTGGTGGTATGTGTGATGGTGGGTGGTGGTGGTGGGTGGGAGTGGTGATAGGTGGTGAGTAGTGTGGTAGTAGGTGGTGAGTGATGGTGGTATGTGTGATGGTGGGTGGTGGTGGTGAGTGGGTGTGGTGATAGGTGGTGAGTGGTGTGGTAGTAGGTGAATGTATGGTGATGGTGAATGGTAGTGGTTGACGTTAGTGGTGTTGAAAGATGATGTGATATGTTTGGTGGGTAGGTGAACTTTTTACAAACAGTATCTAAAATAAAACCATGTGCTTTTTTGTGTAATTTTATCAACCATTAACTAACTGTTTTCGAATTGTAGGTATTTGGCTATCCAGTAAATCAATTTGAATACGGTATACACCGGATGTCGTATTTCCGTCTTCTAACATCTATTTCGCTGATGTGAAATGTCCCTTAAACATTCCGGTAGTTAATACACGTTTGCGCCTTCCGGTATTTTCAAAACGGTGACAATAATTAATGTTTTGCCGGTTACTTTGAGTAGCAGGTGTAAAATCAAAGAAATATATTTGCACCAGCCAATATTTCGGATGAGGTCATGAATTGGAACGATATATTGGGTGTTTTATAAAGAAACAAGAAGGGGCAGGATCGGGATCACAGAAGTATACCGAATAAGTCAGGTATTTGAATAATGATTGGTTTTGGCGTAATCTAAAAAAATGGAAAAGACATCTAACTAGAGTCACGGTTGACATCACAATGGGTATAAAAAATAACGTTCCCGGATTAATAACCTCATTTTACACAGCGCTTTAAAATTTCGAGCACATGACGTATCCTATCACATCTACAAAACCTGGAGAACAGATCTGTTCAAAAACCAAATATTTGATATCGCAAATAAAAAAAAATCTTGTCAAAGAACCATATAATTTTATGGAGAAATACAATCCCTGGTGGCTAAATCCCGTCCCTGATAGGGGGCATCGACCGGAGCCGGTGATAAATAATCATTTTACTAGGGATGTGTCGGTGAATGGTCCGAGCCTGTCGACCAAGAGATTGGTGCAACAAAATATACCTAATATATACAGGCAAGAGACAGACTGGGTGTGAATAAATTGCATACATTAACAAAACGATCCATTTCAGTACCAATTAAAACACTCGTAAAGGAGAAAACACGTAAGAACAATAGATGTCATCAAATTAGAAACATAAAAAGACAAGAAGAGTTACGTAAAAGTGTTCGATTTTAAGCGTCAAGAGTGGTGTCTTTCGTTACCGACTACGATAGGTGGTGATTTGCGGGATGGTTACGTTCGACCGGATAATCTAGGACGCTATGCCGTCGGTTCTGGTAGCGAACCGGACGCGTGGGAACGCGTGTGAATTTCGTTATGTATTTACAATTCCATAAATGAATGATAGTAGAAAATTAATGTTTTCAGCTCCTCTTAATTAATTAATTTTACTCTTGTAGTTCCACCATATTTACTAGAGATCCAGTCTTTATGAAAGAATAAAGTCCGGCAAAATTCTACTAATATATTGCCGAGAGAGAGAGAGAAAAAAAATCCATAAGGAATTATATTGCGTCTGTAGATAAATCGATAGATGCCTGAAAATAGTCCATGAAAAACGTGTTACCATCTTTTGTTACTTGTTTTATACATTGCATTTGCTTTATGCTATCCCAAAACATTCTTACTGTCAAATTTTGGTGGTCGATGTCTATTTATTTACTAGCATGTATCTGGATAGAAAAAATATATATGGCTGGTCTCTGGATAGTTTTGTGATACATTTCATCACTTCACCAGCATTAATCACCAATAATATATGATAGAATCTATGTTCCCATGATCATTATGGCACGCTTAGATTGTCGTCAGAATGTATTACAATATAATGATTTACTCGCAAATGGCTGGTTAAAAGGCCAGACACACGCACAGGAAGAGACAAAGAGAAACGCACACGAACACAGACAAAACGGATAATATTACGAAAGAGAGAGGGGGGGGGGGACAAAACGAAAGAAAGAAAAAGAAATATAATCAGCGATAAATGCGTGTATAATGATAAAAGAAAATGCGCTGAAAGAAAGAGAGAGAGAGAGAGAGAGAGAGAGAAATAAAAAAACATAAAGTATACTGATAGAAAATATATTGAATGATTCGCGAGTCGATAGTTCGCGCGGGATATGTCTTACGTATTTGTTGTAAATAAATAAATGAATAAAAAACATATTTCTCATTTGCTTACACGGATGAGGTGAAAAAATCAATACGCGCGAAGGGCAATAATAAATACCACAACCGACTATCTCACCTTATGATAAAACCTCTGCGGTAACCATACGGTTTCCCTAGGGCGTGTCCCTATATTTTGCAGGCCGTAGGGGTCGTTGTAGAATTTTAACGCGTAGTTATAACATTTTAGCGGCTCGCTATTAGTATTGATGAATGTCCGTCGTCCGTCCGATCGTCGTCAACAATTAATTTGCACTCTATCATCTTCATTTCTTGCGCAATCATCTTTAAACTTTATAACAATTTTTATAGCCATAATCAATTATGACATATTGGCAAATTAGGTAAGGAGTTATGCCCCTTGTAAAATTAAAAATATGCCATATTTCGCTTTGTTTGCACTCTATAATATTTGTTTCTTAAGCAATCATCTTCAAGCTTTTTAACAATTTATTATATTCATGATCTCTTGATCAAGTTCGATTATGGCTGATATCGGCCAATTAGGTCGGGAGTTATGCCCCTTTAATAATAAAGATGCCAGATTTCACTTTGGTTTTCACTCTAGCATCTTCGTTTGTAAAGCAGTCATCTTCAAACCTTATGACAATGCTTACAGCCATAATCTCTTAAAGAATCTTGATTATGACTGATATCGGCCAATTAGATCAGGACTTGTGTCCCTTTGGATAATAAAAAAATGTCTGATTTTCACTTTGCTTGCACTCTAGAAATCAACTTTAAACTTTATGACAATGTCAATAGCAATAATTTCTCAATGAAGTTCGATTATAGCTGATATCTGGCAATTAGGTCAGGAGTTATGCCCCTTTTTTGTACTTTGTACTAAGAAAAACTGCCTGATTTCACTTTGTCTTCCCCTTAGCATTTGAAATTGAATTGATCTCATGGATTGTGTATTCAGTACAACTATTATATAATATAGTGACTTGTTCAGGCAGTGAAGGCAGTTTTTCTCTGGTGAGCGTCTTCAGGGCCATCTTGGCAACACTGTTCGATGCAGGAATGTGTACTACCATAGAACAGCGTTTAAAGCAACCCTGTTCAAAAACATGTATTTAAATCACACAAGTAAGACTGAAGACGATCACGACAGTTTCTATTATCACACACGTGTAAATTTTACACTTTCATCGTCATGCAAATATAACAGTTTTCATTTTAAATTAAAAAAAATGCTAGAAGATGGAAAAGTCAAGATCGTTCAAAGTTTGCGTGTTATATTTCAAGTGCAAATATTTCAGAACTTTTAACAACCACAACTTCGATATCTGTTAAGATACATATCGCCGTAATTGTTTTGTACTGTTCATATTTACCACGACAGGGTGCCTGGATAGCGTAGTGGTAACGCGCTTTGTTACTCAAATATTCAAAGCGTGTGAGAAAATTACATTAGAATCATGGTCCCTCATGGTGTCATGCGGTGTGTAAGTCGGGCTCAGGAATTACCTGTCCACGACCTACACATGATGGTACCGTTCTTTATGAATATGCTTTGCTTGAAATAGATATTAAAAATACTCTAAGCCTTTAAACATAATTTTTAGTCTGTCCTAAAGCTGTATAATTACGGTAATCACAAGACAGTGTGACCAATAGTTACGACATAAACAAATGACGTGTAAAGATCTACAACTTATCATATTAAGATTCAGACGAGATATCGTTTTCTCACAAAAAGTCTCGCAATTCCGTCGCGCAACAAAGCAAACTCCGCCGCAGTAGTTACCTCCCCTTACAGTTATCGATAACCACTGCCACCACAAGTAAATTCGGCTGATATAGGCCGGATTTACTTTTTTCACTTTTGACTTTAGTTTTGAATATATCATACCAGTTTCGTTATATTCCACGAAAATAATATTTATGATTATGAGAAAAGTAAAAAATAAAATCAAATAACATTAATTTATAAAATTATGAGTGTTGATCACATGGGTTCAACTTTCGTTACGTGACTTGTGTGGTGGCAGTGGTTAAAGTAGCGTAGCGTGACGTAATCGGTGCGCGGAAATCGGCAACACAGGCATTATTTTGTTTTGAACAACGCCAGTGAATTTATTTTATTACGCAAGGCAATTACTGGATTGTGTTAACAGGTAAATTACTATAATATGTTTAATTCATGATGATGTAAAACTATAATTTAAAAATAAATATCTTCAAGTTGACTATATTCTTGAAGAATGTTTTCCATGAATACATATATGGTTAAAGCTAAGTCGAAACTGATGATCCGTCAATCAGTCCATTTCTGTTTTCCAATACTATGAGATCATCCAACGTATGTTTTGATTTTATTAACTATAATTTATTCAAGTTGTTGGTTAAGTACGAAAGGTCATTAAATATAAATTTAGTTTTTGTTTTTCCCGCTATAGGGCACTTTGCATGAAATGACCTTTTTTTGCTTACAACACAAAACTCTGAATTCCGAATAAAATGCACTATGTTCCTTATCTCCATTTTATGTTTACATGTTATGTTCCCAAGTATATTTTGGCAAAAAGAAGCAGACAGTGCTTACCTTGCTAAAACAACTACAAAACAGACAGTGCTTATCTTGCTAAAACACCAAAACAGACAGACACACAGATGTTAGTTTCTCAACGAAAAAAAAAGATGCGTTTCAGTATAAGATATGATAAATGAATTATTTCCTGAAGATTTACATGCAATACATATAGTGTAACGACTAGAAAAGGTACAAAATCCAAACAAATGGTTATTTTGAATTTATGCATTTTTCAGTTGGTCTTTGTTTTTATGTTATGTTCTACTCTGTCCAGTTGTAACGAAATTTAATCAGAGAGAGTTTTAATCTAAGTTATAAGACCTGTTGACCAGATCATTCTGTCGAATGAATGTCTTCTAACCGACATAAAAAACTGCCAATTTGTTAAATGGCACCTCGGAGTAATTGTGCAAATATTGACATTGCGTCAATCAAATTGGCAGGTGATCAATACACTAATTCTTATATTATGCGCGCAAAAATATGCCCTCATTATTGTGGAATAAACGAAGGACCTATGTGTAAAGAATATCAATAGCATTTAATACACCTAGGGTTTGAAGAATATTTTGCATGTATCAGAAACATGTACAGGAAATCCTCGCTAAAACGAAATAGTTGAGACCTGTTAAAAATGATATGAGTTGGACGTTTATGAAACTAGTCCGGGCCCTCTGTAAATGACGATTGTTTTCCAGACATAACCCCCCGCTCCCCCCAGTAGGACCTTAGCTGACAAATCGTGTAATACCTTTGGTCACAGGTTATTGGAGTTATGTAAAGCCACGGCATGAGCTTTCGAATAGTTAACGGGAGAATCGGTGAAGATTGTAATAAGGGTATGTTTACTTACGTGAACACGCAGGGTGCGTCTATGATTGACCTAGTTTTAGGAAGGGTAGACTGACTACTGATGCATTTTGTATTATTAAATGCTATGTTATTCAACAATACCTTAATAATAACTAGATATTATACTGTACATTTGTAGATCTAAAACGTATTTTGATACTATAAATAGAAATGCCACATGATTCAAAATACATAAAATAAGTATATGTGGTGAAATGTTATTTGTCTGATATGTATGATAAAGTAAAATCATGTATTAGAAATTGTAATTCTTTTTAAAACTTTTTTGCAACATGCCATTTGCTTAAGACAAGGCGAGATTAATTCGCCGGCATTATTTTCTCTATTTATAGATGACCTTGAAGTTTATCTACAGGATGAGGTTACAAGTAGATGATATATCTCTTATTTTACTTTTGGTTTGCAGATGATATGATTATAATTGGCAAAACTGCTACAGAAAGGCAACAGAAACTTAATTTGCTTCTTCACTATTAATGTTTGAATTGGGGAATTGCAGTAACTACAACGAAAACAAAAGAAATGGTTTTCAGAAATAGATTCACCAAAATGAAAAATGGGTATATAACGGGGAAAAAGTAGAAGTTGTTGATTATTTAATTATTTTGGTAATGTTTTTAACTACACGAACACTTCCGTATTAAATCAAAAAATATTTAAGCGGTAAGGCATTTGGATGTACTTTTAAATAATTGTAAAAAAAACTTACAATCAAATTAAATAGTTAATGTCGATTTTTTTACTCATTTTTTTATTCCATTCTTAATTTTTCAGTAGAAATATGAGGAAACACGAAATAAAAACGTAATCAATATATTTAAGATTCTGTAAGTCAATTCTTAAAGAAAGAAAAAAATCAAGTTCTACTGCAGTATGGTGAATTGGGTAGATACCTTTTGTATATAACCCGATACACTAAGATAATAAAACACTGCTTTAAGATATTATCATGTGAAAATATTATTGTTAAAAAATGAGTATAATTTAGGACTTTGTGATTGTGGAAAGGTCATATAAACTGGGTATCAAATGTACGGAAACTGTTAAATGACTGGTTTTACACACACATATGGAACGATCCGATGGATGTTGATCCAAATTTTTTTGTGGAAGTATTTAAAGAGAGGGTAATTGATAATTTTGTACAAAAATGGTTTAATGATAAAGAAAATAGTAGCATTTTAAATGTTTATAAGTATTGAAAAACACATTTTGTTTATGAGAATTATCTGGATTTAATACCATTTCATATTAGACCAACACTTACAAGATTACGTGTTTCAACACATTTATTAAGAATCCAAACAGGAAGATCAAGGAAATGCAATTAACAGAAACGAACGTTATTGTCATTTAGGTAGAAGTCTTGATATTGAAGACGAATTTCATTTTTATTCAAATATCCATGTTTTGAAGAAATACGTAAAAATTCAAGAACTAAAAATGCTAGTATGTTAAAATTTATAGTTTTAATTGGAAAATAAAAAAAAAAAAAAAAAAAAAAAAAAATTTTTAAAAAATTTTTTTATTAATCAATGTAGTTTTGATAGTTTAAATCTACACATTTATCTATAGTTTATACAATTTCAAGAGTATTTATATGTGGAATGTCAATCCCATTTTGAAGTAATTTTATATAATTATTCCTAGTATTATTTGTAAAATATTTGTATAACGATGTACGTGTGTACAAGTTAAATAAAATATATGTTCTGGTCTGTTCTGTAAATCTGTAATACACTTCAGACTTGATAAGTTGTTTGGTCCCATTTTATATGATACCGGAATATCATTTCGACAGACTACGGGGCATCTAATAGGACCTTAAATGGGTTAAAGTAAAATGTTTTTACACTATGATTTGTAGTAATTGATTGAACAGAATATTGGATACACGGCAGATTTATTGTTTAAAGTTAGTCGGTTCATACAACAGTAAACAGAAATACTATCCAAGCACATGTCAGCATGTGGAACTTTTTATTTTGATATTAACTAATAATACGATAATTTTCTTCATAGCAATCCAATTTTATTCAAATACATTTTGTTTTCAGCAATGGATATACCTTCAAAAATTATGTGGGCACTAATTGAACGTTCTTTAACGAGTCGTATTGGACCACTCAAAGCTGTTCTTGGAACGAGAATAACTAGACACGGAATTGATCTTGCAAGGAAGTCTGCAGATGGCACACTTGAAATGCCATTAGACATTATTGAAAAAATCATAAGTATTGTTGCCGGCGTTATTAGTATTTTTGGTGGACCTTCTGTGGGAATAGCGCTTAGTTTCACAGAGATATTCTTTGGACGTTATATAGCACAGGCTATAACTGCATTGTTTCGTTAAGAGGGTGAATACCATTTTATTATTATCTGTCCTATATACGACGATATTCGTAGAAATTATATACCCAGACATTATTCGAGAAACCCTAGTATGGCTAAGTTTATATCGCTATTAAAAACCAATAATAAATCTGTCATGGTTAAATTAGCAATTTATTGTATTAAAGCATTCAAACTTCGAGACAGCATAGTTTAAGAGTTAAAGATATTTTGATATATTAAGGCATCTTACCCTGAACATTCTGTAATAGATATTCCTAAGAGATATTAAATTTTGACAAAATTAGCATGTTTTACAACATATTTTTCCTTTTTTCTGTTGTTGTTGTTGTTTTATACATATATGTATGGACATTCTCACATATGTTGTATATTTTTTTTATGTATATGCACTTGCGTTTGCAAATTGTACGTGATGCGGTGATGAGATTTATATGCTCAAATCGATGTATATAAATAAAGTTTCTGCTATTTCCTTGATAAAAATGATAATGTGGCAACTAATTAAGATCAGTGCAACCTGAACACTGCTTTTTAATACTAACGTGATTGGAAATAGGATCAAGAAACTTGATCCTCGTATCTTTTTCACAAGCAAGAACACATGAATGCACGTTTGAGACATGCAAGGGTCAATCTTCATTGAAGTACAAAATATTAAACTCTGTTAATCTTATACAGCTTCGCAATTGCTTAGATTCAATGTAAATAATGAGTATGTATTCCTTTGCCTGACAAAACTCCTTTTTATTGTGAACCAC
>CM037777.1:31697627-31747627 GCA_021229015.1 Solen grandis | reverse complement strand
CTGCACGAAAGAAAGATCAATATTACACATATTAAAACTGTTTTCCGCTACTACAACGTTGTAAAATTCCTTTTTTCCCCCGCTGAAATAATAGATGTGAAATAAAGGTGTATCCAGTTGCTATCTCCTGCACATGCGCAAGATCACTGGACAATTGAATGTTGGGATTAATCATGGTGGTGAGTGTTTACATTGTTGCACACATATAGTTCAAAGAGTTATTTCCAAATAATATCTGTATCATTTTATGTCTTGAAGATTTTTGCAAATAGGAAAATAATAATGGTTACTTGGTATTAATTTGATTCGTAGTAAATTCACCGATAAATGCTTAGGTGCGCAAGATTACCGGACAGCATCGTATTTGAGGCAAGAAATAAATAAATAAATATATGTTCACCATTGGTCACCAAGGTATTGCATTAGTTAAATCATATAAATACTTGGGAGTATCTTTAGTACATCAGAGTCATTCATCCAGGCAGTTTACCAGGATCATTCAGCCAAGCAAAGAAACATTTAACAAAACAAGCTGAAAAGGCATTTCACTATCTCTATACAAGGATAAACAATATTAATATACTAAATTACCTTGTATTAAAATTGTTTGATCATACTATTGTCCTAATCTTAACATACCATATACACGGTCAGATTAGGCGCAGCTATGTATAAGGCGCATCCTAACTTTCAGGGTAACTTATTTGAAAACGTATCGTATGTGGCGAAATCTTGTTTTGAAATTTGCGCCGTTGTACATTTTGACAGACCGAAAGCTATGCGTACGTCACCGGGCTAATCATACAGTGAACTGTTTTATTTACACATGGCATAAAATTACCGTTAGACCGTTACATTAACGACGGGTAGGATAAAGGTGACACATTTTCATAATATGACATTATTCAACCGTGTCCCCACATTCTAACACTGGGGACCATTGTCACCTGTCAAAATTCTCCCAACTAACAAACATTACGTAACAATTGCCACCTGTCAAGTTTCTCCTATACATCATGAGGTCCCGTAAAATAAACTTATTTGTTTATATTGAAAATGGCTTCCATCAAGTTGTTTCAGTTTCTCACGATCATTTTATCATGAAATATACCTGTAGGATAACTAATAAGAACAAAAGCAATAATCTGGTATTGTTAATCATGGTTTCGTATACACTTTGTGTCATATTATCGTATTCATTGGCTTTCAGTATATCCATTTTCTGAGATCGTATACCGGTAATTTTCACTTCTCGGTGATTGAAAAAAGAAACCTGAAAAGCTGTATATCATCATATAAGGCGCACCCCCTCTATAAACTTGAATTATCTGGAAAAAAAGTGCGCCTAATCTGCCGGTGTATATGGTACTCAAGTGAGATGAGTGTGGAAGAAAGTAACCTTGACCTGATTGAAAACATCCATACAACATTTCTGAGAAACATCCTGAAACTTAAAAAGAGTGCACACCATCATATATGACTCTTGCTGAACTAGGCAGATGCCCACTACAAATAATTATAAAAGTAAGAAAGACTGGTTTTTGGGTCAAAATTATTCCTGGAAACCATAATAAAACCATAATTAAATTTCAGGCAGTAGGAATATTTGGTTTAATCAGGAACTATTAAAAATTCTTCCAAAGATATTTATTATTCACTTTTCAAAGAATCAATCAATCTTTAACTGTACTTGTTAAAATAAAGAAAACCTGATTACTAGTTAAATTTAGAACAAGCAACCATTATTTACCAGTAGAAGTTGGAAGATAGAGTAACACAGAATTATCCGAACGAAAATATATGCTCTGCTCAAATAAATGATAGGTGAAAAAAAATTCAGGAAGAGTGTACATCAACAAATATTACTACATGCATCCAAATATTTTGAAATATAAATAGCTTATGAATGAATCATCACTGACAACAATTACCAAACTCTGTAAGTCTGTAAAACAAGAGGGCCATGATGGCCCTGAATCGCTCACCTGAATACCATTGCTTCAACTGATGTCAAGGTTTTTAAACAGACAAGGATTCTGATATAACTTAATCTAAAACATTTTACCCCTGACAATACTACACACCAAATATCTAGCAATGGGCCATATGGTTTCAGAGAAGACTTGGGCGCAGGGTCATTTATCACCGTAGGGCCAAGACTTTGAAAATCTTTGTAATGAACCATTAGATGCTTCTACATACCAAAAATCTTAGCTCTAGGCTTTATTGATTCATAGAAGAAGATTTTTTAAGATTTTCCTATTTAACTCTATGTAAAACAAGTGACCCCTGGTGTGGGGTCATTTATCACCATTGGGCTATGATTTGTACAATCTTGGTAGTGGCCCATAAGATGATGCTACATACCAAATATCTAAGCTCTAGGCCTTATGGATTCATAGAAGAAGATTTTTTAAGATTTTCCTATATAACTCTGTGTAAAACAAGTGACCCCTGATGCGGGGTCATTTATCACCATAGGGCTATGATTTGTACAATCTTGGTAGTGGCCCATAAGATGATGCTTCATACCAAATATCTAAGCTCTAGGCCTTATGGATTCATAGAAGATTTTTTAAGATTTTTCTATATAACTCTATGTAAAACAAGTGACCCCTGGTGCGGGGTCATTTATCACCATAGGGCTATGATTTGTACAATCTTGGTAGTGGCCCATAAGATGATGCTACATACCAAATATCTAAGCTCTAGGCCTTATGGATTCATAGAAGAAGATTTTTTAAGATTTTTCTATATAACTCGATGTAAAACAAGTGACCCCTGGTGCGGGGTCATTTATCACCTAGGGTATGATTTGTACAATCTTGAGGGCCCTAACAGGGTCATAATTTGTACAATCCAGGTAGAGAGTCATAAGATCATGCTACATACCAAAAATCAAAAGGCTAGGCCTTGTGGTTTCAGAGAAGAAGATTTTTTAAATTTTCATTTTTAAAATCTATTTTTAGCTCCTGTGACCTAATTATGCGATGGACCAGAACCATTTATACAACTTTAGTAGAGCTTCATCCAAGGAACATTCCTGCAAAATATTTTTCAAATTGGCCAAGCCGTTTAGGAGGAGATGTTGTTTGAAGCAATTGTTGACGCCGGACGCACGGACGCACGGACGCACGCACGGACGACGGACGACGGACGCCGGACAAAAGGCGATCAGAAAAGCTCACCTTGAGCACGTTGTGCTCATGTGAGCTAAAAAAGATCAAGGGGACATCCAAGAGCAGCTCCAATTAACTTTTTAATCTCTTGATGACCTATTTCACCTTTTGTTTAAACCACAGTCAATGTACAGTCTACCTTTCAAAATACAGATTATGAAAGTAAATAAACTCACCCCATTCACAGAAGTTGCAATGTTGGAGTCAAAGCAATTAATTAAATATATCCAATTAGTTTTTCGAATATTGTTTCACTAAATTGATACATACACTTCAACAGACTATGTGCATTTTCTTTACACAGTCATGATTTAATCACAGCTCTTTTTTTCAAATACACAGTAGTTATGAACAAATCCAAATTGAATCTATAGTCTGCTTCAATCTCTGTAAATACATCATGGTTTTTTACATTATAAATAAGAATTATGATAATATTGCCAATTACATGGATTTCTCAATCAATACTAATATAATATTTTGTTTGTTTGTTGACTTTAACGTCTCACCGACAGTATTTTAGTCATTTGGAGACAATGTCTACTTGAGACAGATACAATGCTGCCACACTGCAGTATCACGCCATAGACATGTGGCATGATACCATACCCAGTCACATTATCCTGTCACCGTGCCAACCATTCCTGGATTTACCCTTATATGCTGAGCGCCAAGCAAGGGAGCTAAAACAGTAACATTTTTACGACTTATGATGTTATGTCGCAACCAAGGATCGAACCCACGACCTCCCGCTCCCGAGTGGACATATATAATTGTACGTAACTATGTAACTGAAAATGATCAAACATTCTTAATTGACCATTACTTCTGTGTATTACTGTTTAGACTTCCCTTTTGTAAATGACAGTTCTTCCCCCCCCCCACTCTCTCTCTCTCTCTCCTTACATATTTACAAAATGGCTATGTTTTAAACCCTCCCCCAACCCCAAGAAAAATAAATAATTTCACTAATTTTCATTTTCAGGCTGGACAGATTACAAAACAAACACATTTTTTTTTTTACCTCATACTTCTTAAATGTTACCTTGACCTTGAAGCAAAGAGTATGGGTCTTGCGTGCTGCACATTGTCTCATGATGTTGAATATTTATGCCTAGTAATGTTAAAGTTCATTGCGATTGATGAACTGGAAAGGATTAAAATCCCCATTTAATATGTTTTACCTCTAAGCCTTACTTTATCCTTGAATTTTGTGTGCTGCTGCTCTTTTACACATGATGATGAAAGTGAACATTTGTGCCAAGTAATTTTAAAACTAATCAATGAATCAATAAATGTTGAAGTTATGGGCCGGACACACACAAACAATACCACATTGTTGATATATGACCTGTCAGTGTAACCTTGACCATGGAGCCATGAAGCTAGGTCTTGGACTCTGAACATCATCTCATGAATTTGAACAATCTTAAAATCATTGATAGATAACTAAGAAAGTGTCCGGACTAAATTATTTCATTTTCTATATTTTCCTCTAAGCGTGATCTTTATCTCACCTACCTAGAAAAAAAAACACAACCTTCGCCTCAATTCATTATAACAACTGAACTAATTTGATTGACATAAATCCACCATAACAAAGATTATCTTCAGAAAACTAAAGTATTTTTTTTATATTTTTAGCCACACTGTCCTTGACTTTGACCTCACCTAGGTATAAAACAATCCCAACGTTCCCTTAATGCAACCTAACTACTAACCAAATATGGTAAATCTATCCTAACAAAAGTTATCATCCGATAACGAAAGTGATGTCCGCCTACACGCCCACCTGCCTGAACGACATTCGTCAATCTAATTATCAGCCTTTTAAAAGAAAAATCTTGTTAAGTAAATTTACACTAATCATGCCGTACCAAGGATATGCGCAACTAGCATTGTGCTAGTGGTGGTAGTAGTTTTATAACAGTTATTTAGATAGGAGTAAATTTTGTTTTTTTTCCATTTTGTAATACTATTTTTCATCCCCTTTTTCTTTTAGATTTCAGGTGCACATGTTATCAAGATCTATGTCAAACAATAAGCTTAACACGTTTAACTTTTTTTATCCCATGATCATACATGCCATATTTTCAGTATGTCTCCCAGGGAGATTTTGAAATTTTCACAGGGAGATTTGGGGTCCAGCCAGGGAGATTTTACGACATATATCGAAGAGACGTTCTTAATAAAAAAAAAAAAAAATACACATTTGATTACCCCTTCATTAAATTCATTAACAGTTTATATACTGTTTATTGCATTTAATGAAAATACCATATGAAATTTATATGTAAAAAAAATATGAAATTTATTAATAAATCTAATTCAAATAGAAACTTAACTTTCCACAAGCAACACTAACTTATAACAAATTGGAGAACATGCCATTTACATCAAACACATTTAAATTGATACAGTATCTTTGATTTATTGAATGATTTCTGATCATAAGGTTTTAATTAATGGGGATGAATAAAGATAAAAAGTTAGATCATATTTAATAATACTTTCACCTTCCGTCTGTGTATTCTTTTTTTCTGAATTAAATTGCTTTTAGCTAAAATATTATTTAGCTTAAAATATTTATCGTGTACGGTATGGTGGTATGAAGTGGTTACCCAACTCTAACGATCATGACATCTCACTATAGTAAATTACTCAGCAGACGATATCCCTTGTTTATCAAGTCATTTTCGGTGTGAAAATTGCAATTCATTTGCAATTTATCGCTAGCTGAGGTGTACTTTCTAGGATGTGTCAATATGGTGAGTTTTGTTAAGATTTAAATGATTGGTAAACAGTTGATCTAATAATTATCATTTATTGTTTACACTTCCGGTAAGTAAGGATTAGCTATTCTCCGGGACCTTTTTTATCCATGATAAGATTTACGTCTTTATTACAGTGTACCATCCTAACCTTACTCATTCTAGCTTTAGTATTGCCTTGATACCTGCTAATTACCCGACGATAATTGTTTCAACTGATAGAGTGTCCAGTCTGCTACCTGTCTGAATTATGCAATTTGATTGGATAAGGACGATCACACATTGCTTGTGGCTGTACAGCACACTGGTCAGGATTGATACTAACACATGTTCTTACATAATCTTCCTAATGCTGTATCATAGCTCGGTAATAAAATGGATTATACTGAGTTCAAAGGGAAACCAGTTTGATTTAAGTCAGACCGGGAGATTTTCACCTCCCGGCGGGAGATCGGGAGACAAGTCAAAATCCCGGGAGATTTAATCTCCCGCCGGGAGATATGGCATGTATGCATGATAGTTTCCACTTAGTTTTAATTGTCCTTGTACTGTATTTTTTGAACATATCAAATTAATTATAATTCTGAAATCAGCCACAGCAACCAGCATCCTACTTGGATTAAAGTTTAGCAACTTTTATGAAGGACCACCCAGGGATCATTAATGCCAAATTTCATTAATTTCTATCTATAGTGTTTATAGAGGAGACAGGTAATTTAAAGCAAAAAGGAAAAATGATGACATGGTTTCCGGATGGGATAGGTATTCGGATACCAGTTAATTCATAGACATGCAAGTAAATATGAAGAACTTATGACCCATAGAGACTCTTGCTAAAAATAGGTAGTAATATTATAAGATAAAAATTATCTACCAACTATATCTGAATCTGAAGACATACCGGCATCAAATATAGACAAAGACCTGCAAACAAGACTTGAAGAAACACAAGAATAGTTTAGGCAAAGAAAAGACAAAACAGATTCAAATTAAGAGAAAATCTCTGAAACCCAATAACAGCATCAGATATATCAGATATCAGACATGGACCTGTGGATACAATCCAAAGTATTTGGAAGGGCTGGAAGGCGACTGGAAGAAACAGATATTGGTATAAAATAGAGGAAGATGTCAGCAAAGAGAAAAAGAACATAAATCTTGACCAAGTACAATGGGAATTAGTGGCAGCTGGTGTTAACAAAGTCATTAAACAAAACAATGCCATGAATAAAGTCACATCAGCAAAATGTGATCAATTACAAAAACTGCAATATATAGGGAAAATATACGGGGATACCCACATACGGGCCTCAAAAAGAGAATGTTTATTTCATGAATATGCATTTAAAATTGTGCGGAGACCGTTGTGGCACCTGTAAAGTAAAAGAGTGTTGTAGACATGGAAAATGAAGAGTAAAGAAAGAAGGACTTTTTCAGTATGCTAAAAGAGCAAATTCTCATTCAGATAAACCCATTAAAACACCTAGAACAGTAAATGATTTAATGAAGTCCGTATTGCTCTATTGCTCACGAAAAGCCAGACCTAATTAGATACAACTTTTTTATCAAAGACATGTTTTTATACTATGATAACAGTGTAAAACAAGAACGTGATGTAAAGGTCAGCGCATACCTCCGCACATTGCTCTGTCACCAAAAAAAAGAAAGCATTTACAATATCATCAAAGAGTCCCTGATGATTATAAATACTAAGAAAATACTAGTAAGAAAAGTCATTATTTAGAATATATTTGGTAAAAATCAATCTTCCATAAAAGAAAGAAAAGAACAAAACTATAGCATTACGTACAAAAATAATATAACAACATCTAAAACAATTTGCCATTAAATATTACCTTTTACTGAAAAATAGAGCTGTATCTAGGAATAATTAAATGAAAACGTGTAATTAAGTCATTTGAAGTTCCATTTAAAAGTTTAAATAGAATTTCAAAATTTCAAACCTGACTAAGAGTCATTTTTAACGAGGGATATCAAAATACATATTCAGGAAACTTGGCCTTCCTTTTTATTGGCATTTACATGTGTACCAAAACTATTTAAAACCATTCGGCCTATACTTATTCAACCATGACATGGTAATTTTGGCAGATTCCAAGTTGAAAAGGACAATAACTGTGTCGAAAGTAAAAAGTATCTTTATTGAATGTGACTGATCTACTGGCCCTGCTCTACATTTCTATCAAATTAAGGGATATCAGCTGTGGTAGCTGCGTAATGTCGACACAATGTAAACTGTAAACAGGCGGGGAGGTCCATTGAAGGACATTCTAATATTATTATACGAGGGTTGTCCATAAAGTTTTGAGACTGTGGCTATATTGCAAAAAATATTGAAAATCAATCAATAAAAAATATATAGCTGTAAAGAGAGACTTTATATAAAATTACTAACCTAACCGGAAATGGCATTCTATAAGTACATACTTCGAAAGAAAACGGAGCACTTTGAAATTGCTGTATATCAATTATTGATTACACTAAATAAATGCCTAACAGGCGACAGGTTTGGCGCCAAAATGAAACGTTAAAGCGCATGACATAAAAATGATGTCTACTTCCCTTCTGTGTAAAATTTTGACATCATCTAATGGTAAACAAGTTTGTTACATGCAATGGAAGTAGACACACTCTTACAAGATGTAGGAAAGAAATCTGACGTTGATGTCATGCTCGGAGCAGAACACAGTAATCAGACACTGTGTTCGAGATGGAATGACTCCTACAGAAACATATACATTTTTAGAAGGGATAAATCAAGACCAATATGTTCCAGGGCTCTGATATTTTGCTGGCATAAATTTTATGGCAATGGACATGAAGATGTGAATGACTTCAAGCACAGAGCAGCAGACCGTCCGTGGCGAGTGAGCGTGTGATTTAGTCTGTACAGGCTGTGTTGCAAGATGACCGACGGAGGACAATGAAATTGCAAACACTGTTCAGCTGAAACAGACAGTTGTGCATAAAATCATGATAACAACTTAAGCGTTTTGAAAGTAAGTCCCAGATGGGTTCCCAGGGTGCTGTCGTCAGAGGAAAAGAGAAAAGACAATCTGTGTAATGGCCTCTGATGCGTTTATCCATAGGTACGAAAGAGGGGAACACAGGTTCTTAAACCGGATACTTACCACGGATGAAACCTACATCAGCCTAAACGAGCTTTTTACTTTTCCATCAAGACAACGCCCAGCCCATCACTTTTTTGGACAAATTTTCATGCAATGAGCTGAACTCCACCGTAAGCGTATGTTCATGTGGAGAATATTTTGAACAAGAGGGCCATGATGGCCCTGGATCGCTCACCTGAGTATACGGTTACCCAAGGAACATCAGTCTGTATCAAAACATTTTGAAATCTGGCCAGTAGTTTTGAAGGAGATGATGCCTGTAAAGTTTTATCAAATTCTGTCCAGCAGTTTCAGAGGAGATGTCATTTAAAGATTTCACTATATACATATTATGCAAATTAGCCCCGTTCCTGGTGGCCATGTTTTTTTATGGATTTGAATAATTTCAGCAACTTTTGTGAAGCTTCATCCAAAGATCATCCCTGCCAAATTTAACCAAATTCTGTCCAGCGGTTTCAGAGAAGATGTTGTTTAAAGATTTCACTACAAACATACAAGGTAAATTAGCCCTGCCCCTGGCGGCCATGTTTTTTTACGGATCGGAATATTATTAGCAATTTTGGTAGAGAGTTACCCAAGGAATATCTGTACCAAAATATTTTGAAATCTGGCCAATTGTTTTGAAGGAGATGATTTTCTTTTCTTTTTTTTTCCGTTGCCATGGTAACCAGAGTTCCACATGGATCAAGTTTATTTTTGCAACAAGGAACATCCCTTCCAAGTTTTATCAAATTCTGCCCAGCGGTTTTAGAGGAGATGTCATTTAAAAATAAAAGATGGTACTTCTATTCATGGCAGGGCAGAATAGTGTACTTTTTTTCTAAATGTAACCTTTTTTTTTTTTAATTAATTGGAAAATTTATGACAAACTAATTTTAAAACTGGCCAATAGTTTGCAGATATTTGAAAATTATTATTGTGTCAAAATTCAAAATGAAAAAAAAAAAAAAAAATTGCTGCAGTAGAGCGCATTCAAATACTTTATTATTTTTAGCACTAACGTTATGTGACGTCTTAAAATACTGAAAATACCGTTGTTCAAAACTTCATACCATTCTGTCAAAGCGTAAATTTTTCATCATTCTGAAACTGACAACATGTCGAAATCAGTGCCCAAATATGAGAACTAAGTAATATGCTGTGACGTCACAAGACGCCATATGACGTCAGGACTCAAAATATTTAAAGCAAATCTGCAGAACTGCAAACTTTGTACATAGCTAAGGCTTGAGGTGTACATTCTGTGAAAATTTAAAGAAAATCCAACAATAAATAGCGGCTGAAGAGCGCAAACAAAAATGTTTCCTATTTTTAGCACTGACGTCACGTGACGTCATAGGATGCTGAAAATGCTATTACTTAAAAACTTATACATTTCTGTCAAAGTTGTTAATTGTTCATCATTCTGAACAACCGATATCATGTCGAAATCACTGCCCAAATAAAGAGAAATTAGTAATATGCTGTGACATCACATGACGTCTTATGACGTCAGGACTCAAAATATGTAAAGAAAATCTGCAGAACTGCAAACTGTGAAAGTTTCAGTTTTTTGTCTCATCTGAAAGGTCTATAATCCTATAATGAAAATTTAAGTCCTATGTTTGAATCTTGCTTCAACCACAGAACCTAGGTCTTTCGGAATTTTGGTCAGCTGAATGGATATGCACAGCTAAGTCTTGAGATGTAGCATCTGTGAAAATTTGAGGAAATTCAGACCATAAATGGCGGCTATAGAGCGCATACAATATTTTTCACTATTTTTAGCTCTGACGTTGTCATAGGATGCTGAAAAATTAATACATTAAAGCACATACATTACTCTCTTATCTACGAATTTTTTATCATTCTGAACAACAGACATCATATCGAAATCATTGCCCAAATAATAAGAACTAAGTTGTATGTTGTGACGTCACATGACGTCAGATGACAAGAGTTCTAAATGGATCAAGTTTATTTTAAAATCATTTGTGAAAATCTGGCCAGTAGTTTTGAAGAAGATGATTTTTAAAGTTTTCATATTTTTTTCTTTCTGTTGCCATGGCAACCAGAGTTCTACATGGATCAAGTTTATTTTAGCAACTTTTGTGAAGGTTGACCCAAGGATCATTCCTGCCAAGTTTAATCAAATTCTCTCCAGTGGTTTCAGAGATGTTGATTAAAGTTTTCCCTATATACATATAAGGCAAATAAGCCCCGCCCCTGGCGGCCATGTTTTTTACGGATCAAAATTTTTTTAGCAACTTTGGTAGAGGTTGACCCAAGGAACATCTGTACCAATTTATTTTAAAATCTGGCCAGTAGTTTTGAAGAAGATGATTTTTAAAGTTTTCATATTTTTTTTCTTCTTTTTGTTGCCATGGCTACCAGAGTTCTACATGGATCAAGTTTATTTTAGCAACTTTTGTGAAGGTTGACCCAAGGATCATCCCTGCCAAGTTTAATCAAATTATGTCCAGTGGTTTCAGAGGAGATGTTGTTTAAAGGTTTCTCTATATACATATTAGGCAAATAAGCCCCGCCCCTGGCGGCCATGTTTTTTTACGGATCGGAATAATTTTAGCAACTTTGGTGGAGGTTGACCCAAGGAACATCTGTACCAAATTATTTTGCAATCTGGCCAGTAGTTTTGAAGAAGATGATTTTTAAAGTTTTCAAATTATTTTTCTTTTTGTAGCCATGGCAACCAGAGTTCTTCATGGATCAACTTTATTTTAGCAACTTTTGTAGAGCCTCACCCAAGGAACATTCCTGCCAAGTTTCATTAAATTCTGTTCAGCGGTTTCAGAGGAGATGTCGTTTAAAGAAAATTGTTGACGACGCACGACGGACGACGGGCGATCCTAAAAGCTCACTTGAGCACAAAGTCCTCAGGTGAGCTAAAAATTGTAAATGACATGAAAATTACTTTTGCTTCTTAAAATGTTCATTGTATGTGTTCACTTCGGAGTATCTATTTAAAACTTTCAGAAGTAGTCTATATTTGATATGCTTGTCAGCTGGTAAAATCTTCAATGTATCCATGAGCAGTTTGTTTTTTATTTACTCAGTCTCAAAAAACTTTACAGACAACCCTCGTACACATGTGGCTAATACATGCATAATGTTCTTCTTAAGCTACTAAAGACAATTTTAGCACACAAGAGAATTGAATCAAAGGGAATTTACTGTTATGTATTGTTCCTATGACCACCTATACAGTGGTGGTATCACAGTTATACTGTATAAAACCACTTACAACTAAAAAAGTTATTACGAAAGCAGATACTATTCAGGGCAAAATATTAAAGAAATTCCAATTCTTGTGACTTCCAGGGCATAATAATAATAATAATAATCATTTAAATGATGTTAAAGGTTTGTAGTTTGGGCTTTCAGAATTTGCCGATTTTAATTTCTAATAAATCAAAAGTGTTTTGATTCATAATGGAAGTTTCGAAATGATACTTAATGGCTCTTCATTTAATGAATATATAATACTGAATAACTTTTATATTAAATTACATTTCTATAACCATTCTTTTTAACTGCCTTGCAATATCGAAACGTACAATAGTGTAATGTATAACAACACTATTAAGTTGGCATCTTACCTGTAGGCGCTGTCTCCAACTTCTTCTCAGCTTGCTCCATCATCTCTCTAATCTGCTTTATTTCCTCTGATTCATAAAGAGAAGTTTCGAAATGATAATTAATGCCTCCTGATCTAATGAAAATACAATATTGCATTACTTTTATATTAAAGTCACATTTATATATTTTTTTCTATTTAACTTCCTTACAATATTGAAACGTACAATAGCAATATGTATAACAACACTAAAAAGTTGGTATCTCACCTGTGGCCACCGTTTGCCTCTTCTCAGATTCCTTCAGCTGCTCTTTTATCTGCTTCAAATCCTCCGAGACATTGTGGCAAAGTGTTTGATTTTCTGAAATTGAAAAGAAAAACAATAAAATTAATTTATCAAGAGTGTTCTTTGGAACACATAAGGCACCTGCTGAAGGGTGACAAAACAGATGTGATGGACAGACAGACAGACAGACAGACGACGGAAAAGCAATCCCATTTGTCACCTTTGTGGCACATGCAAGGTTCAACAGTGTTGTAGACACTTGTAGAAAATGAAGTGTGATGGAACAAGGACTTTTTCAGTACGCTAAAAGAGCAAATAACTCATGCAGTAATACCCCTTAACACAGTAGCACCTGAAATAAATCCATTATCACACACTTTCTCAAATTCTGTAGGTTTGTTGGTCAGTATGAGCAGTTTTCTCATGCAATAAGAGATCCTTTCGTTGACAAGATATTACAAAATTGCGTCCAATGACCGGCTCTATGCAAAGGAAAATTAATTTATCCAAAACAAAACAGGAAAAAGCGATGCTTATGGTGACATATTCTTACCACCACTTAACCACTTAGTTTTCATAAAACAAGAGGGCCATGATGGCCCTGGATCGCTCACCTGGTATCATTAGGCTATGTAAAATCAAGTGACCCCTGGGGCAGAACCAATTTTGACCCCAGGGTCATGATTTGAACAAATTTGGTAGAGGTCTTTTAGCCCATGTTACATACCAAATATCTAAACTCCAGGCCTTGTGATTTCTGAGAAGAATATTTTTCAGGTTTCTCCTATATTAGTCTATGTTAAATCAAGTGACCCCTGGTAGAGGTCCACTAGACAATGCTACACACCAAATATCTAAACACCAGACCTTGTGGTTTCTGAGAAGATTTTTCAATTTTTTTCCTATATTAGCCTATGTAAAATCAGGGACCCCTTTGGTGGGGCCAAATTTGACCCAATGGTCATGATTTGTAAAAACTTGGTGGACCCAGTAGACAATGCTACATACCAAATATCTAAACTCCAGGCCGTGGTTTTGTAAAATCAGGTGACCCCTATGACGGAGCCAAATTTGACCCCAGGCCCAGAATTAGAACAAACTTGGTAGTGATATACTAGACAATAATGCACACCAAATATCTAAACCCCAAGCTTTGTGGTTTCTGAGAAGAAGATTTTTCAAGTTTTTTCTATATTAGCCTATGTTTAATCAAGTGACCCTTGGGGCTGGGCCAATTTTGACGCCAGGGTCATGATTTGAACAAACTTGGTAGAGATCCACTAGACAATGCTACACACCAAATATCTTAACTCTATGCCTTGTGGTTTCTGAGAAGGAGATTTTTAAAATTTTCATTTTTAAAATTTATTTTTAGCTCCTGTGACCTAGATTTTTGACTAATCAAAATAATTTTAACAACGTTGGTAAAGGGTCCCATAATGAACATTTTTGTGAAGTTTTATCAAAATTCTGGGAGAAGTTAAGAAGGAGATGTTGTTTAAAGAAATTGTTGACGATGGACACACGGACGCACCCTCGACGTACGACGGACGACAGACAAAAGGCGATCACAATAGCTCAACATGAGCATGTTGTGCTCAGGTGAGCTAAAAACATCAGATCTGTGCCAAAACATTTTAAAATTTGGCCAGTAGTTTTGGAGCAGAAGCAATATTGGTAGAGGGTTATCCAGGGAAAATCTGTACTTAAACATTATAATATTTGGCTGGTAGTTTTGAAGGAGAGTTTTTTTATATATATATTTTCTTTCCGTTGCCATGGTAACCAGAGTTTTACATGGGTCACGTTTATTTTAGCAACTTTTGTGAAAGTTCACCCAAAGATCAACCCTGCCAAGTTTAATTAAATTCTGTCCAGTGGATTCTGAGGAGATGTTGCTGAAAGCAAATTGTTGACGACGGACGCCGGATGCAGGGTGATCAAAGTGCTCAGGTGAGCTAAACAAGCGACCATAAATAACAAATTTACAGCCGGGACACGAATTCTTGCACAGACTAACATACAAACACACACACAAGGATAGATGTAACAGCTTTCATGGTGGGGGCATAAAAATAGGACCATTATAATCAGAAAATAATTGCTAGCTATTACAATAAAAGAACCCATCCAAAATTCCGCCACAAATGAAAAAATGATGATGATAATTAAAACTAGATGTTCTTTGTTCTGACAAAATATAGAACTTTCTTTTTCAAACTAGAGCAAATGAATATTTTGTTCAAACGATTGGATGGTATTTTTTCTAAAATATTTCAAGATTTGACCTGGCGACGTAATTTTTGAGACAACATGTCTACATTATGAATTCATTCGACAAACATCATGGCCAATTTTCATGAAGATTAGGTCAAGACTGTAACGACGGACGACGCATGACAAAGGCCGGTTATTAAAAGACTTTAGAATATGCACAGGGAAGGGAAACGAACAGACCAATCTTATAACAGTGAAGATACAGTTTTAATGTAAATGAAACTTGCATATGGAAAATTAGGAAGTAAATACATATCTTTGTTTTTGCAAAAAATAAAGGAAAATAGTATTTTAGTTGTACTACACAATGTATTATATATATATATGTGACCGATTAGTATTTGTTCATATTATTATTAACAAAAATCAAAATTAACGTGGCAAAATCTGTTGAGCAGTTCGGAATAACTGCAGAGTGCAAGCCAAAAAGGTTCTCGTGAATTCTTATTTTCCACATACTTTTTTTCAATGAAGTTCAAAAATGCTAGGTGCCATTTGAAAGGTCTTCAAATTCTACGTTTCACACACTTTATGTATTAACTTATCTTTAACGGTTGTCGAAATATAGATGGTTAAACCGCGAGAAAACTACAAATATATAGTCAAAAATTTGTCCACGTCATTTACCTCTGCAGCTATAACTTTGTCATTTCTGACGCATAGCAGCAGAAAAGTGAGAATGTGCTTTAAAATAGCTGTTCATATTATGATAACAAAAACCAATACTTTTCAAGTTATGAGCTGTGAAGTGCAGTTGGGGACACTCCATATTAAGTTTTCCCGCCATATCTCAACCATTTTAAGCCCGATCTTCAAAAACTAAATATCATCTGAAAGCTCTCTCAAAGCAATACATATGATACTCATAGTCTCTTTTGTTTTTGAGATATAAAGCTCCAAAGAAAAAAAATGATAATTGACATAATTATGACCTTGACCTTTGCGATTTTCCGGAAGCACCTAAGGCAAATGAGATGCTTTGTTGCACCTTCAGTGAAAATTTTATGCAAATCGGTCAAAAAACTAAGTCTTCAAGTGCTAAAATACCGTACATTTTGGATGAAAAGCTTGTTAACGTGTCATAATGTAATATGACGTCAGTCTTCTCAGAGCTGAAAGAAATTTATATGACATATGTTCTGCCCAAATTTCAAGTTCCTGACTTATCTGCAAGTTTCGTAATGATTAAATATATTTTCAGGTCCTAAGTTCAAACCTTGGTTTCACCATAGAACCTTATAGTCTTTCCGAGTCTGGGTCTGGTGAGTACGGCGGATGGCAAACCTGCATGAACTCGATCACACTGATCTCAAGTAGCGTAATGCTTGCAGTGTTGGCAGGTGTGTTATCTTGATGTCATGGGACCATATCCTGGGCTTCATAAAGGACAGGTCGTTTCTTCCGGAGAACGATCATCACACGCTAATGATAACAAGTTTACGCGAATAACCTAAGGATTGAGGAAACATTTAAAACAAAATTGTTAAATTGCTGATAAAATGTTTTGTTTATTTGAATTGTTTATTTAAGCGATTTCACTATCCTGGCTTTCTTGGGAGGCGGTGTTGCCGGAGTCTTCCAGACGCTTAACTGGCGCTAACTCCCTGGCTCAAAGTAATGGAGCCATGTTTCGTCTGATGTGATGGTCCGGTCCAGGAATGTGTCATCTTTTTCCACGCGGCACAAAATCTCAACTGAAGCCGTCACTCTGCGTTCCTTCTCTTCCGGTTTCAACAACCTTGGAACCCAGCGGGCACATATGCGTGACATATTCAATTCTTCATTTAGAATCCTGTGTACAGGTGATTTACCAATGCCCGTTATTTTCCAAACATCACACTTTGTTCAGCAAAGATCTTCACGGATGCATATTTCAAAACGCTTAATTACCTCTACCGTGGAGTCCAAAGCCGGCCGGTCGTCTCTCATTCTTTACTTTCATTCGTTGGTTTTTGTAAACCAGTGACCTTGAAACATTTTATAACGTTCTGTATTTCATATGTTTTATAGTCTGCAAAGGCGTCATTCCAGCTTGTGCACAAAATTGTATCACAGTTCTCTGCGCCGTCAAATTTTCAGACGTTATCATCATGGAAAAACTTACAATTCAGTGGGTATCTTCAACGGTTAGTCAAACTGGTTTACGTGACGTCATTAATTTCAATTTTTCACTAATGACGTCAAAGTGTAAGAAAATGAGGTTTGCGTGGTTTCAGACAATTGTCGTTATGTTAAGTCGGGAAAATACCAGATTATGTAATGATCGATAAAATCTAGCATAAGAATTTTGCCGTGTGCCGCTAAACTACATGTGGGTTTGAATAAATACAAAAATAACACTTATTTTGTTACTTCTCACAAAAACCGTTTTTTAAATATTAGAATATACTTTGTAATTGACGGATAGATAGTGGAAAAATGCTGCTGTTATAAAATTTGTCACAAAGTTTTGGGACAACCCTCGTATAAAACATAGTTTAGTGGGGCACTGACCTGAAATGGCTGTCCTGTCCATGGTACCTTTCTTCAACAACTCAATTAGCTGCTGCAATGTCTGTAGGGTATTATGCAAAAGTGTCTTCTTTTCTGATACTGAAAAGAAAATAATATAAATAATTTAAACAAAATTAAGATGTCCTGCAAAACAACCTTGCCATTTTTGTCTGAATGTACAATTTCAATCAAAAATCCTAAACTACATACAATAATTACTTACTTGCCTGAATTGGCAAAGGATAACAGCACAGCAGATCACTGATGACTAAGTCAGAGTCCTGTGTCAAACAATGATTACAAAACTAACCGAAAACAAGAGCTATCAGAGGACAGCACGCTCGACTATTCAAAATGCTTGTTGGTAAATCAAATGAAATCTATTTCAATTCTTGCCCTTCACATACCCTGTACATTATAATAGTCAAAAATGATATACCTTGATAGTCTGATACCCCTTAATATTTTTATGATGTCTAAAATCAATCCCATGCCTAGTTACTGAGACATAAGCATGAAAGTAACTTGCATGCAAAACTTTAACCAAAATTTCTAAGATAAAAAGGGCAATCATTTGTAACATATTCCATCAAGAGTTATGTACCATGAAAGTATGATACTACTAAAAATATTAAAGATGTTTCAAATCAATCCCATGCCTGGATACTGAGATATTAGTATGAAAGTACCTTGCATGCAAAACTTTAACCAAAATTTGTAAGTTAAAAAGGGTCAATCATTTGCAGGGCTCACGCTGTCGGTCGCCAAAGGCGCCAAATGTGACAAAATTATGAAACTGGCGCAAGATTTTTCTAATTGGTGAATGTGTTTGGCGCATACGAAGAAGAAATCAGTAAATTAGTACCGCGGTTATTTAAGTTCCGTAATGCACAAAAATACAGGTCGCTCTACACTGTATACTACTTTACGTAACCAGCACATGCTGTGGGATTTTCCAATCAACAGGCATTCTAAGGCTTCCTAATTATGCAAACATGTGGAATACTTGGATGGTATTGGCAGCTTATAACTTGTTTATATTTGTCACACTCTCTACCGACTTTTGTTTATACCTGCATTTGGAACTGCTATGAAATTGCGCAATCATCACAATGGCGGCCATTTGCGAAAAACATTAGCAAAGTTTCATTACTACCGTTTCTTTTAAAAGATTTAAATTGATTATTTAGTTTACCTATCTAGATTCCAACAGGTAAATAGCGTAGATGTACCGATGTATATAAATGACTCGATACTAATCGCTAATGAAGCAAGTCAAAACGTATCCAAACTAAAACGTACCCGATATATAATGTACCCAATTTTTATTTTTTTTTATATTAATTTCACTTGATATTTCCATATAATATTTTTAGTCAGGTTATTATTTATGATTTTGTTGGAAAATATATATTTTTTTAACATGAACACTTTTTTTTCTTTTGTTTATGTTTGGTTCTTGATGTATCAAAATATTAATATACCTATTCTCATATAAATTTTAATGAACTATTTTGTTTGACAATTGAATGAAATATTTTTTAATAATTTATTTATAAAACTAAATGTTGTCATTTAAATTCATTTACTTTTCATTTAGAATTATATGACAGTATTTGTATTGTTTTTATTTCCATATATTTTTTTATTTTTTTTTTATATTCAAATATTATGAACCAATTGAATATGTCATTGACAGTTCTAAGTATAGCAAATGCATATATCAAACCAGTATATACAGACAATAAAAGTTTCCAAAAACATTGGAGCCACTTGCATTAAATTTGGCTCCAACTTCTTAAATTTGGCTCTAATTTTTCTCATTTGGCGAATGTGTTGGCACAAACATTTTTACAGCCAGGGTGAGCCCTGATTTGTAACATATTCCATCAAGAGTTATCTACCATGAAAGTATGATACCCCTAAACATATTAAAGATGTTTCAAATCAATCCTATGCTTGGATACTTAGATATAAGCATGAGAGTATCTTGCATGCAAAACTTTAACCAAAATTTCTAAGTTAAAAAAAGGGGCCATAATTTGTAATATATTCCATCAAAAGTTATCTGCTTTGGTTGTCTGATGCCCCTAAACATATTCATAAACTTTCAAGTAAATACCATGAATAAGTTATTGAGATACAAACTAGATAGTAGCTTGCACGCAAAACTTTAACCAAATTTTCTATTGCATGCAAAACTTTAACCAAAATTTCTAAGTTAAAAAGGGGCCATAATTCATATTAAATTCAGTCAAGAGTTATCTACCTTGGTTGTCTGATGCCCCTGAACATATTTATAAACTTTCAAGTCAATACCATAAACGGTTATTGAGATATAAGGTTGATAGTAACTTGCACGCAAAACTTTAACCAAAAGCTGCAACGCCAATGCCGACGCAAGGGCGACTACAATAGCTCTCATATTCTTCGAATAGTCGAGCTAAAAAAAACTCTTTGAGGATGATGAATACCCTCAGAAATTGCTTTTCATAGTTAGCATGTCTGAGACAGTCTTGACATTGCTGAAGAATGAAAATAAAAACAAACAAAAGATGAGACAGAGCTATGATACACTAATATATGTGATAAGCAGACAAATATATCTAATGAATATACAAAAGGGCAAGAACTGAATTAAATTTAAACTAATTCTGACATGCCGAAAGTATTCGCAAACAAGTAGCATTAGTGCTTTTACAACAGATATTTTTTCCGATAAGAGTAAGTTTTCTCCATTTTCCATTTTGTTTACTACCATTTTTTTTCTTTCTTTTTCTTTCTTTCCGATTTATAGTGCATGTGTTATCAAGATCTATGGCAAAGAACTGTATTTCTACCCCATGTCAGTTTTCCCTTAGTCTTGAATGCCCTTGTACTGTATTTCTCTCAGTGTAACCAAATTAATATTGTCTGATCATAATTAGTTTTTAATCCTGAAATCTGCGCAAACCTATCTAAAATTTCCAAAACTGTATTTAAAGATTTTTTCTGACCCATTAGAATTAAAGAAGTGTCAGATGCAAATATTTATACTATAATTCTGTTCCATCTATCAATATACCTTTCATACCTTTTGAGTTCCTAATTTTACTGCTAATATTTCTGCACAATGTATAAAGATATATGGTGAAATGAAATCTCATTGACTACAAACTCTAAATACATTCTGATAGAAATTTATTGAACTGTACAGCTACTTGGATATTGAACAAGAAAGCATATCTATCCATCTGAACAAGTTTTCTCCAAATAAAGAAATCTTATGTTTTATAATAAAGTTAAAGGATATTGTATCAAACGTTTTATCAAAATCAATTACACTAACAAGCCTGGAATGCTGCATTCTTCTGTATATTGCATAAAGTCAAATAAGTCTTGTATTTTCCCCTAACACCCTTTATAAAACCTGACTGGTATTTTAAAATCAAGATGTTCAAAAAAATTTCTCAGTCAATAAGATAGTGTGTTTAAAGTCGATTATAATAAGACATTAATAAAGTTGTTCGTCTCAGTGTTTTTCAAAGCTTATTTTAGTTGACCCTCTTTAGGAAAACATGTGATTACTCTTAACTTGACAATGTTTGAAAGGGACTTAACAGAATAAGCATGTTTTATTGTTTGAACAATACAATACCCTATTTTACACAAGAATACAAGGGGTTAAGACATAAGACATGATTTATTTTTAATGGTAACGTCAATCAAAATGATTTTTGTCTATATTAATTATGATGTCAGCACGTGTTGTAAGTTTAAATGTGATTCATTAATCATAAACGATTTTTTATGGTGAAAAATATACTGTAAAATCCTTTTCGTTGACATTAACTTCGTGAATTACGCACTTAAATAGAATGTCGTGCATATCTTTATTTGTGGGTTCATATTCTAGGAAATGTGGTGACTTTTAAAAGAATGGTTTTCGTACAAATTTATATTCGTGGATAAAACTCTCCACGAAATCAACGAAAATTATTGTTTCACGAAAATTAATGATTTCACAAAATATAAGTGGTAAGGGAGCAAGCTAAAATCAAAACCATAAATCAATTAAAACTTAAATTTGGTGATAAAAAATTAAATGAAATAACATCAATGTATTCAGGTAAGTGAAATACGTCAGTGGTTTTCTTATTTTTATTAGTATGTCTATTTCGTGAATTAATGGCAAAACTATGCGTTAACAATAAAATAGTATAGTAAAAACATGAGCAAATGACAAACGTGGCGAAAATTGAAAAGTTTTGTCATAATCTAGGCATGACACGAACTCAGACCCTTGAGAAAATAAGGCAAGCCAACCCAAGAAAGCAGTTTTATAATAATTCGTATTAAAATGGCACAGGGGCTAGAAAATCTGTAAAAAAGCAACATGGCAAGTCCGGAGGATGATAGTCTACGCATAGTTAATTGACAACGTTAAGACGTGCCTCTATCTCAAATGTTATATCAAGTATAAGAGTCATACATAAAAAAATATACAATACCAAATACCCCTTTCATCATTTGTCAAATAAAATATATGAATTATAGTTCAGTCTTGCAGTTTGATGTTTGTATTTAGTTACAGTTGTAAATGAATATTATAACATAGTCCTTATCCACTGAACCTAATCTGCCCCGCACATCACGTAATTCCCCCACATTGACATTATTGGAACTAACATGTCACAACCGCATGTTTGCCACACATGCACAACACAATCGTATGTATGCCACACAGGCACAACACAATCGCATGTATGCCACACAGGCACGACACAATCGCATGTATGCCACACGGGCAAGTCACATCTGCTGGTACACCACACTGTCACATCACAATCACGGATACGTCACGAAGGCACATGTATTTGCAACTCACACAGGCACATGCATAAGCCTCCAAGTCCTTTGATATGATAGTTGAATCTACTTAAATATTCAATCTAATTGTCTTCCATAATTCAAGCATACATAATGCATTAAGTATAATAACACTTTTAAGTTGAGAACTTACCATCTGCAGTCGTCTCCTTCAATTGCTCTTGAAGCTCTTCAGCTGTTTCTATCTTCATTTCCTCTAAGAAATTAAGCAGATGTTTCTGATTTTCTGAAACTGAAAAAAAAAACTAGATATGTGTTCGTCGGAACACTCGTGTCGCCTGCATTCTAGCAGTTGTAGCAAAAAGATGAGTTTCTAACAATCAAAATCTTAAAAACAAGGTCCAAATATATGGTACCAACACACGTATAAAAGTGATACCTATTTATTTTCCATGTTATGTAGGGGGAGACATCAAGCAAGATATAGGCAAGATTTGTGACTATAAGGTATCCATAATAGTTTGAAAAGCAATCACCATATACTATTGAAGTAACGCTATGAACAAAAACTTTTTAACAAAATGGACAAAGGGGAGTAATTAAAGGATAATAGGAGGCAGAATTACAGTTCCTGAGCAAATGACTTCTACTCGTGAGGTATCCATGTTCCAAGTTCATATAGTACTGGAAATATGCTGTAGATATTTTGTTTTAAACAATATAAACTACGGGGAATAATTCAAAAAAGTAGATTAGCAAGAGTTACAGTTCCTGTGAGAGTTGAAATTATATTCCAGAAAAATTACAACTATTTGGAAAATGCATGAATGAGATGTGAGACTTATTTGTACTCGACTTCTACACTTCATATGGTATCCATGTTCAAAGTTTTGATTAAATCCATTCAATAGTGTTGAAGTTATGCTGAAGACAAGAAGGTTTGATGATGCTGTCAAAGGATAAAGTGACTACTATTTTTCTCCCATGCTACGCAGGTGACACATCAGACACAATAAAAATCTAATTAAATAAAATAAGATGTCCTGCAAAACAACCTATACCATTTTTATCAGGATATGCAGATTCAATCATTAATCATAGACTGCATACAGTAATTACTTACTTGCCTGAATTGTTAATTGGATAGAATGGAATATATATTTAAACATCTCTGACTAACAGGTGAACACATTATCAACAAACAAACAGATCTGTGCTCTTTGCAAGTGTCAACTATACTCACTAACCCCTTGCCAGTGAAGAACTAGTAGCAATACAACTAATCCCCGATGACTATCAGATTCCTGTTTCAAACAATAAATACACACATAACTTGTAACAAAACTATCATTGAGAATGATGATTACCCTAAGTAACTGCTTTTTACAGTTACGTTAATCATGTCAGAGACAGTCTTGACACAGTTGAACTAAGAGTAAAAATGTTGTAAAAATGCCAGTCTCCCCAATTCCTTTTGTTGATTTGATTTTTTGAAACTTCCATGAGAAATTGATTTTCCATGGATTTCCATCAATAATGTTTCAAGAAACAGTTCATATAGAGTTGATGTATCTAAAAGGAGAATATCATTTAGATAATAGGCATATAAAAATGTTGTAAAATAACTGTTCTATATTTTTAATTCGTACAGTTTTTAAATTCTTTATCTTTAGTAAAGCAATATTGAACTTCCACAAACCTTTTCCATGTATGATATGTTCAAAACATAGTTTAAGAAAAACATTTGAAAGATCAGATCTATAGCTTATATCTACATCGCAAGTTCAGACCTTCTCTCTTATATGTTATTAAAAATAATTCTAACCGTTTGGTCTATTTGGTTTCATGATGATGCATCAGTTTGAGAACATCCATCTAAGGCAATGTTAGATAAAACTTCATCATTTTTTGTGAATTTAAGAAGGGTCATAAATATATAAAATGAAATAAAAAGAAATAATAAAGAGTTTCTGTTTGTGTTATTACAGGTTATTCTGATGATGATGATGATGATGATGATGATGATAAACATAAACATGAAGTTGTAGTAATAACGTTTGTACCAAATAGAACAAAGGCGGACATTATAAGACAGTTGATGTGTTTCATAATTATGGTAGAGGGCAAAATGGTGGCCATATGTGTCAAATAAAATTAAATTCTAACCACTGGTTTCATAGAACAAGAGCCCGAGGGCTCTAATCCGCTCACCTGAGTAAAGATAAAATGTCCCACCATAAAGCTACAAAAGATAGGTTAAAGATCAAGGTAACAATGCTGCATGCCAAATATCAAAGCTTCCGGCCATATGATTTCAGGGAAGAAAATTTTCTAGATTTTTTCCTTTATTAGCCTATGCTGAAGAAAGAAACCCCCTGGGCGGGGCCAATTTTGACCCCAGGGCCATTATTTGAACAAACTTGGTAGAGATCATTAGACAATGCTACATGCCAAATATCAAAGCTCCCGGCCATAAGGTTCCAGAGAAGAAAATTTTTCTAGATATATTCCTATATTAGCCTATGTTAAAGAAAGTGACCCCCAGAGCGGGGCCAATTTAGACCCCAGGGCCATAATTTGAACAAACTTGGTAGAGATCCACTAGACAATGCTACATGCCAAATATCTAAGCTCTAGGCCATATGGTTCCAGAGAAGAAGATTTTTCTTGATTTGTTCCAATATTAGCCTATGTTAAAGAAAGTGACCCCCAGGGCAGGGCCAATTTTGACCCCAGGGCCATGATTTGAACAATCTTGGTAGAGATCTACTAGACAATGCTTCATGCCAAATATCTTAGCTCTAGGCCATACGGTTTCGGAGAAGAAGATTTTTCTTGATTTGTTCCAATATTAGCCTATGTTAAAGAAAGTGACCCCCAGGGCGGGGCCAATTTTGACCCCAGGGCGATAATTTGAACAAACTTGGTAGAGATCTACTAGACAATGCTTCATGCCAAATATCTTAGCTCTAGGCCATACGGTTTCGGAGAAGAAGATTTTTCTAAGTTTTCCCTATATAAGCCTATGTTAAATAAAGTGACCCCCGGGGCGGGGCCAATTTTGACCCCAGGGCCATGATTTGAACAAACTTGGTAGAGATCCACTAGACAATGCTTCATGTCAAATATCTTAGCTCTAGGCCATACGGTTTCGGAGATGAAGATTTTTCTAAGTTTTCCCTATATAAGCCTATGTAAATAAAGTGACCCCCAGGGCGGGGCCAATTTTGACCCCAGGGCCATAATTTTAGCAAACTTGGTAGAGTACCATAAGATGATGCTACATACCAAATATCAAAGCTCTGTGCCTTTTGGTTTCAGAGAAGAAGATTTTTAAAGATTGCATTTTTTTTGTCTATTTTTAGCTCCTGTGACCTAGTTATTCAACAGACTGGAACCATTTGAACAAACTTGAAAGAGGGTCACCCAAGGGTCATTTGTGTAAAGTTTTATTGAAATCTGCCCAGTAGTTTAGGAGGAGAAGTCGTTTGAATTAAAAAGTTGACGACGCACGACGGACGACGGACGCTGGACCATCACAATAGCTCACCATGAGCACGTTTTTAGGTGAGCTAAAAAGACTTTTAAGGATATATAGCCTAACCCACTGGGAGCTTCATTCTACGAGAGATCAACTTTATTTCAGCAGTTATGGTAGTGGGCCATAAGACGACTTTTTTGTCAAAAGAAATTGAATCCTGACTATTGCTTTCAAACAAAAATAAAAAATGTTTTGTTTTTTTTGTTTTGTTTTTTTTTTTTTAAATCATAAGTATATAAGGAAACTACTTATAAGACCCTATAGGACCTACATATTTCAACGGATCAACTTCGTTTTAGCATTTTATATCAGAAGGCTTAAATATGATCAAAGTGCTGACCAAAACAAATTCTGACCGTTGGTTTCAAAGAAGAAGACTTAAAATGTTCCATATTAAAGTATATAATGCAACTTGTCATCCCTATAAGGCCTCATTTTTCATGGGATTACACAAGGATCATCCCTGCAAAATATAATCAAATTCTGTCCAGCGGTTTCAGAGATGTCATTTAAAGATTTCATTATCTTGGAAGAGAGTTACCCAAGGAACATCTGTACCAAAATATTTTGAAATCTGGCCAATAGTTTTGAAAGAGATGAGTTTTCATATATTTTTCTTTCTGTTGCCATGGTAACCAGAGTTCCACATGGATCAAGTTTATTTTAGCAACTTTTGTGAAGGTTCACCCAAGGAACATTCCTGCTAAGTTTTATCAAATACTGCCCAGCGGTTTCAGAGGAGATATCGTTCAAATCAAATTGTTGACGACGCACGACAACGACGCTCGACAACGGATGATGGACGCAGGGTGATCCTAATAGCTCACCATGAGCACGTTGAGCTCAGGTGAGCTAAAAACGATGGATCATGCACAAAACAAACGACGGGGCATACTTTTCATAAGTAAAATTCTTTGAGTGACGATTACTAGTTTTTGATTGATGATGAATACGCTCAATTCATTTCTTCCTTATCAGTAAAATATTAGTGAGACACGCTGAATATCTAATAAAAAGTACAAATTTACGCAAACATATACACATCGTGAATATGAAAAGTTGAAAAGCCTATGAGAAGAATAGAAAAAGATTGGCAATAACCCTAGTTCTCCTCAATTAGTTTCATGGAGATATGCTGATGTTAAGCTTAGTAAGAGGCTGAACAATGCTTATTTATTTTTATCATTTATCCATTTACAAAGGGCAATAACTCCAGTTCAACAAAATGGATTTCACTGTCACTTCCTCTCTATCCTTAAATGAATTTCACAAAAGGAAATAGAAAAAAAAATGTGACAAGAGTGGAACATGACAAAGGTGATTCCTATGTGTCACCTCTGCTTACAGCTAGTGGCACAAAAAAGCGATATAAATAAAAAGAACTAAAACCAGATTCATTGTACTTGTGCATGACACTTCCTCTCATTATGTTATTTCCAAAAAGGAAATTTCACTTCAAAAGCATAAGAAGAAGATGAGTTATCTTCTTGGCAAAATCTTCAACAAAAAGATGGGCGGACAGACAAAACTGACAAAAACAGCATGTCTCCCCCCATATAAAAAGTCGTGGCTGGAGACATAATTATAGAGCATCTTTCTTCCTGTTAAGGACTGAAATATCTTACCTTTTCGAGTATTAAAGAACCTCTGATACACTTCAAGTGGGATGCGGTCACAAATATCGGCACCTCCTGCTATTAGCTCTGTATCTGACATAGTGAAATAAGAATATCATTGACATAAATACTAAATACTGAATATATTTTAAGTAAATCACACCATTACAATCTAGTCACTTGCTGTCATGATCTCGAATCTTACCATCATGATTTTGTATCATTCCTTCATAACCTTGTACATGGTTGCTGCTAAGTCAAATGCATGATGGGTGTTTATATTAACATTGCAAAAGTACATTACAATGCTTATTGGTACACTATCACATCAGGGTGTATAAGAGAAAGGTCATATAAAAATATTGTGTTTCATATCTATGAGTTGACACACAACAACAGCTAAACATTGTGATCGCTCCAAACGACCTTCCCCGTCTTATAATGTATTTTCAAGTGAGTGTTACATCATGGTATTGTGTATCTTGTTCTATTATGATCCCATATCCAATATTCATATTGTTTACCTGTTCAGTTATAACCAAAACGTAATATTTTAAAGTGGCCCCATTCAAATTAGCTTTGTACATACCTTCCCCACTCTTCAGACAAACCAAGTTTTTCCCATTGTTATAATACCCGGAACGGCATCCTTTACATTCCACACTGTTGGCGTCATTAGACCAATCCAGTTCATTTCCTCCATCCTTAAGGCATGCATAGCAGTCCTGCAGAAATAATGGGGGAAAAAAATAAATTGAAACATACACAAATTAAATAATTATTAGATTTTCAGCAATGGTATCACAAGCACTGGTGGAATTATGTACATCAATTGTAAATACTGCAGAACAAAAAGGCCATGATCGCCCTTTTATGCCAAATAGACTGCTTTTCATAGCATAGTCGTCCTTTACCAAGTTTGTTCAAATCATGGCCTTAGGGTCAATACCGACCACGCCCAATGTTCACTTGTTTTGTCATAGAATTATAAAGGGAGTTATGACCTTCAGTATATCTAACAAGAGTGCCAGTGATGCCACAGTATATGCCGCCACAAAATATAAAGACCAAGAGGGGCCTTTTAATTATTGCTTTTAACATTTCTGTAAGCATAAGCTCATAATGAGTCTGTAAGACCAATTAATTTAGCTGAACTGAGATAGAACCCTAAAAATGCTTCCAATATGAAAGTAGGTCAAATAGCAGTATCAATATGAATCCTTTTTTCTTTCTCCGCATAACTCTTGCAAAAATAAATGTACCAGAAAATCCCTGCTTTATGCACTTTTACCAGTTTAGAAACTTCTGTTGTGATTTCAAGAGACCATGTTTAGAAAGGCATAACTATTGCAAATATTGATGAACATCAAAATCCCTGCTTTGTGCATATCTACCCAGTATAGTAATGACACTGACCAAGTTTTTAAAAGATTAGGTCAGAAAAATACAAGGAATTGCATTCACAAGGCTGCAATATCAATCAGCTATAGAGACTAAGTTTCAAGGGACACAAATCTTGTAAAAATCAATGAACTGAAAAAAATCGCCACTTCATGCACATCTACCTATCATAGTAATGATATTGACCAAGTTTTGAAAAGATTCATTCAGAAACGTAAGGGGGTTGCATTCACAAGGCTGCAATATCAATCAGCTACAGAGACTAAATTTCAAGGGAAAAAACCTTGCAAAAATTAATGAACCGAAAAATCGACACTTCATGCACATCTACCTATCATAGTAATGACATTGACCAAGTTTTGAAAAGATTCATTCAGAAATGTAGGAGGAGTTGCGTTCACAAGGCTGGACTATCAATCAGCTACAGAGACTAAGTTTCAAGAGACACAAATCTTGTAAAAATCAATGAACCGGAAAATCGCCACTTTATGCACATATACCCATTATAGTAATGACATTGACCAAGTTTTGAAAAGATTCATTCAGAAACAAAGGAGGAGTTGCGTTCACAAGATATGGACATACCGACGGACGAATGGACGCACGGACGGACGGACGGAGAAGATGACGCCAATATTCGACCGCCTTTGGTGGCATATAAAAACCAGGATTTTTAAACATAAAGGTATTTAAATAAAGATTCCTTTGTACAACTTGATATTTTCCTGTGTAAAGCTATATAAAACCAAGTGTATGACCCCTGCGGCTGAACTAATTCTGACCGAAGGGCCAAGAGTTGAAAAAGTTTGTAGAGGTCCACTAGCCATTTTACAAATCAAGTATCCTAACTCTAGGCCTTCCAGTTTCTTACAAGAAGATTTTCTATTTTTAAAGTTGCCTCGTATAAGTCATGTTAAATCAAATGACCCCTTGGACTGGGCCAATTTTAGTCAAGGTTATGATTTGAACAAGATTGGTAGATGTCCACTAGATGATGCTACATGCTAAATATCTAAGCCATAGACCTTGCAGTTTTTGAGAAAAATATTTTAAATTTTAACTTAAAAAAATATTTGAAGCTCCTATGACCCAGATATACAATGGAACAACTTTTAGAAGTTTTAGAAGAGGTCGTTTGAAACAACTGTGGATGACGGATGACTGACAGCCATTAATTCTAAAATTCTTAAAATTCACTTGAGCACTTTGTGTTCAGGTGAGATAAGAAAACAGGCAATGTTAATAGGGAATAATGTAATGGACAATCTAGAACGGTTATATGATATACGAATTATTATCTGTGAAGCACTTCATATAGGGAAGTAAAAATAACAGGCAGGTCAGGAAAACACATACCTTCTGCTTAAAATATACCATTTTTACGCAACGTTTGTTGGAACTTTAAAATGGAGTCATTTAAAGCTGATCCAGATTTGGAGGGAGCTAGAAAACGTTGTGCACGAAGCATAATGAAATTCAGTGCCATTTGTGACTATGTTTTATGATACCGGATCCGATCTCTCACTGGGTTACATGTAGTAGTATATAATATGGAATGAAAGGCTCTGGATTCTATACTTCAAGGTCCTGAGGTTCCTTGCTTCTTAAAATATGCCATGTCTAGTGTAAAGATGTTGTGTTAATATCCTCTGGACCCATTTATTTTAGCCAAGCAATCTGTTAGAGTAAGCCCATAATGTTCCTGCAACATACACTCTTGCCTAATTGTCATATTTGCATCTAGTAATGAAATGAAATGAAATGGTGCATTTATTTTACATTTATACAGATTACTTAAAACTAAGGTTGCCTGAAGAGAAAAAAAAACTTTCATACAACTGAACTTAATATTTATGCTATCCACTGAAAATATGACTTTAATATAAAAGTTTATTTTACCTATGATTTATTGTTAATAAGTAATGTAGATGAAAGTTGGTTGGGGGGGGGTTCTATTCAAGTCTCGAGAAAAGGATGAAAAGGTATGTCATAATTGTCTGGAAGGATGTCTTAACTAGAATGGAATGTAACCATAATTTCTTTATCGTAGATGTTAATTATTAGTTTAACCATATGTTTACATCTGGTAAGCAGGGTTTGTATTCGTGAAATATGCATGGCTGGGCTTATAAGCGATTCTGTGTTTTAAATTGTGGATTAACGGAAACTGTCTTATTGTGGAAAGCCTTCACTGTAATTTTGTTGTTGTTGTTGTTGTTGTTGTTGTTGTTCAAAAACTTCTTCTCTGATGAAAATGTAACTTATTTACTAATTTTCTAGGCTTTAGCAAAGCTTAGGCCTGTGTAATTATGTACATCACTTACACGCTGCTGAGGTTGTTTACAACTGACCCATCTAAGCCTCGATCTTGTTACCTTACTGATTATGCATAAGATGATATAAAGAAGGGTCTATAATATATACTTTCCGATCCGATTGTGCAGATATTTATAACGTTCAGCACAAAACAGGATTCATTGTACATCTAGGTAAGAAAAATGTTAAGTAAAAACAACTACATATATCTTTTTGTCATAGAAACTATAATTCTCTCTAGATACTTTATTAGTAATTTGCGAATATGAAGCATATAAAAATATTCATTTTTTTTTTATCTTGCGTAATCACTTGTAAATAGGTAAAGAGAGAGGTTAGACTGCTACCCAAAGCTATGATGCGCAGAGTAATGATTCTTGTGCAGTGCACTTCTCCTGTATGATATCTACCCATCTATAACGTTTCCAGGTTATATTTCTTATAGTGTATGAGTTATGCTCTGGACAAAAAATAGGTATGAAAATCACCAGAGGGCAATAACTATAAAACTATTATATGCAGCTTTATGGTTCTTTTCCTCCATGACATCTATCAACATGTTCTGGACAAAAAGTGTGGCAGACGGAAAGACTGGTGGACATTGGACGAACAAAGCAGCATATATAATATGCTCGCCCTTAAGGGAGGGTAAAAATATACAGATTATACTTACAAATTTTAGTGGAGCTGCATCTGCGATCGTTATCAGTGATATTACAATGAAGCCAAAGAAATTCATCTGAAAACACACAATAACATATCGTCATAAACGGTTTTGATTCAAACATTTCCATGAAATTCAAGGTTCCCTTAATTTTATATTATTGTTTTTAATTGTTATTAACTTTAAAAAATATCACATTGCAAATTTTTCTGTGAGGCCAACAATTACAGTGTTTCTAGTTGGGTTCAGAATGAGATAAAACTAATGGGCCACCAGAGGTACCATCAACCAAATTAAAACTATTCAGGTCACTTGATCTTACCAGCATTCAGATTTAAGTTGCAGATGCAAAGAATTCTAAAACTCCTATAGAAATTAAATAGAACAAGAGGGCCATAAGGCCATAGATTGCTCACCAGAGTACTTAAGCTAATTTAAAACCTTGAAAGTCACTGAATTTTACCAGCTTATCTCAAGCAGCAACCAGATTCGAGTTTGAGATATAAATGCTTTTTTTTTCTTGGTCTTTCTTTCTTTTTTTTTTTCTTTTTTTTCTTTTTTTTTTTTTTGGTCAATCATCTGAAGGCCTCATTTTTGAAGGGATCAATTTTATTTAAGGAATAATGGTAGACAAATAATGTATTTATCATTTGTGTCAAAAGAAAATAAATGCTTACCATTGGTTCCAAAGAACAAAATTTTAAACTCTACTAGTTTTTCATTTTATCGATATATATGTGTTAGTTTAAAAACTTTGTATGTAAACGTGATTTATTTGTACACACAATATGCAAACTCATGGTTCTATGCAAAAGTGATTATAATGTATATATAAATAAGAACAACATTTTGTTTTCGAATTTGTGACTATTTAGACATTAGACTAGTCCTTGGAACTCACTCATAACTAATGAGCAAACTTAATTAATTTTCTCCTTCTCGTTATAAAAAAAAAACATTGAGGATGAAGGAGGGAATACAGTATTAACATTGAATTATCTAAAGTACATGTTGTTAAATTGCTTGTTTATCTATATAATACAAAATGAATGTTTTATCATTATATGCCTGAAATTTAAAATTATGTGGCCGTTTACCCTGTGTGCGTGAAATTACGATTGTATTTTCGTATATTTGTAATGCTTATTTTTTTTCACAATGTATGTGAAAATAAGCTTAATAATGAAGTTAAAATCGAAAGTTGAAATTTTCTAAACAGAAGTATATAAAAAAAACCAGCTAACACCCTAGGGGCCTCATTTTTCAAGGGATCATTGATATTTTAGCAATTATAGTAGACAACCATGAGCTGACCACTTGTGCTAGGAGGAGCTGGACACCCAAGATTTATTTCACATATTTTATGTAAAGGAAGAAAATTCAAAGGATAGTAACTAAGACATAAATGGTTACAATAAAATTCCCAAAGCACATGCACATCTTCACATATATGTTGTCCATCTGTGAAAGTTTGGAGTAAATCACAACAATAGTGTAGGAGTTAAACTCATAGATTTGTTCCCCTATATATTCTATAACGAGAAAAATCAAAGCGTAATAATTCCTGTAAGAGTTAATGAATCATAATGAAAATTTCCATATACATGTATCAAGATCACATGGATAAGAAAATTCTTCTTTGGGACGGGAAATTGGATAAAAATAAATATGACATTTAACTGATATTGGACAACTAAAACAATGGGCGTGTTTTATTGTGAATCACAAAAGAAAATATAACTTATAAATTTTGGACAGATCCTATATAGAATTTTGTCAAAAGCAAAATCTTCATCTGCTCAGGAATTTTAGCAAGTCCAGTACAGTGCAATTACAAAGTACAAGTTAATAATAAAACTGTGTATAACAAAGATTGGTGTGAAAAAAATGTTTAATTTATAATTTAATTAATGAAAATGACGACTTTCCACTGAGGATTTTTTTTTAATTATGTCAATAGGAAATAAACAAGAGGCCTAAATCGCTTACCTGAGATAAATAGGTTGACCCAAGGAACATCTGTACCAATTTATTTTAAAATCTGGCCAGTAGTTTTGAAGAAGATGATTTTTAAAGTTTTCATATTTTTTTTGTTGCCATGGCAACCAGAGTTCTATATGGATCAAGTTTATTTTAACAACTTTTGTGAAGGTTGACCCAAGGATCATTCCTGCCAAGTTTAATCAAATTCTGTCCAGTGGTTTCAGAGGAGATGTTGTTTAAAGGTTTCTCTATATACATATAAGGCAAATAAGCCCCGCCCCTGGCAGCCATGTTTTTTACGGATCGGAATAATTTTCGCAACTTTGGTAGAGGTTGACCCAAGGAATATCTGTACCAATTTAGTTTAAAATCTGGCCAGTAGTTTTGAAGAAGATGATTTTTAAAGTTTTCTTTTTTTTTCTTTTTGTTGCCATGGCAACCAGAGTTCTAAATGGATCAAGTTTATTTTAGCAACTTTTGTGAAGGTTGACCCAAGGATCATCCCTGCCAAGTTTAATCAAATTCTGTCCAGTGGTTTCAGAGGAGATGTTGTTTAATGGTTTCTCTATATACATATAAGGCAAATAAGCCCCGCCCCTGGCAGCCATTATTTTACGGATCGGAATAATTTTAGCAACTTTGGTAGAAGTTGACCCAAGGAACATCTGTACCAAATTATTTTGAAATCTGGCTAGTAGTTTTGAAGGAGATGATTTTTAAAGTTTTCATTTTTTTTTCTTTTTGTAGCCATGGCAACCAGAGTTCTTCATGGATAAACTTTCTTTTGGCAACTTTTGTAGAGCCTCACCCAAGGAACATTCCTGCCAAGTTTCATTAAATTCTGTCCAGCGGTTTCAGAGGAGATGTTGTTTAAAGCAAATTGTTGACGACGGACGACGCCGGACGCCGGACGAAGGGCGATCACAAAAGCTCACCTTGAGCACTTTGTGCTCAGGTGAGCTAAAAATTAAAAAAGATCAAATACCCCATTTTGCCATTCCTTATAAAAGGTATATTAAGTAAAAGAAAAGGTTGTACAAATATATATTGTATACTCAATAACAATACCATTAAATAAACATCAAAAGCAGAGGTACAATGAAAAAATTATATAATACTGGTGAAAAAATGTGGAAAAATCACATACCGGTACTCAACGCAATTCAAAATTACTAAACGTACAACCTTACAATGGTTTCAAATTAGAAAAAAATCATAGGCTAATCCCAACTTGGTATTATTTATATAAGATAAAGTGGGCAGAAAATCAGTTTTTTTTTCAGTGGAGCAGAAGTAACTATTTAACATAATTATGTTTTGGCTATGTCCTAATACCATATTTATAAACCAAATACTTAATGTTTTAAAACTTACAAATATCAACATAAAAATTTCAGAGGAAATTTTCATTTCAAAAATCCATAAAACACTTTCGCAATTAGAACTCTTTATTTTATTTGAGATCAAATACTATAACAATGTATTCTACTAAAATCCTCAATTTGCCCGTCTATCCATAGTCTGTCAAATAGATTAAGAAATATATACATATGTAATAGAATTATTTTCCCGGAAAATAACAACATTCCAAATTTTGAAGTAAAATGGAATAAATATAAATGCTTACTTACCATCAATAACTAAAATATTAATATGTATCAGAGTGTTAATTTATTATTATTATAATTATTATTATTATTATTATATTGTAGTTCAAGGATATATTCTGGCTGCTTATTGCTCTCTTGTGATAATTTGACAAATGAAGCTGATTTTGAAAGGTTGATTCGTTCTACCATGTAGAGCTGACGTCACGCTCCTCACCTAAGCGTTGCGGTTTCTCTTGCGGGAACAATGATTCAGCTTTTGCTTTTGTATTAATAGTCATAAAGACGGAGTTTTGCCAGCTAAATATCCTACGGTATATGCAGAAGTGTTAACGGAATATATACCGTGGGTTTTCGACAATGCAATAGCAGTAAAGGGCAGTCAACATGAGCCAGTACATGGGTAACATGAAACAATCGTGGATAAATGTGATTAAATGTAAAAAAAGTTTTAAAAATCAAAAGTAAGTTCCCATAGTAGGAAGGATTCCTTTGATGTTCATTGAACAACTGTAGAAGAAGAAACAAACACAAATTTATAACAGACAAACGGACAACCCAACTCCAGTATATCCCCACCCAAATAAAGAATTTGTTGGGGGGGGGGGATATTATGCTATAAAGACGTGATAATTGCCTACCTAACATTAATTATTAAGCTATGGTAGGCTATGTTTGGTCATCTATGCAGACGTCAAGATGTAATGTGTTCAGTCTGGTATCCGACCCTGTTTTCACTGGGCAAATGTCTGTCAATCAATGAAAGTGGGTGGTGCAATTTTTATTCAATTTGTATATAGATCTACAATACCCACACACATACTCATTACAGTCATGGACTACTAATTACCACCACAGGACAAAGGCTCAAAGCAATACCACCAGCTTTTTGTTTACGAAAATCCTGTTCTAACCAATGTTGACAGGAGATAATGAAAAACATCCGGTCTCATAAACATATGCATACAAGGCAATTTTAAGGAATTTTCAAAACGCCCAGGGTCTAATTCTAGGGCGTATTTTGGGATTTTCCGGTCATACATCTATGTCTGGTTATTGAAACCCTTGAAAGGTCATGGATGTATCCATTTAAGTGTTGTTGCAAATTTGTTTTCACCTATTCCATTTATAAAATTAAGAACGAAATTTCACATAAAACTTGTATTAATAGTGGAATCTAACATCCAGTGTGAAGGGTGTCATAAATGAATAATTCAATTGCAATGTGGTTAAGTTTAGTTTAGGGAAAGAAATTAGAAATGTTATATGTCAATTGCTGTTGTTGTGATTGAATTTAAACTTAAGAAGTATGCACCAGCTGGAGGCCTAATTTTTTAAGGGAACATTAGAGGACTATGAGGTTATAAAATTCAATTCTAAGCATTGGTTTCTAAGAAGAAATTTGAAATTATGTATACATATAAACAATACATAACAGTTATTCCCTTGGTCATCTGTCCGTCTTTCAGTATTTTTTGTCTCATTACAATAGGACTTACTCGCAAAGATTGCCATGTGGACTCCATGTTAAGTTTCATTAAAATCTTCTCAGCAGTTTATTAAGGTATCATTCAAAGTAAAAGTCAATGACGGACCATGCACGATGGACAAAGACCGACACAAAACCTCCCAAACTCCTAATAATAAAACAAAATAGTTAAAACAACAGCAGTAAACTTATATAAATGTATAGTGCTTTACAGTCTTTAGACTGCATGCCTGTAGAGGTAATAACTGAAATATTTGTTTTTCACTTCCCTGAATTAAGAGACACGGGTGTTCTTTGGAACAAATGTGTCACCTGCTGATGCGTGACGAAAAAGGCTGACGAACAGACAGACGGGCTTCGGAAAAAGGATTAGGGTTAGGGGTTAGTGTTAAAGTAGTAATTAGTATTAGAAAAGGAATCCCTATGTGTCACCTCTGCTTACAGCAGGTGACACAAAAAGTAGTAATTAGTATCCTCCTACAACTGATGGCCGAGTGGTAGAGCGTCTGTCTCTGAAGCGAGAGGTTGTGGGTTCAATCCCTGACCGCAATATATAAAAGTCGTTCAAAATGGTACTGTTAGGTCCTTGCTTGGCACTGCGCATATATTCAGGGTATTTCTAGGACTGGTTGGCCAGGTGTCAGGGTAACACATATAAACAAATTCAAGAGCTCTCTGCAATATGTGATTTATGATTATTTACAGGATCAATTGCTGAAATTTAGTGGAAGTGCATCAAAAGTAGGCAATATGAAATCTCTGCATTAGTTTGTTAATGTAACGTCTAAGCCAACTGATTTAGAGATGAACTTACAAAGGCTTTGTTTAGCCCGTAAGCAATTAAATGAAATATTTTCATAAGAGGAAAACACTTGTTTGCTAACCGATGAGACCTCCAAATTTGAATCAAAATACAGGGGTTATAAGGCTCGAATTTAATTTTTCTTGCTAAAATTATTAATGAAGCATTAATTAAGTCTTGTATTTACTTTAAAACGTGTAATTTATTGTTTCTATTTATGTCTCAATACAAGCAATCCTAGCACTTTACCTGTAATTCGGTCAGATCCTAAATAAAGACATAAATTTATTTTATGTACATAAAAGAGATTATGTCGGGGTATCTATAAATACAAATTTAATCTTCAGGTGTAAAAGATGAGTCAGGTTTATACAAAAGCCTATGTGGATATGTGCTGTCTTTAACAGTCAGTTAATCGTAACCATACTTGTCACAAATAGGCACGTAGTAAATAATGTAAAGCAGGTTGTCCGTTTCATACTTAACTTCAAGTTAAATGACTTATATGTTATTGTGTGTGTGGTAAAAAGCTTTGAAGAAAAAAAGCTATCTTTATCATGGTTCCCACTATTTTCAAGGAGTGAAATTCCAGGCTTTTTCCAGGTTTTTTCAAGGATTTTTTGAAAAATTCCAGGTTTTTAATTTGAAAATTCCAGGTTTTTTCCAGACTTCCGGCATTACAATTATGTCAATGACCTCGCTTCTGGTCTTTAGTTTAACCCTTTCAATGCTGCATTTCAACAATGGACTAGTATTTAACTGTTTGATACAAAAATTATATGTTGAATATCTCAAACTGACAATTAAACATAACCCATAACTTTGAGGCAGAAATTCACCCAATTCCAAAATGTATAATAGCTTGCCTTCTTAGTTCTTTGAATAATCTTACTGAAGACATTGCCAGAAAATGTTTTTTTTCAACTTTTGTGTCTAGAACTGGTACTACATTATATATGAGAAATGGTTAAGAACATAAGGATCCAACAGGAAAAAACACTTGATAACATTTTATTTCACTGTTCAATATTCTTCCATGTTTTCAATAATTAGTTGTCACCAGTTCTTTTCTAAAAAAATTTTCGTCATCCGATTCCACCGAATTCGATGCCGTATTACACCGACTCTCGGTTAATTTACATGTAACTTCAGTGGTTTTTTTCACTTTTGGGGGAATGGGGTCCGGGCCCATTTGAGGGGGAAAAAGCGCGTGAACTAGCTAAAAGGGGATTTTTTTTTACTCTATACATCATTAAAGCAGTATATTTTAAATTATTTTTTCATCTCTATTTAAATGATAAAACTGACTCTAAGTTAACACCAACACAAGCACTAGTATGCTTTAACTGTTTTAAAATTCAACATTTTCATTGTGATGCCCATCTGTTCAACACAGAATCATTAAAGATAGTTTGCATCATTAAAAACTGTTAAAAAATAAACTACAATATAATACTGAAGTGGGTGGGGATAATGCATTAATTCATTAAGACAGGCTTGTTTTTAGATCTATCTATAAACTTTTATCCATTAAATTATGCACTTCATATATTACCATTTGTTGAATTGTGGCTTTGGGTGGCTTAAATTGATGTAGGAAAACAAATCTTGCAAAAAAAAAAAAAAAAAAAAAAGATGTATAAAAGTGTATAGATATATCTTAAATAAGTCCTGTCTTCATTAATTAATGCATTACCCCACCCACTTCACTATTATATTGTAATATATTTTTTAAAGACAGTCTTTAAAATGTGTTTTCTTTCATAAATAACATGTTTGATAACATTATTGAAGCTTTTTAAAACATTTTAACAAGTTTTATCAGTGCATGCTTTTTTCCATCATTTCCTACGAACAAACCGGAAGTAAACAATAGATTCAACCATAACTGTAAAAATGCATGCTTTTCACATGCTAATCAAGAAAACACATAAAAACAAGTTACATAATTATAAAAAATGACATTTCTCCAACACCTGGCCCATACCTTTACCAGTTAACTTTATTTTTTGCCATTTTAAGACAATCTGCCCTCTTTACTAGGTCGTATAATGCAGACGATACCTAGTAAACAGGGCAGACGAAATATATTCAGCTGATATTTTATTGTGCAACATTTGTTGATTTAATGAGAGAAACTCATCATTTTGTACCCCAAACTGAACCCTAAGTGTGGGAATTTTCAGCATAATAGGGGGAAAAATATATAGAATGCCGCCGAATTTCGCCGAATATTTTAGCCAAAAAAACCCACTGAACTTGCACTTTCTGTAAATTAATGTCTTTAGCCCTTCAACTGATCGTAACGCTGTAACATCGTTGACAGAACTTGACAACAACTCTGCAGAAAACGTCCTAAAGTTTTTGGGAATGGTTGATATCCCCAGCTCCCGCTCACTAAAAAAAAGTGCTGCCGACATATTGACGAAGCTACATCAGTGAGACGCTTACATACTTCCGCTAATACCCGAAACAAAATTTAACCTTTTGATTGGACAACAAACTCGTCGTAAAACAACGACAAACTCTCGTAAATATCCGTCAATTATTAAGCGCAAAACTTGTTGACGTGATACACTAAAGCCTCGATTTCGTTCTCTGTTTCGTACTCAAACCGTTTCGTACCGATTCCCCGGTCTTTTCCCGGAATTGTCCTAAGTTTGTAAAAATCACGGTCTTTTCACGACCGGGAGCGTACATAATGAAATTCCCGGACTTTTCCCGTTTTCCCGGTAGCGTGGGAACCCTGCTTTATGTAATTTGTCAGACTAAACAGACAGACCAAAAATGTATTTAAACAAATGTTTAATTAGAAGAAGAACTAAACAGTACTAAATTGTGTTGTTTAATTTTAAACTGGAAGTAAGACATAACTACAAAAATTAAAAGTTCTCAAATTACAATGATATTATTCTAAACCAAAGTATTAAATACACTCCTTATGCACTTAAATGTTTGTGAAGAGATTAAATGTGTTCATCAGAACAACCCTTAAGGCTATACACATTGTGACTAGAAATGCAACCAACATATTGGATTTTCAAAAGGCACATGGTATAATAGAATGTCTCAAATATTTTAACACATCTTAATAGTAAAGTGTCAAAAGTAAAAGACAATTATTAAATAAAAGCACAACATTTGTTTAATGTTAAGAAGCACCATACATTTGGTGATAATGTCCTAAATAAAAGCACCATGCATTTGGTGATAATGTCCTAAATAAAGCATCAAACATTTGTAATCTCTACTGAGATCCGCTCCGGTTATTTTTTTCGTATTGGCCTCAGCGGAGGCCAGAACGAAAAAAATAACCGGAGCGGATTTCAGTAGAGATTACAAACATTTGGTGATAATGTCCTAAATAAAGCACCATGCGATTGGTGATAATGTCCTTAAGGTTTACCATTCAATCAGCAGTAATTTTCTCGTAGCATACTAAACTATATATCATAATATGAATATGACCCTGTCAGAGCATTTAAAAGGTTAAAAGTTACCTTTAAATATAATATACACACACGAACTTGGCATTTCAAAAGATCCAATAGCTACAGAACCTTTTTAAATTTAGAAAGGCATTTAACTAACAACACAGAAATGGCCAAACACCACAACACAGTAATGATATAAACTCAATTCTTTCAGTTTCAGATCTCAATGGTGAAACCGAAAGTAGATCAAGTCACAAGCTCAGAAATTGTAACACAATAATCACTATTAGTTTAAAAGGAACCGTAATGACACTTATTTTGACTATAGAATTGGTTTTTATGCTTTCATTTATCCAGTACTTACACTGTGATGCAGCGAATAATATTTGATGTGATTTCTTTTCTGCACCCAAACAAGCATGACTAAGCGCACTTCCTGGGCGCTATAATTTTAACATGAGCGTGAGGATCACGCTGCGCGAAACATAAGATCTCTATACGATCCAAAACAGAATCACTGACAAAACTATTTTAAATAAGTCGTTATAACGCAAAAATAAAGGCGTTTTTATGCTAATTAACTCGTTATTACACAGAGAAACGCATAATTACGCGAAAAGGGACATTATAGCGAGAACATTAGGCGTTACAAAGATGTGAATAGTAGCTCCGTGGGCGTTATTATGCGATTACGCGATTTAAAGGCATTACAATGCAAACCAAATGCGTTATAATGCAAAACAGATGCGTAATAACGCGAATTTGAAACTCGCAATAACGTGAAACAAAGGCATTATACCGCGAAATAAAGGTGTAGTAACGCGAAAATGGCATAAAAACGCTAATTCTAATCTTGTAAAAACGCTAATGTGAATCTCGTAAATATGCAAAGTAAAGGTGTTATAACGCAATAAAGTCGTATTATCGCGTAAATAGGCATGCTTACGCGAAGTTGTAACTCGTAGTAACGCGAACCAAAGGCGTTTTAACGAAAAAGTGCATGATAAGGTGAAAAAGGGCATTAAAACGCGAAGTTAATACTCGTAATAATTCGAAACAAAAACATTATAACGTGAAATGAATGCGTTATATAACGCAATTTTGAAACTCCTTTGACCACAAAGCAAAGGCGTTATATAATGATAAACAGAGGTGAAATAACGCGAAAAAAAAAGTTATTATAACGGGAAGTTGAAACTCGTAGTAACGCGAAACAGGGGCATAATAACGCAAATCAAAGGCATAATAATGCGAAAAAAAAGCGTAATTAAAACTCGTAATAAGGCCAAAACAAAAGGCATATTAGGCGCAATAACGCAAAGAGGAAACTCGTTTTAACAAAAAACAAACGGGCGTTTTAACGCATATGTAGTAATATATAAACAGAGAATTACGACAAACGTGCTTCACACGTGAATGCAATGGATGAAGAGGGCTTTTTTATATTTATACGATCAATTTATGTCGATGGTGCATTAAAAGGGATGAAGAAAAGGTAAATATTTAATTCCATCATAGCCGTGATAATCATGGAGTTTGTTCATGTAATATTCATAAAAGAAATGTCTTTTAATGAACATGATGATGATGGCAATGACTGCTTTAATATAACACAATAACCTTTGAATATATTTCTTTTATGATCACATAGTTTTCAAATGTGGTAGTATCACATATTGGGAATATGATTGCTACACTAAAATGCACACAAGTACAATATTCGCATGGTTAACTGTGCAGGTAAGACTCATGGTTAAATCAAATTTAAAAAGAATACGACAACTTATTCTTACGATATATTTACATATATGTATACATATGTCGTCCATGTTGTCAAATAGAATACAAATAATGTGTATTATTCGAACTACATTTAACTAATTTTTCTCAAAACAAGGACCCCACACCCCAATCCAAGTGAGGAAATACTGAATGACAAAAAACTCGTAATCTTGAAAATCCAATTAGATTTAATCTAATTTTAAAGATAATATTAAACTGAGAAGTTTTTAAAGGCTTTTATTTTTATCGGGTGACCCTGGCCGAAATGCAAAATAGTTTAAATGGTAATGGAGATTTAATGTTATTTATATTAGGAAGCATCAGATCATTTGAATAATATATTGGGAAAAAATTAAATGAATAAAGCAAGCTATGAACAAGGGTTTAATACATTACTAGGAAACCAATTTATTTGAAAACTAATAGTAATCTTTACGAAAAAAGAAAATTGTGCACTTGTTTCATCATATTACAGCGAAATAAGACATAGTTCTCTAGTTTTAGTTATTTTGAAAATGATAGGAATAATTAACGGATGTGTACGCATATTTTAGATAATATTCAACATCCATCTATTCTAAGTATCCACACTGATTGATCCCTCTTGCATGCCCTATATTTAAAAAAAGGGTTATATATCATTTTTTAATTGTGTTCAATGATTCAAAATATCTTGCGGTAGGTCGGTGGTTCTACCCGGGTGTCTTGGTGAACTAGAACTATGTGATGGAGAGACTAATTTAAATGATAACATAATATTTTAATTAATCTATAGATAGAAATAAAGAATATGTTGATTTGATTTTTTACAATGAAGCCAGTGTTCGTTGTTGTATTTTGGAGATAAGCAGTCCATCTATTTTCACATATATACTTAAACAAACAAAACAAGGAATACTATACATACCACGATCACAACATATATTTATCGCGGCAAATTTTAGGTAAAAATAGTATAGAATTTTTTTCAGCATCATTCTATAAATAATATCTGTTTTATTTTTCGAAAAAGAAATTGTAACAGTCTAAATACATATGTGTCTAGGAAGGATTCTGAAAGTTTTTATTTTTGTCCATAACAGAGTTCGAACCCATATATCCGGATACGAACTACTGTACGCTACCATTTTACTATGACGCCTTTTATACAAACAGCTTTCAAGTCACATATTACTAGTATTACATAGTTTTAAGAGACAAACAGAAATTGGATTGATACACAAAACTAGTCAAAGAAGCATTCAGATACGAAAGAATAAAGGGGGTGGTACTTGAAAAACTGCAACGAAAGCAAATGTAATAGAAGAAGCGACCTCGCTTTTTTTCCAAACGGCATATTGGCGGAAGGACCCCTATCAGATTTCGAAATCGACCTTTGGGATTTTTCTGACCTTGAACTTGATGCTAATGAAACAGTTGCCGATATGTATGAAACAACAAAGATGCTACATTTAAGATTGTACTTAGCTACGTAACCAAAAAAACAACAATCTGCGAGAAACGACACAGATGAATGAATACTCCGTGAACGCGTCTAACGCATCAAGGGATCAGAGCTCTCGAATTACTGAAACGCCAAACGAAGCAACAGTACTTCATGAGGACAAACAAAAGGTCGGAAACAGTGATGACATCCTTATTCATACGATGAAGCTTGTGGGATTTCCAGTACCAGATGACGATAATGAACCCCGCCCTAAACCAGATGCTAACCTCCAACAACAACCCCACCGTGATCATTCGTTGCGAGAAGAAAAGGTTGTACAAATATATATTGTATACTCAATAACAATACCATTAAATAAACACCAAAAGCAGAGGTACAATGGAAAAATTATATAATACTGGTGAAAAAATGTGGAAAAATCACATACCAGTACTCAACGCAATTCAAAATTACTAAACGTACAACCTTACAATTGTTTCAAATTAGAAAAAATCATAGGCTAATCCCAACTTGGTATTATTTATATAAGATAAAGTGGGCAGAAAATCAGTTTTTTTTCTGTGGAGCAGAAGTAACTATTTAACATAATTATGTTTTGGCTATGTCCTAATACCATATTTATAAACCAAATACTTAATGTTTTAAAACTTACAAATATCAACATAAAAATTTCAGAGGAAATTTTCATTTCAAAAATCCATAAAACACTTTCGCAATTAGAACTCTTTATTTTATTTGAGATCAAATACTATAACAATGTATTCTACTAAAATCCTCAATTTGCCCCTGTCTATCCATAGTCTGTCAAATAGATTAAGAAATATATACATATGTAATAGAATTATTTTCCCGGAAAATAACAACATTCCAAATTTTGAAGTAAAATGGAATAAATATAAATGCTTACTTACCATCAATAACTAAAATATTAATATGTATCAGAGTGTTAATTTATTATTATTATAATTATTATTATTATTATTATTATATTGTAGTTCAGGGATATATTCTGGCTGCTTGTTGCTCTCTTGTGATAATTTGACAAATGAAGCTGATTTTGAAAGGTTGATTCGTTCTACCATGTAGAGCTGACGTCACGCTCCTCACCTAAGCGTTGCGGTTTATCTTGCGGGAACAATGATTCAGCTTTTGCTTTTGTATTAATAGTCATAAAGACGGAGTTTTGCCAACTAAATATCCTACGGTATATGCAGAAGTGATAACGGAATATATACCGTGGGTTTTCGACAATGCAATAGCAGTAAAGGGCAGTCAACATGAGCCAGCACATAGGTAACATGAAGCAATCGTGGATAAATGTGATTAAATGTAAAAAAAGTTTTAAAAATCAAAAGTAAGTTCCCATAGTAGGAAGGATTCCTTTGATGTTCATTGAACAACTGTAGAAGAAGAAACAAACACAAATTTGTATCTATAACAGACAAACGGACAACCCAACTCCAGTATATCCCCACCCAAATAAAGAATTTGTTGTGGGGGGATATTATGATATAAAGACGTGATAATTGCCTACCTAACATTAATTATTAAGCTATGGTAGGCTATGTTTGGTCATCTATGCAGACGTCAAGATGTAATGTGTTCAGTCTGGTATCCAACCCTGTTTTCACTGGGCAAATGTCTGTCAATCAATGAAAGTGGGTGGTGCAATTTTTATTCAATTTGTATATACATCTACAATACCCACACACATACTCATTACACAGTCATGGACTACTAATTACCACCACAGGACAAAGGCTCAAAGCAATACCACCAGCTTTTTGTTTACGAAAATCCAGTTCTAACCGATGTTGACAGGAGATAATGAAAAACATCCGGTCTCATACAAGGCAATTTTAAGGAATTTTCAAAATACCCAGGGTCAAATTCTAGGGCGTATTTTGGGATTTTCCGGTCATACATCTATGTCTGGTTATTGAAACCCTTGTAAGGTCATGGATGTATCCATTTAAGTGTTGTTGCAAATTTGTTTTCACCTATTCCATTTATAAAATTAAGAACGAAATTTCACATAAAACTTGTATTAATAGTGGAATCTTTAACATCCAGTGTGAAGGGTGTCATAAATGAATAATTCAATTGCAATGTGGTTTAGTTTAGTTTAGGGCAAGAAATTAGAAATGTTATATGTCAATTGCTGTTGTTGTGATTGAATTTAAACTTAAGAAGTATGCACCAGCTGGAGGCCTAATTTTTTAAGGGAACATTAGAGGACTATGAGGTTATAAAATTCAATTCTAAGCATTGGTTTCTAAGAAGAAATTTGAAATTATGTATACATATAAACAATACATAACAGTTATTCCCTTGGTCATCTGTCCGTCTTTCAGTATTTTTTGTCTCATTACAATAGGACTTACTCGCAAAGATTGCCATGTGAACTCCATGTTAAGTTTCATTAAAATCTTCTCAGCAGTTTATTAAGGTATCATTCAAAGTAAAAGTCAATGACGGACCATGCACGATGGACAAAGACCGACACAAAACCTCCCAAACTCCTAATAATAAAACAAAATGGTTAAAACAACAGCAGTAAACTTATATAAATGTATAGTGCTTTACAGTCTTTAGACTGCATGCCTGTAGAGGTAATAACTGAAATATTTGTTTTTCACTTCCCTGAATTAAGAGACACGGGTGTTCTTTGGAACAAATGTGTCACCTGCTGATGCGTGACGAAAAAGGCTGACGAACAGACAGACGGGCTTCGGAAAAAGGATTAGGGTTAGGGGTTAGTGTTAAAGTAGTAATTAGTATTAGAAAAGGAATCCCTATGTGTCACCTCTGCTTACAGCAGGTGACACAAAAAGTAGTAATTAGTATCCTCCTACAACTGATGGCCGAGTGGTAGAGCGTCTGTCTCTGAAGCGAGAGGTTGTGGGTTCAATCCCTGACCGCAATATATAAAAGTCGTTCAAAATGGTACTGGTAGGTCCTTACTTGGCACTGCGCATATATTCAGGGTATTTCTAGGACTGGTTGGCCAGGTGTCAGGGTAACACATATAAACAAATTCAAGAGCTCTCTGCAATATGTGATTTATGATTATTTACAGGATCAATTGCTGAAATTTAATGGAAGTGCATCAAAAGTAGGCAATGTGAAATCTCTGCATTAGTTTGTTAATGTAACGTCTAAGCCAACTGATTTAGAGATGAACTTACAAAGGCTTTGTTTAGCCCGTAAGCAATTAAATGAAATATTTTCATAAGAGGAAAACACTTGTTTGCTAACCGATGAGACCTCCAAATTTGAATCAAAATACAGGGGTTATGAAGCTCGAATTTAATTTTTCTTGCTAAAATTATTAATTAAGCATTAATTAAGTCTTGTATTTACTTTAAAACGTGTAATTTATTGTTTCTATTTATGTCTCAATACTAGCAATCCTAGCACTTTACCTGTAATTTGGTCAGATCCTAAATAAAGACATAAATGTATTTATGTACATAAAAGAGATTATGTCGGGGTATCTATAAATACAAATTTAATCTTCAGGTGTAAAAGATGAGTCAGGTTTATGCAAAAGCCTATGTGGATATGTGCTGTCTTTAACAGTCAGATAAATGTAATCATACTTGTCACAAATAGGCACGTAGTAAATAATGTAAAGCAGGTTGTCCGTTTCATACTTAACTTCAAATTAAATGACTCATATGTTATTGTGTGTATGGTAAAAAGCTTTGAAGAAAAAAAGCTATCTTTATGTAATTTGTCAGACTAAACAGACAGACCAAAAATTTTAAATAAATTGTGTTGTTTAATTTTAAACTGGAAGTAAGACATAACTACTAAAATTAAAAGTTCTCAAATTACAAAGATATTATTCTAAACTAAAGTATTAAATACACTCCTTATGCACTTAAATGTTTGTGAATAGATTAAATGTGTTCATCAGAACAACCCTTAAGGCTATACACATTGTGACTAGAAATGCAACCAACATATTGGATTTTCAAAAGGCACATGGTATAATAGAATGTCTCAAATATTTTAACACATCTTAATAGTAAAGTGTCAAAAGTATAAAGACACAAGATACAGTGTGATAATGTTGTAAATGAAGCACCATACATTTGGTGATAATGTCCTAAATAAAAGCACCATACATTTGGTGATAATGTCCTAAATAAAAGCACCATACATTTGGTGATAATGTCCTAAATAAAGCATCAAACATTTGTTACCTCTACTGAGATCCGCTCCGGTTGTTTTTTTCGTATTGGCCTCAGCGGAGGCCAGAACGAAAATAATAACCGGAGCGGATTTCAGTAGAGATTACAAACATTTGGTGATAATGTCCTAAATAAAGCACCATGCGATTGGTGATAATGTCCTTAAGGTTTACCATTCAATCAGCAGTAATTTTCTCGTAGCATACTAAACTATATATTATGATATGAATATGACCCTGTCAGAGCATTAAAAGGGTTAAAAGTTACACACACGAACTTGGCATTTCAAAAGATCCAATAGCTACAGAACCTTTTTAAATTTAGAAAGGCATTTAACTAACAACACAGAAATGGCCAAACACCACAACACAGTAATGATATAAACTCAATTCTTTCAGTTTCAGATCTCAATGGTGAAACCGAAAGTAGATCAAGTCACAAGCTCAGAAATTGTAACACAATAATCACTATTAGTTTAAAAGGAACCGTAATGACACTTATTTTGACTATAGAATAGGAACTTACGCTTTCATTTATTCAGTACTTACACTGCGATGCAGCGAATAATATTTGATGTGATTTCTTTTCTGCACCAAAACAAGCATGACTAAGCGCACTTCCTGGGCGCTATAATTTTAACATGAGCGTGAGGATCACGCTGCGCGAAACAAGATCTCTATACGATCCAAAACAGAATCACTGACAAAACTATTTTAAATAAGTCGTTATAACGCAAAAATAAAGGCGTTTTTATGCTAATTAACTCGTTATTACACAGAGAAACGCATAATTACGCGAAAAGGGACATTATAGCGAGAACATTAGGCGTTACAAAGATGTGAATAGTAGCTCCGTGGGCGTTATTATGCGATTACGCGATTTAAAGGCATTACAATGCAAACCAAATGCGTTATAATGCAAACAGATGCGTAATAACGCGAATTTGAAACTCGCAATAACGTGAAACAAAGGCATTATACCGCGAAATAAAGGCGCTAATTTGAATCTCGTAAATATGCAAAGTAAAGGTGTTATAACGCAATAAAGTCGTATTATCGCGAGGCATGCTTACGCAAAGTTGTAACTCGTAGTAACGCGAACCAAAGGCGTTTTAACGAAAAAGTGAAGGAAAAAGGGAAAATTAAATTCGAAACAAAAACATTACAACGTGAAATGAA
>CM037777.1:31648289-31697527 GCA_021229015.1 Solen grandis | reverse complement strand
ATCGTTTCGATGAATCGTATACATCGTACTGTTGTTCATCGAAAAAAACGTTACAATCTAGAATCGTATTGATGTGCGTCGCATAGAACCGTCCCGATTTACATCGTACTGTTGGGCGTCGAAAGCAACGTCACAATCTAATATCATATTGTTGTGCATCGCATAGTACCGTCCCGATCTACATCGTACTATTGGGCGTCGTAAGTAACGTCACAATCTAGTATCGTACTGTTGTGCGTCGTATAGTACCGTCCCGATTTACATCGTACTGTTGGGCGTCGAAAGTAACGTCACAATCTTGCATGATACTGTTGTACGTCGTATAGTACCGTCCCGATCTACATCATACTGTTGTGCGTCGAAAAAAAACCGTCACAATCTAATATCATATTGTTGTGCGTCGCATTGTACCGTCCCGATCTACATCGTACTATTGGGCGTCGTAAGTAACGTCACAATCTAGTATCGTACTGTTGTGCATCGTATAGTAACGTCATATTGTTGTGCGTCGATGTACCGTCCGATCTACATCGTACTGTTGTGCGTCGAAAAAAAACGTCACAATCTAATATCATATTGTTGTGCGTCGCATTGTAACCGTCCCGATCTACATCGTACTATTGGGCGTCGTATAGTAACGTCACAATCTAGTATCGTACTGTTGTGCTTTGTAAGTAACGTCACAATCTAGTATCGTACTGTTGTACATCGTAAGTAACGTCACAATCTAGTGTCGTACTGGTGTGCGTCGTATAGTACTGTCCAGATCTACATCGACTGTTGTGCGTCGTATAGTAACGTCACAATCTAGTATCGTACTGTTGTGCGTCGTAAGTAACGTCACAATCTAGTGTCGTACTTGTGTGCGTCGTTTAGTACTGTCCAGATCTACATCGACTGTTGTGCGTCGTATAGTAACGTCACAATCTAGTATCGTACTGTTGTGCGTCGTAAGTAAGGTCCAGATTTAGTATCGTACTGTTGTGCGTCGTATAGTAACGTCACAATCTAGTATTGTACTGTTGTGCGTCGTAAGTAACGTCACAATCTAGTATCGTACTGTTGTGCGTCGTAAGTAACGTCACAATCTAATATTATACTCTTGTAAGTCGTATAGTACTGTCGCGATCTACATCGTACTGTTGTGCGTCGTAAGTAGCGTCACAATCTAGTATCGTACTGTTGTACGTCGTATAGTAACGTCACAATCTAGTATTGTACTATTGTAAGTCGTATAGTACTGTCGCGATCTACATCGTACTGTTGTGCGTCGTATAGTAACGTCACAATCTAGTATCGTACTGTTGTACGTCGTATAGTAACGTCACAATCTAGTATTGTACTATTGTAAGTCGTATAGTAACGTCACAATCTAATATTGTACTATTGTAAGTCGTATAGTAACGTCACAATCTAGTATTGTACTATTGTAAGTCGTATAGTAACGTCACAATCTAATATTGTACTATTGTAAGTCGTATAGTAACGTCACAATCTAGTATTGTACTATTGTAAGTCGTATGTAACGTCAAAATCTAATATTGTCTATTGAAAGTCGTATAGAAACGTCAAAATCTAATATTTTTACTATTGTAAGTGTATAGTAACGCAAATCTAGTAACGTCGCGATCTAGTTCGTATTTTGTACGTGTATATAACGTCGCGATCTAGCATGTACGTTGTGGGGGCGATAGTAAAAATTTGCGACAATTTTGTTCGTGATATTTGAATTTTACCTTTTTTTTTAAAGGACTCTAACAATAGTTTTTTGTCCTTTAAATGCAAAAAGAGCTTAAAACCCAAAACAGTTTTATACCAATGGTTTTCAATGTAACCATTCGATTCCCGTCAGACAAATTGTCAAAAAAATTTTTTGAGGGCAAATTTTTAAAGGGTGGGGAAAAAAAAACCCCCCAGATATAACGTTCAAAACCCTAGAACTTTATTTTTAGTGACTTTGTTCATTCTCTAAATTAAAAAAAGTAATATGTTGGATTTAGTATTAATTAATAAATATATAAAATTGTGGTTTTCATCTACGTAAGGTTTTTACTTTGCCTTTTTGAAAAAAAATGAAATTTAAAAACAAAAGTGTTTTAAAAAAAAAACTAAAAAAAAGATTTTCCTTAAACACAAACAATATTAGCGAAAACCCACTGTGAGGAATTTTTGAATGACCCTGTATTTATGCGAGTTGTGCGAGAGGAACGATTTTGGGGGTTTAACGCACTATGGGCAAGGATGTTGAAGTTTCAAACAGTAAAAAACTTTGTTGGTAGGTTTCCCTATTTTTTAAAAATCGAATGTTGCAAGAATCTTTTTTTTTTTGATATAAACATATAAAAAAATGCATTATTCACATAATTTACCATTTTTTTTGTTTACATATAAAACCCTGGCAATAAAAAAAAATTTTGAAAAACCGATAAAAAATTATATGGTTGTTATTTTATTATTACTCGAACTAAAATGTAATTGTGAAATTACAATTTTTACAATAAAAGGTTTAAAAGTGTTTTTTCAGCAACAAAAAACTTTTGAAAAAGCCCCGGGCCCGATGTAGCGAAGATAACCCCGGGGTAATTTTACAAAATTTTACTTTTGGAATTACTTTTATAATCTTTTTTTTTTCTGAGTGAATCAAATTTCTGCGCACTGGTATTAAAAGTTCGCGGGTTAAGTCAGTGATATGTTTTTTACGCGCTGAACATACGGAATGGATGCATCATCAAGATAGAAGCAAGCATTAAAAGCAATAAAAAAAAATATGAAAGGGCTAATTTAATCTTGGTACCAAACAATAACAGTGGGAAAAAAGTTGTTGTTCGGTAGGTTTAAAACGTCGCAGTCATTTTAGGCTTCAGTCTACTGAGACAGAAAGGCTCCCACATTGCAGTGCCCGCCTTCGACGGGTTTAAAAAGTGGCCAAACCCCGTTCGGGGCCTTAGGAAAAATACCCCTTAGTTTCTAAGAATTTCCTTAAAATCACATTGATTTCCTTGTTATTAAGGTTTTCCCTTTAGTCTTATTATAAAATACCTTGGGAGATTTATTCCATTTAAAGGTTTTTTTTTTCCTTTAAAAATAATGCTTTATGAATCGGTCTCTGGAACTTATGTGCTGGTCCAAGCAAGGGGAGCTATCCCATACTATTTTTATGACTTTAGTATGTCTCGGGGCGGGGATCGAGAAAAATGATATACATGATGGGTGCTCTTTTTTGCGTGTGCAAAAAGTAAAATTTTATGTGTTAAAAGTCACAAAACATATGCTTTTTTAAACGGTTACTTTTTAAAATTTGCTAGCCAAAACCAATGAACATTTTTAATATGGACCCCATTGAGCTCCAAATATATTGACTCAATTTAAAAAGAGAAACATGCCCTGTTTTAAAAGAAATCTGCAGTAAATTGTCATTTTGAATTCGGTTATTATAAATACATTCCCTTTAATAGCTTTTCAGCACATAGTTTATAAATTTTTAAGGTGTATTCATTTAATAACATTGTTTTTCCCCATGTTCTACTTTTTTTTTCGTATTTTTTTTTTTTTTAAATAGATAATCAAAACTATTTCAGTTTTTAAAAAAACCTGCTTCAAAAAAGTAGGTCAAAGGGTCAATGTCAAATGAAAAATGAAGAGTTTATCCATTTACCCCACAGCCCCAAATATGAAGTTGCCCAATAAAGCACTTTAAAATTTCATAGCGATTTACAAAAGGGGAAATTGTCCGATGCCGTTTTTTCATCAAAAGGGGTAAGGTCAAAAGGTCAACTGCTAGTGTAAAGGTTTTTCCATTAAGCAATGTTAAAATTTGGGAAGCAACCCCAATGAAAAAAAACAGATGTTATAGCATAAAAAAAGTAAAAACTGACCCAACGCCCGCGGGGGCGTCCACCCCCCCGCCCGGACATCATCAATATAAAAGACGGTTTTTTTTTGTTGAAAAACCATCCAAAAATTATCTAATGGTCACAGGGGGGTTTTTTGGCTAAAAGTAATAGTCATGAAATAAAAAAAAGAAAAAAGGGTATCTTTTTAAGTTGTTGTTGTTTGGGGGTTTACCGTGCTGCGTGTATTTAAATCAAAGCGACGCCCAGCTAATTACGGGTGGGGGAAAGCCCCCGAGTCACAGAGGTCCCCGGGAAACCATGCCCTCCGCAAGTCAGGGGAAAGGCTTCCTCTATGAATTTTTTTAAGTAAAGGGAAAAAAGAAAACAAAAGTAGTGCACATACTCGTACGTATGTATTGATTTTCACAAAAAAATGATGTTTTTTAATTTGAAAAACTTAAGATCTTTTGTAAAAAAAAAAAACTGCTAATAATTTTTTTGTAAAACCTTTCAGGGCCCCAAATTACCCTTTTTTTATTTGTTATCAAAAACATTAAACGGTGTGTATGTTTGAAATAATTTGTATCTCAATAGGGTTATTTTTGTGTGTATGCGCGCGCGCCACACACACACACTTTTCTACCCTTTTTTTCTTTTTTAAAATTAGGATGGCTCGAAAAGTACAGTCACAGGGCCCAAATGCAAAAAACGGTAACGTATGGTTTTACATATTATTGTTGTGCGTGTTGTTTTTGTGATTTCCCCTTTAAAATGAAATAGCCCCACCTTCCACTCAAACGAAAAAAAAACCCCGCTAGGGAACACGAAACGCTTTTCCCCATTGCAAGAGAAAGTTTATTTTTTATATATTATTTATTTTGTCAATATATCACCTCATATACTTTTAGAAATTTTTAAACCAATATAATGTGCATTTTAAATTTTCAAATTTTATTGATACTAAATGCAAGGTTTGATTTCAGCAAAATCAGATGAGAATAAAGAACGAAGTTTGTCGATTTTGCAATTTTTTTTGCAGCTGATTTCTACCCTCTTTGGTCCTAAATTAGAAATTCCAAATGAAAAAGCTCAAGCAAAAATGTAGGAACATACAAAATAAAAAAAAAAAAAAATAAACCTAGCAAAAATAATCTGAAGGAAATAATGCATGTAAATGAACAAACAATGAGAAAAGACTTGAACCTGAGTAAATTATTGTGACTTTTTTTCCATGAGATGTCCCTTGGTTATACGCAAAAGCTCTCTTTTATACAAGTAAAAGCTATACTTTTTGTATTCTGACCTGTGGGCTAATGAGTCCATGGAGAACTCACATTTAAGGTTAGATTTGCTTCTTCTTGGTTTCGGGCCCTTCAGAAATGGAACAAACGCTGAAAGAAGTACGCTAAATGTGTTTTAAATGAGATCTCTTAAATTCTACCCTCGTCCATGCGTTTTTTGACTTAACCCGAATTTCATTGCGAATGATGTCTGACTGGGCGTTCTGACTGAAGATTACAAAAATGCAGAACAAAATTGAGGGTAATTCGGAAAATAAAATGCTAATACTTACTAAACTTATATAATAGATGTATATAAAAATAATATATCAATATATAATAGTTAATTTAGCTTACTTTATGCGTAAACCTTACTGAACCTTTGCTAAGACATTAAATTTCTCTTCACCAAATCTTTCCCCAATTTAGTAATTCAGAAAATTTCATGGGCCCATTTGGGTCACTCTGATTTTTCCACTGATTAGCTAAAAAAATGTCATATCGCAAAAGTTTTTAATATAATGATTAATGCTTTTTTTGTTTAAATTAAATTTTTTTGGTTTTCGGGATTCGGATGAAAATAAACCCCTTCAGTTAAAATCAAAACCCCCCGGAAAAAAAACAAGGGCAAGTAGATTTTGTTAGATCTTTTGATAACAAAGTGATTCATACATATACCCAGACTTTAGACAGATTTTCTTATTCAGTGAAAAAGAAAGTACCTTGGTTAAGTATACTGGACACTGACTTGCCATGGGAGGATTTCGTTTCATTCTGCTTGGGACATCTTTTTCAGGTAAGCGTATGCTTTAATAACGAATTTTATTTTAAAAAATTTAAAAAGAGAACAAATGCTTTTTTAAGTTTTTTTTTTGCTATTAGCTCCGTTTGGTAACGCTTTCAGTTGTTTAAATTTTCTTAGTGTGTTAAATGTTTCTTTTGGATCTTTTACAAAAAAGAGCAACTAACCTGCTAACAAAAAACTTTCCCCAAAAAAATCCTTTATATTCTGGTGAAATTTGTAAATATTATATTTTGAAAGCAGTTTAAAAGCTATTCGTGAAGTTCTATTTTTGGTATTTAAAGATCATAATTGATTTTATTTGAAGTACTTTGTCTTTGAATGAAGAATGCCCCTTTTTTTGACTCAAAAATTTAAAAAAAAAAATCTAAATAAACTTATCTTTTTGGTACCATTTTGAACATCAGAAAAACTAAAAATATCAAAACCTTTGGTATTTTTCTTTCTAATAAACTGCCATCTAAATAAAAAAAAACTCGAAAAAACATGCATATTTTATAGCTGATTTGCGAAAAAAATTTTGAGTCGCTGGTATCGCTCTTATTTCGCTTGTATGCTCCTCCAAACACTTCTAACCACTTTAGAAAAAAACAAATTATTTTGGGTCGTTTAACATTTAGTGTTAAGTTTACACATTTCCCTTATTAAAAATGTAACATTTGTATTATAAAAGTTTTCTTTTAAAGTGCAAACAATATTAAAAAATTGTATAATAATCGTTTAGCAATAAAATGTTTATGACATATGAATTGTATAGGTTATTAGTTATTCATGGACTATATGGAGGAAAATGCTTAGTGTGACACTGCAAAGGAAAAAGAGAGGCATTTAAAAGGGTATAAAAAAAAGGGGGAAATATGTTAAAAAGTGATTTTAAAGCATAAACAATTAAAAAGTTAGTAATAAAGCAATTTTTTATATTGTAATAAAGAAAATTTTAAAAAATCATTCTGTTTTCTTTTTAAAAAAAAAAAAAAAAAAAAAAAAAAAAAAAAAAAAAAAAACGCGTTACTGAAGGGCGTGAGTCTCTTCATTTAGCCTGCTTTAGTTTTTTCACCATACTACATGATCCAAGCTTTGAAAAAAAACCCTTTTATGACTTTCAATATGCATGCCCCCACTGTTGATATGTACTGCGCCATTCAAATCATGTTTTGTCCCGTGTTTATATATTCTCATAATTTGAAAAAAATAATTTTGTGTCGAAACCTTTTTAAGAAACCCATTGATTCAAAATTACCCCCTTAAAAGTTAGGGGAAGTTCATTTTTTTCCATTCAAAAAACTTTTACAGAAATTTTGATAATACAGACGATAACACACAAAAAAGCTGGCCTTTGTTTTTTACGATAAACAGAATTATTCATACGTTTTTATTTTTTTAAAATTTTTAACTCGTTGATTTCTTTTTGATTTGCAGTGTTAAGGAGTGCTCAGCGATACCTAACATACGAGAAGGGAAAAAAGAAATTGGAAGGAAAAAAATATCAATGTTTTAAAAATGATTAAATATCAATCGGTCAACGACAATGAAATGTTATTTTACAATGTTTGAAGGGGGAAACTTTGTTTGGTAAAAAGATAGAGATTAAATAAGAAATATTTCACGAAAAATGTTTTAAAATTTTACATTTATGCTTAAAAGCAAATGTAAGAAAAATGTCATTTAAAAAATTTTTTTTTGAATACCTTAAATTTTAAAAGCGTGAAAAAGGGCAGATAAAAAAACCGAATTATTCAATTTTCTTTTTAAGTTTAAACCCTTTTCATAAAAAATTCATTGTGATATATTTTTTCAATTTTTTAATGCTGGGTGTTATTACATTTAAAACGCGTTCTGTTGTGATATTGCATGATAAAAATACAGCTTATGCCCCCTTTCGTCATCTCTGTCAAAAAATCAGCATTTTTGGTTTTAAAATTTTGCAATTTTATTACAAAAACGGGGTTTTTTCATCTGCAAAGGGGTGACGGAGACAAACGACAGAGGGACAATCGAGGAAAAAATTGATCCATAGTTCCCCCTTTGCTTACAGAGGGTGCACAAAAACGGGTTGTGTAGAATATGTATAATTACAATTGATACAAGTTTTTACTATCTTTGAAATAAACTTATTACTTTTTGAAAATGTGTTCATTCTGTGCATGGGCTGTAAAAATATAGGCTAAGGACCCTTAGACAGTCTCCCTTGTCTAATCAATTTTATTTTTGAATTTTTTTCTGCGTTTTCGATGGGGACCTTCCCGTATGTCTCGTTGACGATAAAATAAATAATACATAAATATGAGTGCAGAAAATAAATTTTTGTTGGGCGAGGGTTTTTTCAAATTCAAATGTTTTCCTTTTACGGACCTTTTTCTGAATACTCGCAATGCAAAATGTAAAAATGATTTTTTTTTGGGACTTCCATACAAAATATAAAAGGCTAATTTTGATCAACATTTTAAAATGCTTTTAAACTGTTATTTTACTAAAGTTTTTATACATTATATACCAATTTTTTTTGTCTAAAAATGCAATGCTTTTTTTAAATGTTCTTATCATGAAAATTTTTTTTATTTTAAAAATGATAGCCTTTATGTGTAAAATTAGAAAGTCAGGTCGTCCAAATGCCCCCAAAAATGTACTAAATTTGAATTTACCCTTATATAATTAACAATTTTGGGGAATATTCAAAAAATATCAGAATAAAAATACTAAAAGGTGGAGTACTCAGAAAGGTTTCCCCAGGAATTTGTCCCCCCGTATATCCTACTCTTATCGGAAACGTAAAAAGAAACAAAATGAGCTGGGGGATCATACCGTATCCAACCTTTTATCTATTGCTGTCTCTTAACAAAAAACAGGACCCCCCGCGGGAAACCCTTGACCGAAAGGGTCTAAAAATATGGCCATAATAATCAAAGTTTGTTTGTAGCCATTACAAAAGAAGAATGGAAGGAAAAATTGAAACGCTTTTGAATTCCTTCGATGAAATGCGCTTTAGTGCAGGTGCACATATTTGAATAAATTATCTACTCCCTTGGGTAATCGTTTACACGGCCTCTGATTTATAAATTTTTTTGTTAAAATAAAATATCATGGTAATTTTATTTTGCGGACCCAACAACAATTATAAAAAATTAAAAAAGGAAAAAAAAAGGCGTCAAAAGAAACCATAAAAAGGTTAAAAATTTTTATGATAATAATTACAAATACACATGTACTGTTTTAAGAAATTTTACAGGCTTTTCATTATCTAAAGGAACTGACGCAGGATTGTTTTTAAGAGAGAACATTTTTATTCCTTATGTTCAGTAGCGTCTCTCATCAATATTCTCGGTTTTAGTGTATGTGGGTACGTGTCACGTCGACGGGGGGTACCGCATTTTGGAAAGTCGAAAAAAATGGTTTGGTTTCCCCTTTTTTTCCCGCACAAAAGGGTTTTCCCAGGGGGTTTGGGCCCGTGTCGGGGGTAATGTTACTTGGTGGGGTTAAGCCCATGTCTACGACGTGATACTGCACAGTGTTGCAACACTATGAAATGGTCTAAAAATCACCGAAGTACTGTCTTTGGTATTAAACTTATTTAGTAATAGATAAACAAAAAAAAAGAACTTTTGGATATAATTTTTAAATTGAGTTAGATAAAGGGGGCGTACATGCATCGATCCCAAATCAGGTTGCATTTCCCTCACCAAGGAACCCAGTCTGGAAAACCCGTATTTATTTTTAATCTTCGCTTCAATTGGTTCTGGCTGTTTATTTTTTTTATCTTTAAATCAAGGCCACGATATTTATTTTGATCAAAAAATGTTTAATTTTTTTTTTCATCTCGGTGCCCATCCTTTTCAGAATGACGAAAAAAAAAGGCTAACATTTAAAAATTAAAAGAAATTTCAGCTATTATTATAAAAAACTGACAGAAGCTTCGAGGGGTTGTTTATTTTAGTTCAAAAGCCCCTTTTTTTTTGAAAAAACAAGGCCCTTTTATCACTTTTTTAACAAGTATTTTTTAAACCGAACGTTATTTCTTTAACACAAGTAAGGAATTTCTTTTCTTAGCATCATACCCGTCCCTTTAATGTCGGGGTAAATTTTCCCAAATAAGTTGTTTTAGTCGTTTTTTTGTAACGGGGTAGGTCTTTTTAAAAACTTTTTTTATTTTTTTTTTTTCCAAATTTCAGATGTTAGGTCCCCTTAGATTATTGAATAATTAAAAGAAAGGGGTAGTATCTTCCGGATGCTATAATGAATCTTTTAGAGGCATGTTTTTTTTTATATTTTCGTTTAATTGACAGTAGAACGAAAACCCAAGGAATCGTGAGAAAACCAGGAGACTATCACAGAGAAGGAATTCGAAACTGGTTTAGTAATTTTGTAAGTTTCATACATTATTTTTTCGCAAAAATACGGGGGAAAAACGCAGATGTCATATAATCAAGGTGTACGGTAACTTCCTTTAAGGGCCCAAACCATTTCTAAAATATGAATTTTGCTATTTTAAATTATTTTATAGAATTGTGCCCATAATGCATGGGGCAGAAATCATCAAACGAATAAAAAAAAACATAGATAGTGAAAACCCCCCCTGCACACCCAGAAAATAAAAATTAAAAAAGTCGGCAGCGTTGGATTCAAGCTTATGTTTCTAGGCGCTTAAATTTTAAAATGTAAAAAAAAAACAACAAGGCTGATAAGACTCCTTTATTGTCAGAAATCAAATTTTGGGAAAAGAATTCACAAAAAAAGAATATTCATACGTTATATAAAGGGCCCCATGGGTAACGTACATGACTGCGATCTGATTGTTGTTTGTGACATTGGAAGAACTTAAAGTGCTTCTTTTAATTTCACTTTGCTTTAGGGTATTTTTCATTTTATGCAGGGCAAAAAAACGTTTTTTTCCTCGGTGGATAGTAGTTGGGATATTTTCGATTGAGAGTAGTAAATTAGGATTTAAATAATTCACACTTTACTTAACTTTCGCCTACACAGTTACTAATTGGGCTTAAAACATGCACACGCCCCATAGACTTAAATGTTACCAGGGTTCATAATTTTTTCCGGGCAAAAAATTTAGGGCCTTTTCAGGGTTTTTTTAAAGGGCTATTATGGCTGTTTTTAGGGATTTCATAGCTAAAAAAGCATTTACTTAAGGTTTTTATTTAATTATAAACAGCAAACCCCCTTTAAATTTCCTAATGTAGCCTACAACAAGAAACCATTATTAAGAAGGTGGGAGTTTTAGTCCAGCATTTTAATATTGAAAAAAAAGCTTTAAAATTGGTGTGCTTTAAGCACCCAATTTAGAATCACAATATAAAGTGGTTAAGTAACAAGAACGGGTTTTTTTTTTTATCATTGTACACTTAAAATGTCTTCCCCATTTTTTAACAGTTTTTTTTTAATTTTATGTGACTTTTTCCCTGATCTTACCTCCAGCTGAGTACACAGCAAACTTTTGTCCTTACACTTTTACCTTAGAGATTTGTTGGTAGAGTGAAAAGTTCCTCTACTTTTTCTGCTTCACAGCAAATTCACCCGCTGCTTTTTGAGAGAGTCAATTAGTTTGCTGCTTTGCCTGCTTTTTTGAGGTCAGCAAGGGTTCCATAATTTCCATTTCCTTTTATGAGCAACGATTTTTGGATCTCTTCTTTCGAAGATACTGATTTTCTTCTGTCTTGCTAGAGATGCATTTGGGCATTCCTAATTTGAACATCAGAACACCACCGAGTCAAACATAGTCACATATCATGCGCTGTGCTGTAAGGATTGTTCCCTTTAAGTTCCGTGATACTAAACACTGCATTCAGCCGAAACTTTATATTGATGTTTCATATGACTCCTCACGCGTAAAACGGATTCATTTGATTTTTGTATTTCGTAAAAAGGATCATTACATTGTTTGAGTAATAACCATTATCTTTTTTGAAGGGTTTAAATTGGGCAATTATGAAATAAACCGGAATAAAACACCCCTGCTCGGAGCACAGCAAATAATCCCAAACAAATTTTGGGAATTTAGCACCCGATATGTAATATATAATTTTTTTTGCTGCCCCGTCAGCGTATTTTAAAACATTGAAAATTGACGCAACTTTCGTCAAAATCATAACCTTTAAATGATTAGATACGAACAGACTTTGAGTAAGGTCGTTCGGAACGTCTGAATGACGTATCATTTTTAATATTATAATGTAAAGGTTGATACAATTTTTCACCAAGTATGATGTTCAATCGTCTAGTTAAAACATTTGCTGCTTGAAATCCCCACAGTGGTTATTTTCCCAAAAAAAAAGGAAGATTTAAAACAATCAGAATGGCCCCGCAAACAATGGCTTCACACCCCAGGAAAAAGTGCCCACACTTTTAGTTAAGCCAAGCTATGCCCTGTTATGTATGTACTAACAATTTAAATGATTCAAAAAACTTTTTCTATGCTTTTATCCCCATGTTGTTGTCGTGAATCTCTTTTTTTCTCGTATTTGCAGCCTCACCCGGCGCCAGGTTGGTTGAAGGTTTTTTAGAGATTAAAATTTTTTGTTACATCAATATTTTTGCCCCTTTAACTTAAAAAATTAATATAAAAAAAAGTGAATAAATTTTGACAAGTCAAATAACCTTTTTCGCTTTCTTACGCCCTTTGGGCTCGAAAAAAATTGGGGTTTTGTTTTTGCCTGCATGGATTTCTCCTCATTTAAAGACCCCTTATATTTCATGAAAAAATTTTGAAAAAAAAAAAGACAAAACAAATATTGACATATTGAATTTAAAGAAATGGTACATAAAGTGCAATTGCCATAAAATAACTGTTAAAAATACTGAAAAAATTAATCAAATCCGCCTTTAGTGTTTGTATGGGTGTAAAATCTCCATTTTTTTACATTTTGAATTAGGACGGGACGTAATTGGAAATAATTTTAAAATCAGACTCCCAAACACGTTTGTTTACTGGTTCGTCAAAAATTTATGTACTCGCGATTCGTTAACGGAGATAGTCTATGGAAAACGTTAACAAGAAATATCTTTTAAAAAAAATTTCCGGTAGTTAAATAATTGTCATTGTAAAAAGTAAAAACCACTTTGTTTTTAACCATAAAAACGCGTATATCCGATTTTTGTTTCAAGTCCTCACAAAAAAATGATCAATCCTCCCCAGTAGTTCCTCCCCTGAAAACCAGAATTTAATGGGGGTTTTAGTCTAAAAAAAGACAACACCTTTTATTTTCTTGTTTTTTAAAGCATTTGGTGAGGCATTCCAAATTGATAAGGGAAATGATAAATTTTTTATTACTGTGTTACCTTTTAAAGGGTTTTTCGAAAAAAAAAAAAAAAAAACCTGTTATATCAAATAAAAAAAAACAAAAAAACCGAATAGTTTAATTCCCAAAAAATGTTATACAAGTCATTGTAGCATTGTTTTTTTTGGTTATTTTATTTGAAGTAGGTCAAAATCAATTTTTACAGCTCGCCGAAATAAAATGTCTAAAGGGATGCGGATTTGGGAAACGCATTTTGAAAAAATGTAATGCCTTTTTGTTTTTTTAATTAGGGGTTGTGTTTGTAAAAAATTGGGGGGACAGGCTCCTTAACAAATCTGAACACAATTTTGCTTTCGTCCGAGGTATAAAATGTTTTGGGAAAAAGGACCTTTTTCCGTTTTGGTTCGGACGATTGAGTCCACCCGGGAAAGTCTTTTAATTCCCTTTTTTATACAATTAGTATCTAAACAAATTAAGCAAATCCGTTCTTTTTTTAGAGCAAAAAGTAAAAAACCTGGACCCGTCTTTGGCCCGGGAAAGGGCGGAAGAATTTTTGCTTCCTAGAGGTTCAAAAACCCCCAACCCTTGGATCCCTATCGGATACGTTACCATGGCGCTTTTCATTTGGCTCGTCTTTATTTTACAAACCCAAACTTTCTGTGATTAAGAACACGAACTTTAAAGCGTGTTGTTTTTAGATTTTTTTTTATTTGGGACCCTACTCATGGGAGTCTCATTTTTATTTCATTTTCGAGAACCCAAAAGCCATTTTTTGGAAAAATTTTTTTATTTTTGTTGGATTTTGAAAGTTATTTTTTAAATTTTGTTTTAATTACATTGAAAATTTTTTTTATTTTAAGGGGATATTGTGATTTGATGATAATATTAATATAAAAGTGAGGGATCGGGTTTTGTTCATTTTTTCTTTAAATAAAATTCTTAGCTGTCGAGAAATTGTACCATGATAATAATAAAAAAAGTGCCTATCTACGGTTTGTAAGTAAATAAGTAATTTCCCCGTTAAATTTCTGATCAAAAAGACACTAAAATTTTTTTAAATTTTCTGCTCCTCCCCATTGTTTATGTCCCAAAATTATAGATTGTGAAATTACATTTATATCGAAAAGGAAAAAACCTTTATTTTCTATAGATTAAAATTTAAACACCGAGTTGATGTAAATGACCCCCCCCCTTTTTTTTTGCACAGAAAAGTCTCAATCTATTTTTCCGCCAAGTCGAGAAACTTCAATTGTAGAGAATAAGGTAAAAATTTAAAATTGTGTCCGGCTCAGTGAAAAGGTTTAAGTTGAGCAGGGGAAATTTAAATAGATAGAAAATATTAAGCATTTTACAGACAATAGAAACCTCGCTCTTCTATTGTCTGTGAAAAGTCTTAAATACTCTATCCTATCGCAAAATTGGCCCCGGGCATAAACAAATTCACAACAGTTTTAAATTCAAACTCGAATTATTTAAGAGAAACCTCGTATATAATTTTATGAAAAAGTGTATGAAAATCGAATGATCGTTCTTTGGTCCAAAAAATTTAATCTTCAGAGTGTTTAATGTTTCCTTTTTTTGATTTTTTTTTTTTTCACCTTTAATTCAACCCAAAAACAGGGAAATAGTTCTTATTGATTTGAAAAAACTTTTCCCGAAGGGAAGCACTGTCAGACAATGTAAGAGGGATTTCAACTTTAATATTTTAAACTTCACACCGGAGGGATTCACTCGGGGAAATCTTATGGTATTTATAAATCCCAAATTACAGATTTGCCGAAAAATTTCAAAAGTTGAAAATTCAACGCAAGTAATTTTTTTTGTATTCCTGAAACATTATTAAACATTTTAAGGCTTTTTGATTTCACAAGTTAAAAATGCGTTTTCAAATTTTTAAAACCCAAAAAGATTATATTTTTTCCAAATAAAACAGTATAAAAAAAAACAAATGCAACAAGGAATTAGCCTCCTGTTTTTTGGGAATGTATATCAAAAGATTTTAAAATCAAGGGTCTCAAAAACTTTCGACCTTTTAACAAAAATTTTCGGATTTTTTTGTTGATGGATACAAACTTTTGAATTCGTTTGGGGTACTACATCACTTGCAACCCCCTTATACAGTCAAAGAAAAATAATGCTTTAAAATTTCAAAATGACTGGGGAGGTGTCAGACTACGGACAAGATGACTTAGTATTTATTTTGGACAGTCTTTTTTGTTATTTTTTTTTTTGCATCTCTTCAGAGTTTCTATTGGGGCGTTACCATACTCATAATGTGAACGTACAGTAGATATAACTGTTTACATTATATGCCTTTTGGGATGAATGCCGGCAATATATTGGACTCTTTTCCCTAAAACATTAATTCCCCAAAATGGTGCTTTTTTACAGGGGGGCTAAATTCATTTGAAAATTGACGTATTTTGAAGTTTTTTCTTTACTGAAGTTGTCTCACTGACAAAAAAAAAACTTAGAGAACAAAATATAATACAAACTAAAGTTTACAAATGAAAAGACTAAGTTAATTTCTTCATTTTAAAAAAAGTCAGTATGATAAAGTTAAAATTTTAATTCATTGTGTTTAATACCCTCTTAAACGGGAAATTAAATAACCAAATTTTTTCAAACCGTCAAATGTTGAATTAAAAAACCTTTTTAAATACAATCGAATAAAATAACATAATTTTTGTGATACATTCTAGAAATAAAAATTTAAAAGATTATTCGTTATTCTGTTTTGTTGGGATTAAAGCAGTTTTTTTAATAAAATTAATTTAAGCAAAGAAAAATAAATCAAAATATTTAAAAATAGCAAATCATTGTTTTTCCCTTAGCTATTTCCTATTATTATTGTACGACTTGAACGCTAAATGTCTTTTAAAAAATAACAGCTTTTTTAAAAAGAAGCCCGTTGTTAGCAAGTCCGTACTACTGATTAAAAAACCGTTACAAAAAAAAAATGCGTGGGGATGAAAAAGATACGTCCGCTTCAAAATGGGTGTCAAAAAATTAGAGGTAAAGGTTGAATAAATTTCCCAAAAATACAGGAAAAGTTATACACAAAAGACAGGAAGTGGTTTAAATTTTTAAAAATGGTTGTTTTTAAAATGAAAATAGTAGAGATTTTTTTTCTATATGTAATAAAAAAAAAATTTAAAAAGTTTAACTCTTTGAGGGGTTCGAAAATAAATTAGTTTGAAAAAAAATAGGGAATAAAATGCTACTTTTATATAAAATTTTATCAAACCACGTAGCATATTATTCTATTTATCTTACATCTTCAAAACAAAAAATGTTAAAAAAAATAATTTAATGTTAAAAAGATAAAATCCCTATTTTTTAACAAAACACACGAAATTTGGGAGCATAGGAAAAATTAAAAGGGAAAAAAAAAGCAAGCGCTGGAGGAAAAATTGTTTTTTATTATTTATTTATTTTTTTATTTGCACAAAATATTTAAGAAAAAAAAACATGTCAGATGTTTTGACAACGAATTCAAAGCGATATTTTTTTTTTTATCAAATTTTAAAACGTCATTTTAAATATGTCATTTTTTTTTTTTACACAGTGCGAGATTACAAGTCTATATGAAATATTGGGATTTATTGGGTTTTATATATGATTTGTTTGCATTTTTATTGACTTTTGACATAAAAAATTTTATTTATCTAGATCTTTAAATAAAACACCTTAAAAAAATATTTTTTTTTTCATTTTACCTTCATCAGTAATGCAATAACATTTACATATTTTTTTTACACGAGATTGTGCGCGTGAAGTTGTAAAAAAAGTCCCGTTGTTCAAAATATCTGCCTGCAAGGCTAAAAGGTTTTATCATGCAAGTGTATGACAATGTTTGCAGTGGTGTTAGATAAAGTAAAACGTCCTACTTTCCCCCCGTATTACACGCTGTTTTTTTCTCGCTTTTCAAAAGAACTGTTTTCACAGGTTTGTTACTAGAAAAATAAAATAAATTTTAAAACAAAAGGGGGGCCCGGTTGCCCTTCAAGTAGCAACCTGGATTGTTTGCCGACAAGTTTTTTTGTCAATTATTTCAAAAAATGACTATACACAACAAAGATACGCCCGACGGACTTTACACAAATTTTTAAACTCAACTAAATGTAACTTTATCTTTAAGCTAGCAAATGCTCTTGTTTGCGTTTTCCCTATCCCAGGATCATTTTGCCAAGTTTTTCAAAAAACCACCTTTCACAACAAATTACAGCTGGGCAAAATTTAAAAGGGCAATGAATACTGTTACCCGACCTTAAAATAGCGATTTCTTTTGGGTGTTACCTTTCTAAGGTCTTTTAATTTCTGTTCCCGTTTGTACTTTTTACTAAGATACCATAACATGTAAATAAATCGTTTCTATTTTTGGAATACAAACAAACGCTGTAAAACATTTTTTTTTTCCTAGAGTAGCTTTTTTTTGTAAAAATCCCCTGAGACTGTGCCACTCGGGAAACTCCCCTTTGCCTTAATCCATTCCCTAGGAAATAAAACCCCTCTTTGAAGCAAGGTCATGTGGGAAAGTTAAAAGAAATAAGCCTTTTTTTTAATAAAGATGATTCAATGATGTGGTGTCAGAAGCATTTGCTCAAAAACAAAAAAATAAATAATAAATTTGGTTCAGTTTTTAGCCAGGTTTTTTCGTTTCTCCCCAGCCAGCTTTTTTTTTTTTCTTTGATAAACAATTAGGGTTGAATTTTTCCTCAACTGAAGTTTACAAATTTCTTGCAAGAGTCACAATAGTCTTTGTTTGGGCGATGAAATGTAATTTATTGTTAAAAAAAATCCCCGTTTCCCTTTGTTAAAAAGGCTAATGACCTTTGACATTTACATTTTCATTATATAGTCTGTCCTTTTTGGGATACTCAATCCTGGGAGAGGTAATGTCTTTTTGAATCTCTCGACAAAAATGGGTTTCTATGTATTTAAATTTAATTGGGGAAAAACCCTATAATTTTTTCTTCTTTTTCGCCTAGGTTGACAAAATGTCTTTCCCCGATGATGTCCCCAATGACCCCTGTTGTTTATTTCTTTGCGCTGTTGTATAAAATTTTTCAGAAATTCCTATGTTTTTAAAAAAAAGTTTGCAAACCCTTTTTTCTTTTTTTTATTCCATTGAACTTGGATATCCAAAAAATTGAAGCTTTTCCCTGCTTAGACATAGTTTTGACTTTTTTGTTTTTTTTTTATCGAGTTTTGTGAAATTGTCTCGTTATTTTTGCAATCGTTTCAAAAAAAGGGAACAAAATTTCTCTGTCTGTTTCAGTAAAAGTGTGGCGCACTAAATCTCACCCTTTTCCCAACCTTTTTCATGATCTGAGGTTGACTCTACCTACACAAGTGAAAAAATATCTTGTGTTTGGGTTTGACAAGGGGAGTTTTTCCCCTTTGGGATACCGTTTCTAGTCATTCCTACTAGGGAGTCAAAAAATAATATGGTAGATTTTTTTCAAAATGGACAGCGTAGCTAGGGGTGCTATCTCCCTAGCTAATTACAGCCCTCTTGATATAATCTTTCCCTTAAAAGTCAAAAGCGTCATGATCGCATAAAATGGGGGTATGTTTACTTAAGTGTTCCCTGCAGGTTGTTTTAAACTGTGTTTACAAATTTAGTTTCAAATAAAAACACTTTAACTTTTTTTTTAAAATTTTCACCATATACTAAGGAGATTAATCGGTAAATCATAGCCTTAAAGAGATAAAAGTGTAAGTCAAATTGCCAGTAACCCGTGGTAAAAAAAAAAAAAAAACAACAACAACAAAAAACGGGTTAAAAATGCTGGGGTAGGAATTTTTCATTTAAAGAGCTTTTGGGTTTAACATCTTGGGGAACCCCATAAACATTTGGGCAGCGCAGTTGGATAAATTGTTTTGTTATCTCAAACATTCGGGGCCCATCGAGGGGTTTTGAAATGGCGACCCAAAGGGGGCCCCTTTTTTCATGTTGGAAAAAAAAAGTTTGACAGACGTCGTGAAAAAATTTTTTTATACATTTGCATGCATAAATCCATTGTCCTAAATTTGCTAAAATGAAAAATAAAACACTTATAATGCACAACTAATTAGGGATGGGCCAAAAAATTTCAAGCCGACCTGATGTCATGTGCGTAGATTTGTTTCGGGGCGATTCCCCCTTTCATTGCCGGGGTTTTTTTACAAAATTTAAATCAATTTTCAATAAAATATCTGTTAAAATCTTCATTTTAACGAGATAAAGTACGTTAAATTTTTTTTTTTATTATAAGTTATGTACCCCGAATGTAAATCAAGGATTTAAAAATGCATACCCCTGTTTTCCCCCATTTAACTCTGACAACCCTAGAGGGGCTTGAGGTTATGATAGTCGAGTGGGTTATAGCATCGCATTACTTTTACCCGACCAGTTCCTTACAACTCTTTTTACTCGTGTAGTCGAGTTGCTAATTGAAACGCTCGTAAGCTCATCTTCAAGTATGTCATAATATACAGATGAGCATCAAAAAGGAAAAAAAGTATCCAGTGCATACATGTAAGCTATCGGGGGCATTACGGAAAACGCTATATCGGAGGTTCTCGCGATAGACACACGATAGCAGAGCAGAAAAAGCATCAAAAACCCCCTTTTTTTAAATGCTGATTTTCAAAATTAAGTAGTCAAGGACTTGAGAAAACATTTACTTGTATATGGTGTAAACTTTTCAAATTATCAGCGAAAGCGCTCTAAACTGGACAAAAAGTTTAAATGATGTATCAAAAGAAACAAAGACCACGGACTTTCTACGGGTTTAGCGGTTATTTCTTTGATTGCGTCCTTTAAAATGAAATCGTACGTATTTCCCTTTTGGGATATTTTTCAAAGGGGATACCCTAAATTGGCCATAAATTTTGTAAATTTTTGTAAACCCCCGTGTCGGTTTTTTGGTGCACGCACATCACTTTTTTAAGCCAGGGAAACTTTTTGCATTGCCCCAGACGGGTCCTGGCATTTTGCCCGCATTAAAAAATTTTTTAAAAGATACTGTAGTGTACTTGTATTTTATTGCTGTGAAGTAACATTTTCATGTTCTTTCCCCCCATTTGTTTAAAAAAAAACCCCCTTATTCTCTCCCGACAAATTTGGGAACTTTGACCCTTTATACTTTATGGTTTTCCCCCCGTTAATCACGTTAAGCGATTTTGTTTGGGTTAAATTAAGTAAACACTGTCTAATGGGGTTGAAATAAACATGGATTTGAAAATAACAAATTTAAATTTTGGGGGAAATTTGGTACAAGGGTTTTTTTTTCAGTAGAAGGGTTTTGCTGCCACACTGCAGTATCACGCCCTAGACATGTGGCATGATACCCCACCCGTCTCATTATCCCGAACCAGGCCCAAACGTCCGAACTAACTTTATGCTGAGCGCAAGCAAGGGAGCTAAATAATAAAAGCAGCATATTTTGACTTTTATAAGTCGCGCCCCGGGGGTCGAACCACGCCCTTTCCTCCCGAAGCGGATCGTAACCACTTTGGGCCCCCGGGGGGTTTACTAAAATTATTCAACTGAACATTTTTCATCCACATGGGGCCTTATCTCAAGAAAATATTGTAAAATTGAACCATTCGAAAAAAGTGCGGCGGGGTTTGTCTAGAACACCTGGGGCAAAGAGCAACCCCACATCAACATTAAACTGGCAAACCTTAGAGTAGGGCATTACAATAAATACGTTCTATTTTAAAAAATATGCAAAAGTATGCAAAACCTACACAAGAATTCTAGAATTTACGAAAATAAACTTCCACTTGTTAAAAACAAACTTAAAAATTTTCTACTTTCCCCGAATTTTTACCCGTGGGAAATTTCCCCCACAGAATGCGTTCAAAATCGCTCGACTATATTGCATAAAATTAAGGGTATTGAAAGTTAGGTTTTTAAACCCTTCTTTTACATTGTAGGTTTTTTTTGGTTTGAATTTGGGAGCAATCGTATCTCTTTATAATCCCCCCGCAACGCATGGCAAAAAATCAATAAATGTTTGTTAACCCTTATTTTGAAGAAGAGAGCCCCCCAAAAAGATTAATATAAAAATTAATGAATTCCCCTAAAAGTTTCGTCTCGTCCATATCATTTTATATACGAGGGGTGTGAAAAGTATCCCGAAAACTGCCCTAACGTTTTCATTTTTATGATTTTTAGTAGAAATCTCGTAAACTGAACTTTGATTATTTTTAAGTTAATCCCCGGGCAAAAAAGATACAATTGCCTGATGCAAAATTCCCCAGTCACTAGGCAAGTCGGGGAACGTTTAGTGGGGAACTTACTTGTAAAAAATAGAGCTCTGTAAAGGGCTATTGGGAAAATCTAAAATTTTATCTTTCGAATATTTTCCCTTTTCCCCTTCACCCATCTCCTACCTAAGATCCCCTTTTAAAATCTGAAAAATTTCCCGTGCAATTTTTTGTTCTATAAAATCCCAATTTGTTTTTTTTTCCTGACGTCGTGCACAGCGTCCAGATTTGGGGGGTTCGGCAACTTGTGGCAGGGTCTCTTGAAACGATGAACCACCATATATGTTCACAGATGGTCATGACTTCGAATTCGAATTTTAACTATATGTATGTGTTACATCTATCAATACCCATCTACAGACGTATTGTCACCGAATATAGCCATCCGTGTTTGTAAAAATAAAAATAAATAAATAAAAGAATAATGGTTTCCCCATCACGGACAATTCCGTCACGATATCAAGATAAAACATCATATGTGGATAGGTCTGCATTTTCGGCTCCTTTTCAAGTATATACACCCTAATGCTTTTTGTGATGATGTGTTTTTTTAAAGATGATAATGATGTTTGGGGATAGTATCATAGAAATGACAAAATATTCTCAAAGTTTTTCAAATATGACAAAAATTTAAAGATTTTACCTTTTTCCCAAAAATTTTGGGTGTATCTTTTTTCTCTTGATTTTAAACTTTTCCCACCCAATTAAATTTTATAATATTTAATGTTTAAATTTAAAAAAAAATTTTTCTTTTTTTTAAATCCAAGAAAAAGTAAAGCGTATCATACCCAAATTCATTTTAAAACGACAAATATTTCATCGATTTACGGGACGAACTGCAGGGATTGCGCCCCTCTTTTACATTTTTAAAAGGTAGTTTAATTTTTCTAAGGCGAAAAGGTCAAATTTTTTAAAACCCGATAACCCTATGTTACGTCAGCATGGTAGATCGGGCAAAAAATTCGGCGCGGGCTGTGCTTTTTTAAAATTTAAAGAAGAAATAATGCTGAGCATTCCAGAAAAATATATATTCATGTATATATTACTTGCTACCATAATTACCCATGTTATGCACCACATGGCGTCACAGAGAGGCTAAAACTCTTTTGGGAAAAACCCCCTTTTGGGGCCCGCACTTTGTGGGTCCGACCCCAAAGGCGGTCAGCCCCCAAAAAGGGACCATAACGTGCGTTTTTTCCCATACGCATAACGCATTTTGGGGGTCCAACACGATTGCACATTGCCATTGATGATCGACCGTAATGAACATTTTCATAATCATCCCTAAAACCCCTCCCCATCCTTTTCATCGTAATTGTCGTTATAATCGTGTATGCTATGGTCCCAAAGTCTTCATTGTTAACTATGTGTATTGACCATTATAAGAAAATACATGTTTAGTTCTTTATCCTATACACCTTTGCTATCCGTTTTAGATACAAAAGGGCATGCAAGAAGGCTTTTTTAACCCGAACTTTTAAAAAAATAACTGATTTTTTAACATTGATGTATTACTACAAGGGGGTATTTGTGGTAAGAAAAAAGTTCATATTGAAACATATCCCTAAGTAGAGGGAAAACTCCAATTTTTTCATGGGGTTCATAAGCAAAAAAAGGGGCAATTTTTTCTTTATTTTGTTTCTTAGCTAGATCAAGTTCTTCAGTTTTTTTTTTTTTAATTATTTTTTTTAAATCCGATGATGATGGCCATGATGATCACGAGGGGATGATGTTTTTTATGAGTATCACTTTTATGAAAGCTATTTACGCTGGGGTTAAACCGGGGGTTTTTTTAAAGATGGGTTTATGTTGATAAGGTAAGTTTTCCCGTATAGTTTTTCCCATATTTGTGTAAATTATTGCTTTTTCCTAAAGAAAGGGATAGAAATTAAACCCAAAGGGGACTTGTGAGGAAAATTTCAAGGGCCCAGGGCTATCAGTCGTTTTTGATTAAACCCTCGCGTTTCCCTTTTTACTCTGTCAAAACATTTTTGTTTTGGACAATCAATTCTTTTTGATCGAAGCTTCAAATCAAAAAAGGGAAGAAAAAAAAAAAAAGGTAAAAAATTTTTTTATCTATCATCTTGACGTCGTCAGTGATGGGCCAAGCGTGTTTTGGGCATTTAATGCATGTTGGCCCGTGAATGGAGTGGCATGCGAAATATCGACTAAAATTGAAAACCTAGAAGGACGGGTTTTGATTTCTTACCTCCCAAGGGCAGGGTATGGGGTTGTCAAAAAAGGGGGGGGGTTTGGGGGGTTTAAAAGGGCCCAGGGCGCAGATCAAAGAAAACAGGATGGGGCCCCAATAGTGGTACTGTGCATGTCAACGATCCAAAGGGTTGGGGGTTTCCTATAGGGTCTTTTCTGCTGAGAATCATGTGGAAAGATTTTAACTTGTTTCTCAATCGCAAAAAAAGAAGTAATTTTTAAACATAAATACAAACTTTTTGTTTTCCCCCTTTGACCCCCCTATCGCCCCCGGACCACCCGGGTATGCCTTTTTTTATCGAAAGAATCGAAACTATTGCTGGAAATTGTTGGTGCTGAAAATTTTTTAAAAGCATATGGGAAAAAAATCGGGAATGATGAAAAAAGGGGGTTTTGTAACTGAAAATTTTCTAAGGGAAGGGGCCCTTAAACCCTCTATCGTTTAGTATGGTCATTCTACAAACTGGTTTTGCAACTGGAAAATTTTGGGGCCATTCAAGCAAAATTTAATTTTCTTTTTAAAAGAAAACTGTTTTTTTCTAAAAAATTTTTCTTTTTGTTTTTTTTTTTTCATAAATGGAACATATGAACTTTTAATGGACATGGGAAATTTAAAAGGGGCAAGGGCCTGGGTCGAGTTTCCCGTGGGTTTAACTCTTTTCCTTTTTATTAAATACTTCTGACCCCTTTGGGAAAAACATAGCATCCCCAGATCAGACAGCCCTATAAAGGGAAAATATTTGATCGGGGTCTCGTTTTTTTTGTTCATACACAGTGTGGCTCAGCTTCTACACATTTTGGCACGGCAAGGAAAAATCTATTGTTTCATTTGTAAATTGATAATCATAAAAGGCTTTTATTCGTACATAAATTTCGAAGAGGGAAGGGGGGGTTTTGAACAGGGTCTTATTTTGAAGGCCCCTTTTTTACAACAGTTCTCCCTTTTTTGGTTGTTAAGCAAGTCAGCTCATATACAGTACCAAAAACAAATCTCTCTCTCTCTCATATATTTATATTTTTTTGCAAAAAAAACATGTGTATCCCAGTGTAGCTATTTTCAAAAATTGTTTTTACGACTTTTTGTAAACATCTGCAAGGTCCAGTTAGCCTCTTTTTTGTAAAAGTTTCCCGTATTAAAAACCAGTTTCATTAAAATACAGTTCTTGTTAAAAAATTTTGTATGTAGAAATACTATTACACATACTTTATGTTTTAAAATAATTATTTGATTTTATGGATAATGTAGTATTTTTTTAAAGTGAAAGTCCATGAGGGTATTGTAAAATCGAAAGGTTTTGAATGCACTCGCACAAATGAGGGTTTAAAAATAGCTGAGTTTCAGCTTTAAAACACGGGTAACCAATTTGTGTTACTTTTGGTTCACACCATGGGGTAAAACAGTTTTCGCAGTGATTAATGTATAGCCAATCCACTGGGGCCCCGGGGTTTGTTTCCCCTAATGATAAAACCTTTTTTTTCATGCTTTTTGGGGGGGGGAAAGTATCACTTATCTAGCCTATGGGCCATCGACAGGTAAAATGTTTTTCAATTTTATTCTTTGATGATACTTCCGATCGGTTTTATTTTTTCACTAGACCCCTCGAAAATAATTTTAAACCATTTTTTTTATATGGAAAAAAAAAAAAATATACAAATAAATTATATTTAATTTTTTGATTTTGCTGTAAAATTTAGTTCTTTTGTTGGCATTCAATTTCGGGGAATTAAGATAAATTTTCAAAAAAAAAACTCCCTTTCGTGATACATTTTTGGGGTTTTTCCATATTCATTTCAAAATATTATGCGATTGAATTTAAATGATTTAATGGGGTTTTTTATTCGTGGGTTAGACCCGGTTTTTTTGAAATCAACGGAAGTTTTTAAATAAACCCCCCCGAAAAATGACGACCGGGACAAAAAAGTATTTTTAAGATTTTTAGCGAAAAAAATTGGATATACTTTGTATTTTATTTTGGAACCCGTTTAGTTTTAATTTTAAAATTAAACCTGTCTTGTAAAATAAATTTTTTTATTTTTTTTTTCATTTTATTCCTTTTAAAATGTACGTTTTTTTAGCGGTCATTAAAAGAGAATAAAAGCCGAATCTTGCCAAAAAAAAAAAAATCAAATTTGTTCTTTATCACGAAATTTGCCCAAGTTTAATTTTTTTTAAATTTTTTTCATTTTATTTTGGACTTTTTTATAGGCCCTTTTTTGGGTTTTCCTTAAAATCTTCCCATCCCCTTCATTACGAAAAAATTTATCTTAGTAGTTAGAATTAATATGTTTCATTTTTTATTAAAAATTGACACTTTTTGTCTTCCTTTGGGGAAATACGGGAAATTTTCTTTTAAAAACAAAAAAAAAAAAAAAAACACCCAATTTTGTATTTTTGGGAAAAAAATTTTACCCCCCGAAAAAATCTATTAAAATTTGATCTGCTTTTTTTTATTTTTTATTTTGGGAGAAATGGCATGCAGCAATGTAGACGGATCGAAAAGTTTTTGTTGACAAAAATTTTTCCCACCAGAAAAGCTATCAAATTTTTTTTGCTAAAATTGCTGGAAAATATGTAAAAAGTTGATAGCTTTTTCTTTTTGGGATATTTGACAAGTATAATTTGCAAACCCCTCGTTAGTATGTGGTTTGATATTCTCACGGCAATGATCCCGAAAACCGGTGTCTGGTTAAAAAAAGTTACCCGTGATAAAATTTTACCATACCATATCTGGAAGCTCAAAAAATGTCTTACACCCCAATTACGCTTACCATAACCATATCAAATAAAACCCAAAAAAACCCTAAAAGTCTTCTTAAAATATTGATGTAGGAGACTCGGGCTGGACACGAATTAAAACCCAAAGGGTTGCACCTTTTACTGTGCCTTGACCCATAAATCACATGATGAAATTTTTCTCTATGTATCCCCGTGATTGACAATTGTGTTTTCGGCGTGGGTTCAAAAAGATTCAGGGCAGATAAACATAAAACCCGCTGTTACTGAATCTTTGCTCTGCTTAAAAAGGACTGAATTTTGGCGGATGGAAATCACGGCTAAATAAAATGCATCTCCTAAGTATATAATAGGTAATATATTTACTCCTTTGGGTTTCCCTTCATTTTTTTCTGTTACGGTAAACAAATATCTAAATATAAAATACCCCAAATGGGAATCGTTCTTAGAATCACTCAGTAAATACTTTTTTTTTCTTTTTACGATAGTGGGTCAAACTGCATGGGTTTCCGATATTAGGAATTATAAAATTTAAATTGTTATCATATTAAGTGGGAAACACTGTAGAGCAAATATAATTTTCTGTAAATATTTTTTAAACAAAACAAAATCAATTTAAATGTTTGTATACATTTCCGCATTTTCTTTAAACTTCAGCTTCAACATTGTAGTTTATTTATCCCATCGTTTGTTTAAAAAATAATATAAAATTTAAACTCATATTTTCATTTTAAATTTGAGTTCTAATAACGAAAATCAAAGACTGATTGCCTTTTGTTTTTTTAATTTAAAACAAAGGGAAAATTTCAACCCGTTCTGACTTTTGGGTCTTATTTTCTTTCCCTTTAAAATTTAAGTACTTTGGTTTTTTATAGGGTTTTTTTAGTTACTAACTATGGGTAATTTTAAAAAAATAAGAAAAAAAAAAAAAACAATGCAAAAAAGGAAGAAATTTATTTGTTTGGGGTGGATATGGAAAAAAATTACCGAGAAGGGGAAAACGGGTTTTTTTAAAAATTTTCCACGAGCGAGTAGGGGGGCGAGGGGAAAAATTGTAAAATTTAAAAAAAAAAAATTGGGAAACTTCGAGATATATTCCATATGCATTCAAAACAAAAAACCCTTTTCTTTTTTTTCTTATTTTTCATGCCCGCTACTACCTATGAATATCTTTATAAGTTAAAAAAAAATTTAAAAGCAAGAGTTAATTCCAAAAAGGGCAGACGTTTTTTTGTGAAAAATTTCGCCAGGGGTTTTGATCGTTTTTTCCCTTTTTTTTGCCCGTCGGGGTTTCGCCCCCTTTTAGGGGTTAATTTTTTTGAGTAGGAAAAATTGGGTTTTCCCTTTCAGGCTTTATCAATTTTTAAATTTGGGAACAGTTACCCCGTGCTTCATTGTCAAAAAGGTTTTTTTCCCCTCGAAAGTGGGGATTGGGAACAACCCAAAACACACACAAAGATTTGTTTCCCCTTTAAACTGGAAATTTTTCCCCAAAAGGAAAACACAAAACTCCAGACCAAAGGGAACGCCCCCAATTTAAAATATTTAACGTTCAGGGAAAAAACGTTTTTTAAAAAAAAGTCCACCCAAATGGGGGATTTTTTCAAACTGGGAAAAATTAAAATGTTTTTTTGACCTATAGAGAATGGTAAAAATGGAAAAATACACGGGTTAAAACAGTACTTCCGTTCCTTCTTGAGGGGATCCCTTTTCCCCCCCGGAAAAGAATGGAGGGTATACAGATATTATAACAATACAGGCTTTTTTTCACCCCTAACCACACCCTTTAATCGATAAGGTTACCCCCAATATTCACACTTTACCCGTACCTTTACACACTCCCTGTTTTAAAACTTAAAACCCTTTTTACGGAAAAAAAAAAAACACACACAGTATTCCAACCCAAAACCCAAAAAATTTTGGATAAACTATTAGGGGTTTTAAAAGAAGAGAAAAAATTAAAAAAAATTTGAAATTAAAAACCCTTTTTATTACCCTAAAGGGAAAAGATTTGAATAACAAAAAAGGGGGGTTAAATTTTTTTCCCTAAAAAAAAAAAAAAAAAAAACATCATGAATAGCATATAATTATACGTATATACTTTCATCAAAACAAATCATACAAACAAACAACAGTAATTTCCCTTTAAAAAATTGAAAAAAAATATAGAGGATATATTTTTTTTTAGGCAAAATATATGTTAAAACAAATCTGGGGCCAAAACATTGGGCTTCCAGAATGATTAATAGTAAGATAATGTTCACTTCTTTTGACATTTAGTTCATTTTGATCTCGATCGAAACAGATCTTTCAGGTCGTATATTCAGTCAACATAGACAAACATCACAAATTATTTTATCATTCTATTAAATTTGCTGAAGTTTCAGTTAAACAGAAAAATAACTGTACAGTAATAAACTAACCAGGTTTTAAAACCATGTAAAGCAAAAGACGACATTATTTAGAATAATAAAATATCATTAAGGCAGCTTAAAATATTTGGGTTACCTTGTTTACGTAAAAGCTGAATTTTGGGAAACGCCATGTACTAAAAGCAATACAAAAGACTGTTGACGCTATACAGATTGTCGCTACAGATTCTCCAGCCAATAACAACGCTTTGCTCATCACCCCCGATTGGTTAGAATATGCAAGCTATTTTAGAACGTTATATAAAAGGCTGCCCTGCTAGGAATCTGCCTTTTTCAAAATGTGATTGTTGCAGATGTTATTTTGTCGACTATTTGTTTTGAAAATTTCTTAAATGCACTCCCGCCCTCCCGGTTTCATGCTTTTGCTATCGAATATTGTATGTATACTTTCATAAAATAAATCCAGAACAGTTATGTTGTGGCTTGACATCGCCATTGAATTTGTAATGGTGGATCGTATATGCATATTACTGCAGCTGGTAGTTACTTTTTAATGCATCAGCACCAATCATATAGATATGCAATTTTAACATTTCAGGTTGAATTAGTCAAAATTTGAACCCCAAATATTTTTGGAAAATCACACACACCACACAACACACACACACACACACACACATTAATAACAACATCATAATTATAGTATGAAGATAAAGTAAAACCATAACATTAGGATCAATATTGTAAGAGTGAATGATACATACACCGTGGGGTCTGCCATATAATGCAATTTTACGGACGGACCTTATTTAAACTCATGTAACCTGCGACTTTAATTTACACATGTCACATTTTCATTCTTTTTACAAAAATATAGATGAGTCGCTTTAGTCTGGTACCGACATTCTACCATGTGTGGATCGACCGAGTACAGATAACCGTGTAGTACATGTAATCGGAATCCATTAACATTGAATATATTTTGTTTTGACTGTACTTTAAGTGATATAGAATATAGTCGCTGCAAAGGCTAGTTATTCATAGGTACATTTTTCTTCAAATGACAGGTCCAAATTGTGGTTATAATGGACAAAAAGGAAAATAATTTATGTAGCTGTATGTTTCAAAGTGTGTTTAGCGACTGACATAACACGGAAGTAAATAACATTGGAAAAGGTAAACACTACATTTCATAGTTATCATATCAATGTAACTTAGTTTATTTAATATGAAACCAATGTATATTTTGTACCTTATTCATATCAATCTAGAACAGGTCTTATTTGAAAAAAAAATCATCTTCGTCAAGTACTTTCGTTCTAATAACAAAATGAACGGTGGGAATACTATGTACACATATGTGATTTGAAGCAAGACTGGGTAAACGGCACCAGTTGATTATTAATTGGGATTAATATGGTAATGAAACAATTCAGCATGTATCATTCTATGATAGGTTTTTTTTATACATTAATAGATAATTGAACGTTTTTGTCGGAGTACGAAATTATCGGTTGATCTACATTTCTCATCTATCACACATTATAACAACTATGTCTCATTTCAAATAATCGTCTCCCAAAGTCGACATTGACGCTCGATGCATCTTGGCAGAACCCCCTTGCACGTTAGGGGTATTTCATAAAAATCAGATACCACGGTTTTCAATTCAATTTTCTTACAGGCGCAGATTTGCCCACATTGTAGTGTACTTTAAACCGGTCGGCGGTGTTTTCAAAACTGTAATCATCGGAATTAAACTTTATTAATCGATATTACAATTATTATTATATATAGAAAATCGGCGACTTAGACCCCTCTGCTGCTGTTTTATGAATTATTGAGCAATATATGTATTGATTAAATTTGATCTAATTCTTATGATTTAGATAATGTTTCGTTTCCGCAAGATTTTGACACTTGTGATATATATAGTTAAGTAAAGTATTAGGGATTCGAAGTCTTACGGATCCGAAGGCTGTGGTTTCGAATCCCTTTGGTGGCAAGCATTTTTCATGACTTCCAAGACGCAGACTCGTAAACTAGCAAAAAAGAAATGTGTAGCATAAATTTCATATCGAGCCTAAATCTCTACAAAAACGGTTCTCAAAAAACAACCCCTCAGTGATTGCAGAGTTTTCTACGGAACTGTGTCGGTATCGATATTTAAAACATATACTGTGAAATCATTGATTTTCGTGGGACACTAATTTTCGTCGATTTCGTGGGGGTTTAATCCCGAATATAAATCCCCACGAAAACTTTTCACTTATAATAAACCTTACGTTTTCTAGAACATAGATCCACGAATAATTGTACCAACGAAATTTTCAATAGGTACATAATCGACGAAATTTAATGTCAACAAAAACGAATGAGTCCGGAAACGAAAAAAAAATATATCGTCACAATTGTGAGGACGATAAACTATCTGAAGGTGACAAAACGTTTCGATTGGGAACGAAAAGTTAACTTTTCTTGTGTGAAAAACCAGGAATTTTAAACCAGACACATACTATATCCCCTTTATTAAAAAAAATATAAACTGAAAATACCAGATTGCCCCCCGAAATTTATAAGAGTTATTTCTTAAAGGAATACGCTCGGCTGATAACAACTGGGTTTTAATTGAAAGATATTGATGTAAATAAACCAATTTAATACTCATTTCATTGAATCAATCGTAATAAGAAAGAAATTGTAAGTTAAAGACGTCTATTTACACCAATTTGCTACGAGACATGGGCGCAGACATTGTTTACGTCTCGGGGTCTCGCGAGACTTTTTTTCAATAATCGTGACGTCACAGACACACTCCGGTTGCGTACAACATAAATATAGAAGGGAATTACGTGGGTTGTGGAGAAATTGTTTGAAAAATGTTAATTATTTGAATATGATAAAAATATATTATTAAAAGATTAAACTATGATCATTTTATTGTTTTCTAACTCGTGAGTGAGAGAAATCTGGAGCCCTCGTCCTATGACCTTTGTATGCCAGAATGGTAATGAAGCAACTTCTAAAACAGCATCATTCAGAACTAAGGTGTGAAAGTTCGTATGGGTTTGTAAGCACGTAAGTTCATCTAAATTTCCAACCCAAACCCAAATCACTCGATTTGCAACATACTTTTTCCATATTGGATGGCATCATAACACAGTTATCACATAGACAAAAGTCCTCAGCCACATAAATATTCCTCCTCCCGTACGTCATTGGGCTTGAAGCAGTTTTCAGCTCTTCCTCAGTATATTCGGGCTCAAAGTCGTAAGGAACTATAAAACTCCATTTTAAGAAATATCTCAAAAAAATTTATCAAACTTCGAACCATAAAATAAAGTCAATACCCCTTTTCACGCAATCATTTATGCACATTCTCACAAACATCGCTATTTTAATGATAAAATTACCATCACCCTGGAGTTTTTCGGCGTTTTTACCTCTTGTTTAAATTTTTGTTTTTGGTTAGCTTTAATGGAAACTAGGAACACTTTTTCATCATCATAAATTTACTCTGGGTTGAAGGAACATATATTGTCTGTTTTTTTCAAGAATTATGGCCTCATTACGCTGAAAAAAAAAAGATTTTGAAATTTTCTGGGTTTAAATTTTTCGTTAAAATCAGGAGTTCTCCTTAAATTTTTTAAAAACTCTAGCTTCAAAACTTGTCAAACACTTATGAACCTCATAAACTGACCCCAAAGGGGTGCAAGAACCCTAACCCTATATTGCTTTATGCTAGAAATTTATGTCCTTTTAAACAATAAATTTTTATTAAAAAAAAAGGCCCTTTAAGGCCCTTTTTTTTGGGTTGTGTTTAGGTCAGCCCTTTTTTCTTTAAGTTTCTAAAGGGATAAACTCGGGAATCCTGGGGTGTACCCTGTATTTGATTAAAACTTCATACATGAAACTTTTAAAGCCCCTAACCTACCACAATAACAAAGGTTAAAAACCAAAATCTTATTTTTAAAATTTAGTGCAAATATTTTTTAAAAAGTACTTTTTTTTTCTAATGGGTTGGCTTGGTGGTTTCTACCCCAGGATTGAGGTACCCCCCCCCCCCCTTTTTTAACCCTTCTGTCCTTATTTATCAAAAAACTTTTTCAAACCAGGATAAAGAATTTGTTCCCCCAAAAGTCAGGCTTTTCCGTTTGGAAAATAGTAACCGAAAAAAATTTTTATAAACTAAATTTTCTAAAGTTAAAACATGTGTCATTTTACAAAATGAAGGGTTAGTGAAGATAATTATTATAAAAGTAAATCAGATGGGGCGTCTGCATCCGCATGCCTGTGCTCTTGTTTTAAATACAGGGGCCCCTTCGAACTTAGTTTTTAACGAGAATTTTCTGACTGTTTTTAGCATTTTGTTGAATACTTAAATTTTAATTTTAAAAAGAAAAGTTTTATGTTTGGGAAAATTTTAAAGATAATTTAAAATTTTTTTTTTTCCCTTGGTTTTGAAAATTTAAAATTGTTTTGAAAAAATTTGTTTTTTCCAATTTATTTAGCAAAAATTGAAGTTTTAAAACAATGAAAAGTTATATGAAGTTTTTAAAAAAGGTTTTATTCTGTAGGTGGCAAAGAACATGAAAAAAAATTTTTTTAAAATTTTTAAGTATGTTTTTTTTCAAAAGTTTATTTCAAAAGGGTAATGATGACTCCATTTTTTAAGAATGTAAATGGGATGTATTAAAACCTGTACCTCACATTATTTTTCAAAATTTTAAATAGTTTTTTATTTCAAAAAAAGAAAAAAAAAAATTTTTGTTTATAGTTTGTTTATTAAAAAACTTTTTTGAAAGTATATTTCTAAAAAAAAGTATCAAATTGTTTTTTAAAAAAAAATTATAAATTTTTTGGAAAAACTTAAATTATTTTTTTGAAAGATATATTTCTAAAAAAAAGTATAAATTTTTTTATAAAAAAAATATGTTTTATGTGTAAGAATTTTTTTATGTTCCCAAAAGTTTAAAAAAGGGAAATTTAAAAATAAAATGTTAAAATGAAAGTGTTAGAGATTTTTTTAATTTTGAAAAAAAAGTTTTTGGCCCATTAAAGAAAAAAATGCAAAGTAAAAAAAGGGATAACGGAAAAAAAAGGTAAAAAAGAAAAATTTTTTTTTAAATAGCAATGTGAAGAAGATATGAACAAGGGGCAAGTGAGAACGTATGAAAGTAATTTTGAATAAAAAAATGGGGGTGTTGTGTTTAATTGAAATAAAAATTAAAAAAGGGGGAAAAAGGAACTGAAACTAATTTTTCAATTAAAGCAATTTCAAAAAAAAAGAGAAATGTTTTAAAAATTTTTAAAATAAAAGGAACACAGTTTAAAACCCGCAAGTTTGGTAATTTTTTAAAAAGAAACAGAAAAATTTTCCCAAAAATTGATGCAAGAAAGTTTTTTAAAATGACTTTTAAAAGGAAAAATTTTGCATTTTTTTAATGTTCTACCAAATTTTTAAACAAAAATAATTCAATTATTTGGGAAAGTTTGTTTAGTTCTAGAAATTTTTGAATATAAAGTTTAAAAAAAAAGTTCCCCTAAAGAAAAAAAGACTAGGAAGATGTATATATTTGTTTGAATTGTTGTAGAAGCAAAAATTAAAAGTATTAATTCTTTTTAAAGGAAAAAAAAATGTTTATTTTTCAAAATTTAACAAAGGTTTTTCAATAAAAAAAAGGAAACTGCGAAGCATTTTCATGATTGTGCGTTTCACAGACTTTTTTTTTAAAAGTAAAAATTTTTTTTTGTTCATTTTAAAAAGTTTAAATTAAAAAATTTTTTTTAATTAGAATTAAGTTTTTTATTTTAATCCAAAATAAAATAGTGCATTATAAATTTTAGTTTTTAATGGAATGAAATCCAAAAAAAAAAAAAAAAACAAGAAGAAAAAACAAATTTAAAACCCAAAATTTTAAAATGAAAAAAAACCCTAAAAATATAAAAAAAATGAAACTTAAAAAGAAAAAAGTGTATTTTACAAACCTTTCAACATGGAGGAAGTATGTCAAATATTAACATATTTAACTGAAGATGGGCACAAGTAACCCTATTGGGGATAAAGGGAGATTATCTGAAGAAAGTATGTTGGAAGGGAAAAGTAATAATTTGATGACAAATTAGTAAGTTAGCCCCTTGAATAAAAAGAAAATGGCAAAGTTTTGAAAAAGAAAATATTGATTTGAAAACAATTTAAGCAAATGTGAAAAACAGTTTAAAAAAAAGTTGAAAAGGTCAAAAATAAAGATGCTATAATGATATTATAAAAAATTTCTGAGTTTTGTATTTTGATGAAATGGTGTTTTTAAAAAAAAAAGAACGTATTTTAAAAAGTAAAAAATAAAGGAAATGTAATTTAGTATTTGTCATTATGTCGAACATTATTTTGGAAATGCTCAATTGATCTTTTAGTGCAGGATAATGACTGGTGTTTGAAGAGTTTTATTACTTTGTTCAGTATGTTGCAATTTGTACTGTAATGTATATTTAAGTTGAGTGTGATGAGAAAGAAATGATACATAAATGAAATTTGTAACCTTTTTTTTCACAGAAATATATAAAAAATTTATAAGGAATATGAACATTAAACAAAACACAACTGAGTATCTCTCCCACTTGATTAAACAAAGGACTTGTGAGTAAATTAAAATATGAAGTTCACCATGTTTGAATGGCAAGTAAATATGTTAGCACCTTTGAGTAATAAGTTTGTCAATTGTTTTTAAGCACAAGTGAGTACTAAGTACTTTGCAATGATAAGCTAGTAAATGAACATTAAATGACATATATGAGAACTGCTTTGAAAGACACATGAGCATATTATAATTTTTGATGATGAATGAGAAGTAAACACTTTGAATGACGCGTAATATGTTAACTTCTTTAAACTAGAACTATCACTGAAGGTGATTCATACCCCCACCCCCATCTTTGACACAGGATGTATTCACATGACACATAAAACGAATGTTCACATATAGGATTTGGGCTTTTAAGCATACCAAAAAAAATATATCACTAAAGGTGATCAATAAATACCCACACCGGAAGTCTGTCATGTGTAGGATTACAGTTTCAAAAGTTTGCGTGAGTGAAAGACTACATGTATGTAACGTTTAAAGTTAGTGTGAGCAATGAAGGTCTATCTACATATGAGGTCTATCTACATATGAAGTTTGATCAACATAAGTACAGTAGTTTTGGAGAAATGCTCCGACAAAATCAAAAGACCAAAAATAACAAAGGGGAATAACTCTTTAAAAAAACATGTTGAGTTTTGGTTCTTATGCACTGCACTTCCTCTCTTCAAGATCAATCTACATATGAAGTTTCATCAACCATCAATTGTTGTTTCTATAACTGACCCAATTGAATTTTATTAAGACAAAATTAACATCAACAATGAGATATAATCCCCAATAACAACTTCCCTAAAGCAGTTAGGACTAATCAAGGATGAAAACTTTCCAGGCAGATATATCAATATCCATGTAATAACCCTATTGAAAACGAAATATAGGGAAACAAATGGATTATCATTTAGTATTCATCATCTAATATTTATATAGTTTCTTTTAAGATTATTAAAGATGATACTTTTATTTATGCTAACATGTTTCACTCTGTTTAACATCGATGTTTTGTTTTCTTTCTACCAACTACTGTATAGCGCTGTGAAAATATTTTTTATATTTTGAAGAATAAATCTGCAAACAATTAACAAAACATAATGTATAATGTTTTGTTTAGTAAAGTATTTTTTATCTTTTGAAGAATTAATCTGCAAACAATTATCAAAACATAATGTAAAATAAATACGAATTATATTTTTGTTGAATGATTTGAAATAATTAAGAAATATTTAGACTGCGTCTAAAGTTTTACATATATACAGATACGAAACTACCGTCATAATAACAATTAAAGCAGTCTAGCAAAAAGGTAGACTGTGTCCGATTTTAATTTATTTTAGTCGTCAATTACATGACTTTTAGTACAAAATGTGAACCAATGTAAAGCAGTCTGCCAAATTCTCCATAGCGACTTTCCAACCCCGTATTAAATAGTGCGGCCCGCTTTAGCGGGCCGCAATGATCTAAGTTTGGAGTTAATCAATGCATCTTTTAAAAACTAAATCAATTAAGGGGATAATGCAAGAATGAGATGTGCTAGAGATCAGTTCTTTTGAAGGACTTCCACCTCATAAGGTATCCATGATTTTATGAAACCATTCAATAGTGTTGAAATTATGCTCCGGACAAATAAGACACGACGACGAACGTGCTGTCATGCAAGGAAGGGGTTTTTTTTTTTTTTTTTTTTTTTTTTTTTTTTAATTGCAAAATTAGAAATTTTTTTCGCTTCTCAATTATTTATACTCTGATTTTAAAAGTGCATTTCATTTTTTATACGTATGGCTAGTAATTCTTCTTTAAAGTGCTGAAGTTTTACTTTTGTCTGGATCAAATTTGCTTTTTTCATTTTTATTAATTCATAATATATACTGCCCTTTCCCCTTCCCTTTTCACATTTTCTTTTTATAAGGTGAGTAAGAAAATTACTGTCCTTTAATTTTGAAAGCTGGGCCCTTTTTTTTAAATATTATTTTTTAAATTCTTATCTGGGAGGAACGAAATTTAATATCAATTTTTTATTCTATTTTTTGTAAGAAAGAATCATTATTTTACAATTTGCATCGAAAGGATAAATAAATTGTGGAACTTGTTTCTAATCGATGTAAAATAAAAAAGTTTAGTTTAAAATTTTTCATTGTACAAATTTTTAATTTTCCCCTGGAAAAAGGCTATCAGTCAAAAAGGGGGAAAAAGTCAAGACTTGCCTGGTTTAATTGATTTTTTTTTCCTTTTTTTTTTAATTGAAAGGCAAATTTTCGAAAATGGCCAAAAGATTAAAAGCATTTAATCTCCAAAAGGTTTTCCCTTTCTTTCTTGTTGTTTATATGTTTAAAATCATGATAATCTACCCGAATGTTCTCTATTGAAAAAGATTAAAATCCAAACCGATAATAATATCAAATTTTGTATGGTCAGCAGTTTCAATACTGTATCGAAATGGGAGTCGTGTTTTTTTCATATAAAAATAATTTTAATCTCTTCCGGCGAACATTTAAAATCACTTCATTACAAGTTCCATTCTGGGTCATTTTTTAAAATTTCATACTTCAATTTTTTTTTTTTAAGAAAAGAATAGCATTAATTTTCCTAGGCTAAAAGAAATTTTTTCCCCCTTTGGGGAGCGAATATATTTTTCATTACAGGGTGAGTAAAATACTTGAAGACATAAAATACATTATTGGATTTAATTAGTTAAATACATCAAAAATTTTTTCTAATAAACTTAGACCCTGGCAGTTTTTTTTAATTCGCCATTAAAAATGATTCTTGGGACAGAATCGGAACGAACGGCGGGAGAAAAAAAAGGGAATTAGGAGCAATTAAACATTGCAAAATTTTTGTTTTTTTTTGGGGTTTTAAACCCCCACCGACAGTATTTTAGTCATTTTGGAGACAATGTCTACTTAACAGATATAGTGCCCACACTGCAGTATCACCCGTAGAGATGGGGAGATACCACACCAACCATTACCTGACACCGGCCAACCCTCCCTCAACTCCCATTATATCTGAGCGCCAAGAAAGGGGAGCTATAACAGTACAATTTTTATAAATTTGGTATGTCGCAGCCGGATCGAACCCATACCCCGCCCCCCGAGGGGGAAACGCTCTAACCACTCGCCCGGGAGACGGTCAACATATGCAATAGGAACAGATCTGTATCAACATAATGAAAATAAATCACAATTTTTTGCTTAATATTATTTTTGGATTATCAAATTTAAGCAGTTTTTTTAATTGTAGTATACGTTAAGAGAGTATGCTTTTAAATAAGTTAATACCTGTATGATCATTAGTTTAAAAAGACAGACAGGGGATATTTGAAGCTATGGTTATATATCGTTTTAATAAAGATATAATTTCTTTCATTGGCTTTCATTATCAAATTTAAAAGGGACAAGGCTATAGAAGAAATGACACTGCAACGAGACAAAGCTGGGGAAAAATGTTCAAAGGTATATAGATAAGAGAAATTGTATTGTATTGGGGGTTTACCGTCGCTGCGATAGTATTTCAATCATATAGCGACGTCCAGCTAATACGGGTGGGGGAAGACCCCCGATACACAGAGGTCCCCGGGGTAGAACCCCCGACCTACCGCAAGCCAGGGGAAGGCATCCTCACATGAAAAATCCGAAGTCCCTCCCGGGGATTCGAACCCACAGCGACGAGGGGCTGAGAGATTTTTTAGTTCACGACTGTAACCGCTCGGCCACGCGGCCCCAATAAGAAAAATTTAAATGATAATTAAGAAATTAAAATACTGAATACCGTTTGCAAACACATAAGCCATAAACAGCAATTGATTATAATATTTTTGATAAATGGTATTAACCACCAGGTAAAGTTTTAGAAATTAAAAAAAAAAAACAAACAAAACAACAAATGGCTGACTGTTGCATATCTTAAATCTTATAATGTGTTTTGTAATTTTTTAATTTGCAGGGGACAGGGTGCTTGGTGATACAATAAAAAGACACGAAGAGGACAAGGTCAGCTTAGAAAGGTAACGATACAACATTATTAAAGTAAATTATATAATAAAAAAGACAATATCAACGAGAGAGGAAATGCACAAAGTTATTTGTTTGGATTAGAATATTCATGTACATTTTTATTTTTAATCATTGGATATGGATAATTTTATTTCTTTTCTTTTTTAAAACGGAATAAATGAATGATTCATGGTTCATGAAATAAGTCCCTAATCATAGCAGTTTTAAAACCCAAATCTAAGGGATCATTTTCAAGACTATTCATTTTTGAATACTTCAAATGTATACTTAAAAGGGCAAACTGCACTTGATACGAATATTTTTTACATAAACTATTTTCCTAAAAAATACTATTCCCCTCAAATTCGTTATACTTATTTTTGTTTTAAATATGTGAATGACCAAAATTTTTACTATAAACTTAATAGGCTGTTTATGTTCATACTAAAACGTAAAGAAAGGGGTCGGGTTTTGAACATGATTGAGAGGAGTCGAGAGAGAAGTAAATAGCCGACGGAAGGAAAAAAAAGTAATTAATGTATTTAAGTTGGACCACCCCGAAAATTTGCTAAATTATCATATTTATTTTTCAGTGTAAAATTTTAAGGTCAACTAAATCCAAACTCGTGGAAAATTTTATATTTATATTGAACAGGCTGTCAAAAGATGAAAGTTAGTAAATGAATTAACTGCTTTGGAAACTTGTCAAAAAACCCAAAAAAACGCAACACTGTGCCCATGGCTTAACTAGACCACTTAGACCAGTGCACTAAATCGCCATGATTGTACCTATGCTTTGGGCTTTCCAAATAAATAAACACATTTTTAACAAAAGCATTTTGGAAAAAACAAAACAGGAACTTTAATAATTTTTATGTGTGTCTCTCATGAGTACATTTTGATCATATTTCTTCCGAACTTATATTAATCAAATACATTTTGACATTTGGCATTTCGGAGGTTTTCGTGCCATCTTGCACATAATTGTATTAAAATGAAAATGACTCACCATAACAATGAATACTCCCCACACTTATATCATTGATTTTTAGAAATAGGTTTACATTTGTATAACCCCAAAACAGTATGTATTTTTATTAATTTATTATTATTATTTTTTTTTATTATTTTTTGCAGTGCGAAAAAACCATTAGCCAAGACAGAAAAAGAACAAAATGCGTCAAAAGGGAACTATCAAAAGGTAATAAGTGAATAAACCCAATGTAAAGATAGTTTTCTATGACGTCATCACTCGAGCACACCTGACCGTGGCAGTCATCTTGGGTCAAGTCCTGCTGATAAGATCAGCATGCATCCCTTTCTTGATGTATAAAAAGGAAAGTTGATCAAAGAAGGGGACCGTACATGAAAGTACTATTTTGATGTAGAATATAATGATACAATGTAGGTTTATACACCCTTGACTATTGAGCGATTATTGGTCATTAAAAGCTTCCCCACGAAGAAAATATCAGTTAAAAATATCAATTACATATGCTGAAACTCAATATAACATAAATCGTTTTTTTCATATTTTCTGAGTTTTAAAGAACATATAAACACTAAAGCAAAGGGGTTTTTTGACAAAAACCCAAGATTTATGCTACTTGTTTGGTGTAGATCTTTGACTAAACCAAGATTTATGCTACATTGTTTGGTGTAGATCTTTTAACTTAATCCAAAATTTATGCTACAATATTTGGTGTAGATCTTTGACAAAACCCAAGATTTATGCAAACATTGTTTGGTGTAGAACTTTGACAAACCCAAGATTTATGCTACATTGTTTGGTGTAGATCTTTGACTAAACCCAAGATTTATGCTACATTGTTTGGTGTAGATCTTTGACAAAACCCAAGATTTATGCTACATTGTTTGGTGTAGATTTTTGACTAAACCCAAGATTTATGCTACATTGTTGGTGTAGATCTTTGACTAAACCCAAGATTTTGCTACATTGTTTGGTGTAGATCTTTAACAAAATCCAAGTTTTTTATGCTACATTGTTTGATGTAAAATCTTTGACAAAACCCAAGATTTATGCTACATTGTTTGGTGTAGACCCTTTGACAAAACCCAAGATTTATGCTACATTGTTTGGTGTAGATCTTTGGACTAAACCCAAGATTTATGCTACTTTGTTTGGTGCAGATCTTTGACAAAAACCCCCAAGATTAACGCTAATTGTTTGGTGTAGATCTTTGACAAAACCCCAAGATTAATGCTACATTGTTTGGTGTAGATCTTTGACTAAAACCCAAGATTAATGCTACATTGTTTGGTGTAGATCTTTGACAAAACCCAAGATTAATGCTACATTGTTTGATTAGATCTTTGACAATAAACCCAAGATTAATGCTACATTGTTTGATGTAGATCTTTGACTAAACCCAAATTTATGCTACATTGTTTGGTGTAGATCTTTGACTAAACCCGTTATACACGTCATGGAATTAGGTTTTACACTGGCCGTTAATGATTGGTAAATCATGTGTAATCTATGTGTAAATCAAAGTGTAAATATAAAAATATATGATATCTTTGTAAATTAATACATTCCAAATATTAGGGATATCAGCGACGTAATTCAAAATCTAAGATGATGTTTTCCATCACATGTTATGATTAATTATCAAACATATTGCCATTGAAAAAAAGAAACAAAATAATGTAATTAAACCGATTTTTACCTATCCGTGAGATCACAATTTCATAATGAAAATAAAAGTTAAATGGGTGTTTCTCTCATTTCTATATTTGCAGCTCTTTTAAAATATTTTTTATTGGTTAATTGTAGCTCTTCATACATTTTTGATGGGTTCTTTTACGTCCCTGTGCGTTTTATGTATATTAAGTACAAGGCCAATAAACAATGTTTTATGTTATGAATTAACACCAGACGCATGTAATACCTTCTTATCAGTTGGCACAGCATGTGTTTGAAACCCGGGTATGGCACCTTTATGTATCGCCGTAAACGGTAAAAGCTATCCTTTCCTCTCCCCCCCCTTTCCTAATTAGGGGAGGGAGGAGGCATTTAAGATATACCATCATAAATGAATAACTACCTTGAAATACAAAGTTTGCCATTACTATAATTTATATCTTTTTAATTTTATGTACATTATAGCTAAACTATTAGAATTAAAAAAACAAAAAAAAACAACAACAACATAGAAATATTGTATTTTGAAGAGGAAGACATTCGTTCAGTATATTTCCATATCAAATCTCGCTGATAAACTGATAATAATATCAAATGTTAAAGGTTCTTCAAAGCTAAAAGAATGATTTATTAACATCTCTATAAACACATGTATATCTCTGTGTTTTCTTACTACTGTTAAAGCAATTAAATATTTTATTCATTAAAAAAGGAGTAAAATTTAACAACAATTATTTAATAGGAAATGGGTCCACTTTAAAACTTTGGGAAATTAATCAAATTTTTGCTCTCTTCTGGGGAGAAAATGGACTGAAGGTCAGCGATACCCAGTTATGGAATGAATTTGCTTTTAAGTACGTCAAGAGTTGCTAAGAACTGTTTTGCGTATTTCTTTCATTCTTGTTTGAAAAAATAATTCCCATAAAGGATGTTAATCTAGCAATTTAAATTCTATATCTAACTTGGCAGAACTATTTGAACACTTAGCGAACCCTTTTTGCATATATGTAAAAGAGTCACGCTTGATCCCAAAGATGGCGGCGCAGAGCGTAGAGCGCGCACCTGCCCCCCCCCCCCCCCCCCCCCAAAAAAAAAAAAAAAAAAATCGGGGAAATATCTATATACAACATTAAATTTCATTGATTAATAAAAACATTATAGTCTAGAGATATCTACAGGCGTGTCTTCAAAAAAGTAAATGACTCATGCCTTCTCTGGGAAGAGGCAAACCTTTAATCTTACTGTCCGAGTAGAGTAATGGTGAACACGATACCTCTTGGGGCTGAGAATGTTGTAGGGTATATGGTTCGGATGCGCGGGTTAACTCCAGGTATACCGGTTTCCTCCCAATGTATGTCGGGATTAAATTTCCCAAAAACAAGTTTGGGGCATTTTAGAGATACTCATAATTGAGTAAGATGTAATGCTGCAGTATCATGCAAGATCTTACACTAGATTACATTATTCTGACACCAAAGCCAACCAGTCCTGTAACTGCAAAAATATTTATGCTTAGAGAATCGAACATGCAACCGCTCTAATTGCGCGTAAATTTGGGTGACGGTTTAACGTTTCCCAAGTTCTCCCCATTTCAAGTTTCCTCCTGGTAATTTAAAACATTTTCAAAGTCCCTTACGGGGAACATAAAATCGTTTTCAATACCCCTTCCCTTTTTATGTTTTATTCGTTGGCAATTTTTATGACTTATACATTATCATTGAAACATGATAGGGGGATCAATAAGTTGTTTATATTTTACTTCAAATGACTGTTACGTTTTGAAAAGTAATGTGCCCTTTTTTTCCTTTAAATTCCAAACAATTATCTCTGGTTCCGAACGTTTAATTAGTACGGCAATGGAATGTAGCACATGAGTATTATTTTTTTTTCTTAGAATCATAACTTGTCTGTGGTTTACCAAAAAAAAAGTGGCTAGTCGGTATTTATAAACGAAGGTCTCATTTAAGAACTATGATTGAAAAACATACTTACTTCCATTATCACTGCTATGAAATCGCCTCGCTGCGTGCCCTGAAGTAACTGCGCGTCATGGATGAATGATTCAGTGATGAAAGTTTTCAACCACTGGGCCTGAACCACAGAATGGCCCCACGCATTTGAATCTTGATTAATATCAAAGATAAGTACGGTTAAACTTCGTTCTCCTTCACTGTATATTGAAACATGGTAAAAAACGGAATCTGATATTACTTTTACGAAATTCGTAACTTTATATAAATGCTACCATCATATTCTAAGAATGGTTCGATCAGACGGTATTCAATTAAACTCATGGTGTAACGAATCATATCAAGTTTTTTTTTGCACAATGTTTCAACATACAACTGTGTGTCCCAAAACTGGTAGAGATAAATGTTTGGACCGAATGCATCTTAAGGGACAAGCAATTCCATATGTATGCACCACATGTCTCAAAAAGTCGGAAAAGTGTTCATACGAATATATTCGCATTTATATTTTATTTGTTTAATCATATTTGAATACTATTTTTAATTTAAATTCAATCCTACAATAATTTGAAATGAAATTATTGAATTTCATATTTATTTGTTTCTAAGCATCATGTCCGTTCAGCTAATGCCCTTTTATAAAGTTTATTGATGAAAAAGGGTAACGTTAATTTTTTTTTCTCAGTGCATTGTGAGACTTGGGTGGGTTATCATGAAAGAAATTTGGCATTAAAATGACCATTTGCTTCTTTTAAGTTTTAAGCCCGCTAAACGCAAGGTTTAGTATTTTAGCTATTTCATGAATATTCCCGACAATCTCTCAGTGCCTCCAGTACTATGATTCTTTATCAGTATAATTGTCACGACATAGTGTTTAGTTTAGACTGAGGGTTATGTTATTTCATTCCCTTTTATTCTCGATGTCAAAAGGAAATCGATCACATCAATGTACATATTAACATTTTCAGAATGACGACGGAATATGCAGAACTGACAGATAAATATCAGACTTTAAATCATCGAAACAGGACAGGTTACAATATAAAATATATATATATTGCTTCAAATAATGACCGTTTCGTTTTGGGCAAGTAGTGTATCCTATTAATTAATGTACCTTATTACAATGTATCTCTAAAACAGAAGGACATTTAAGGCAATTGAATGTGACATTATAGTAAAATCTTCAATCTTAGTATAACCCTCGTTAAACTATTGTCGCTGATAATGTTTTCATATAAATGGGGATAGTCGTTTTTTTTATAGACGAAGTTCACATGAAACACATTTAATATTCTTTCGTTTGATTTGAATGATACGTTATGTTTTTTACAACTGTATCACATGCCCTGAAGATATAAATTCAACCCCTTTAATAAATCACTGAAAAGCATTTAATTTATATTTATTTGTATTTTTTGCTTGACAGAAGAATGCAACCGAATAAAAATGAAACAAAAAACTCAGTGAACGTTGGCGAATCGTCAGAAAATCCTCACAGCGTAAGAATCGCATCTATAATTATTTCATGTTCTTAAATATCATTTGTTTTCTGTAGTAATATCTTTAAAACTCGGGATTAATTTACCATATTTCTTAAAATTTTTTCTTCATTAAAAAAATACTTAACTCAACAATAATTTTGTAATACTCGCACAGAAAAAGTCAATTATTGGGAAGTGTGTCCTATAGATAAATAAAGGTGTTACATTACAAACCGAATACATTGTTGCTTCTGCAGTAAAATATCAACATAAACCATACATCCGCAAACAAATAAATCAAAGCTCTACAGCACCTATATCTTTACTGTGTTGTGATTCGCAGGTGAAATCTCATGAGATGTATTAATTATTGCGCTGAACTTTGCTGTTACTAATAAATTCTCATTTATAAAATCGCAATCAAAAGCAATAAAAAGATTTATGTTAAGGACAACCTTAACTCTACATAACAAAACAATACCCCGTATGAAAATGAAACTAGGAAATTTTTTAAATTGGGGAATAAAAGAGAGCACTATTTCGCGCATTGAAAGGGAAAGAACAAAATTGGGGGTTAGGGTTAAAATTACAAACGAACGGAGCGGGCCGCGCAAAATGGTTTCTCTATCTTATCCAATAAGAATACAAAAACAAATCACGTGTACTTGTTCTTTTTTAAAATGAAAACCAAAGGCGAACCGACTCGATGGGGACATAAAATTTTATCAGAATGTCACTTTTAATGTTTTGTATGTCTCCTGGAATTTTTATATAAAAAACAAAATTTTATAACTTCGTTTGTGGGGAAATGATCCCACACCTAGTCTGAGTATCCGACACTGGGGAAACCCAAACCGGAGCTAAACCTATGCGATATATTCCCGGGGTTTTTTTTTTTCAAGATAAATTTGAAAACTGGTCTTACAAACTAATTAAACGAGCAGTGAAGTTTTATTATCAAAAAAAATACGTAACATTGTTAATGTATATTGAATAATTTTGGAGAACGCTCGCTTTCAATCAAAAACATAAAATAGAAAATGACCCGGCAGCTAAAACAGTCATTTTTTTATGTCTTGCTTTTTAAAAAAGAACAGGGGTTTTTTCCCCCCTTATACTGTAATGCTCATAATTTTTTTTGATGACGTCATTTGCTTAAATAACCCTTTCATATGTGAATATGATTGTCAAGGAGGGAAGAAAATACATTTTGTTAGAAGCGTGTTGCAGAGCTACAGAAAAGATGCGTTTTTTGCGTTTTTAAGCATTATTTTTTGTAAAAATGCATTGAAAACAAAATTGAAGGGTGATAAAACGCATTTGAAGGTCCGATCAACATTGTTATCAACTTTTACGCGTATTTCGATATTCTTTTAGGGTATAGAACTAGTCAGGTTTTAACATTTGTGTACTGTAGTAGTTAACGTTCTTGAAGTCGGGAACCATGAAGTTGGTTACCTTTTGTAAGTTATCGTTATCGGTATTCGGGACTATGCGTATCGTGTAGACGCTAAAATAGCAGGTAGAAGCAACCAAGCGATTAAAGTGAATATATTAAGCAATGATGACAATCCTAGTGTTCCCTTTTTTTGCAAAAATAAAAATGAATTTGCAGATCTATTACCAAACAAAAAATTTGAAGGAATAATATATGACCGCGTTATTATGACCGAAAATACTTCAAGAAACATGCTGGTGATTCAGTTTCCGGTGAAACGTTAAGTTAAACTGTCGGAGAAGCAACCGTAGTTGAACGTTTTTGACAGTTTGTAATAATATTATCATTCAGTTGGAAAATAACACCAGGAGTGTTGTTCATAGCTATTCAAAATAGAAAATGTTGCACTAATCTGCAAGGTAAGAGAATGCTTTTAGACCTTGTTTATCATGGTACATTTGTATATCAAGGTAAGAGGCAGACGCGTTTAATAAAGTGTCAATTAGTTTTATGATGAGGGTGTAAAAATATTTGAATTTTCATGTTTTCAGCATTACAAAAATTAGAGGGGGTAAATATCATTTAGACTTAAAAATTATCTGTAGCTCTGAGTGTTGTTATCAAATTCTACGCAAAACTCGGTATATCTATGACAGAACCCAGAGCGGATTTACAGAAAGTTAATTGTTAGTCTGCCCTACAAGTGGTTTTCGCCGATTTAGTGATGGCAGATTCTCTATCGAAGATTACCCTCGTCCTAGACGAAAAAATTTCCATCAAAATAGATGATTTCGACTCTGCCATTGAGTCATTTGTTAAGCAAGACAGGAGAATAACTGTTAGGAAGGTTGCTGAGGAGTTGGGTGTTATGGTACAGTACAAGATATTTAACCAACATACTAGCTATGCGACGGGTGGTATGGGTGAGTAGACTTTAACACGGAGCAACAACAGGTCCGAGTAAATTGTGCCAAGTATTTTTGAGTCGTTTTTCTGAGGAAGCTGAATTGTTTCTAAAATAATAACATGTGTATGAAACCTGGTTCTATTTCTATGAGCCGGAAAGTAAGAAACATAATTCGGTTTGGAAGCACGTCTTTCCAAGTCAGCTGGTAAAGTCATGTCAAGCATTTCCTGTGACACTTCGTGTGTAGATCTTAATCACATGGTACCGAAGAAAACTACAATCATTGTGAATATTACTCTTTATACTCCGAACCAAACGCCGTCGGGATTTCAAAGTCAAGCGCCCAGAACTTGCAAGGACGGGTTTCATTTTGCACTACAATTAGTCAGCCATGTTGTAAGGGCCATAGTAATGTCAGAATTAAACATCGAACATCTACAACACCCACCGTATCTCCAGATTTTCTTTCTCTTTCCAAATGTTAAAGTCAGTTGCGAGTCTCGATAAGAGCTGGTAGTGTTATAACGGCGGCGTTGAGTGTGTTGTCACGTGACGGCTTACGTCCACGGCGTTGATTCTTAGTTGGATAGATGTAACAAGTGCATTAGGTCACATGGAGTCTACTTTAGAAAGAAATACGTTTGACTGGCTTGTGGTTGAAATTGGTAACTTAATAATATAATAATAATACACTGCTTTTTGAAGCATCATTGTTTCGCCAAACAAATTAGCACATTCTTCAATCTTATTTTATTCCCCCCCCCCCCCATCATGTTAATTATGAAATAAGTAGCGTTGTTTTATATTCTACGTAGAGAAAAGGCTTTGGAAATTAATTTGAAAATTTGTAAATTGCATGAGGTCAAATGCGTATGTCCCAGGAAAATAAAAAATGGCACTATTGTTACGTTGCATAGAAGAGCAGGTAAAAGAAAGGATGAACTCTTAAACTTTCGAATAATTACGTTTTCCTCTACCTTACCAAACTTTACGATGAGTTATTATTAAAACGATTAATGTCAGAAATTTCGAAGCCAATCTTTTCACTACAAGGGGGTTTTCAAGCAGGACTGGGTTATACGAAAACAAGTTTCTGGCTAGGGAGGCTATATTGAACATTGCAAAGAAAATAACAGTAGGGTGTATGATTGCTATCTTGACAGTAGACAAGCCTTTCACAGGTATGACGATGGGCTACATACGTTAAATTACATTACCTAGGCATATCACAGCAATGTAATTGTGGCTTTCCGTCGTGAGGGTGCACACGATATGTACAGGAAAGTCCTGTTTAAAGTTCATTCCTATTCTGCAGGGCACCAAACAAGGTAGTAAATGATCGCCATTTCTGTATTTAATTACTAAAAAAGACCTTTGCGAATTAGTTAAAATGGCAAGGGGAT
>CM037777.1:31598189-31648189 GCA_021229015.1 Solen grandis | reverse complement strand
ACCCCCCCCCCCCCCCCCCCCCCCCCCCCCCCCCACCCCCCCCCCGCCCCCGTTCAACCCCATATCAGATTTACAATTTAAAAAGGGGGGGCAAAATAGGAGGGGGACGGGTTTGTATCAAAAAAATCCCCTTTTGACTTTGGGGCTTTTAAATTTTAAATTTTGTAAGTATTGTGTATCTTTTTTGTTTAAAATTGACCTTTAGTATTGACTTCTTTTCCCCTTTTTGTTTTCTAGTTTCGTTTTTTTTGGTTAAAGTTTTTGAACTTCATTTCAGAGTAATACGTTTTTACTATATTTTTTTTCTAAAAAAAGGGGGTTATGATATCAAACTGTTAAAATCGATACGAGGGGCACTGTACTGTACTCTCTTTGGGTTTTTTTTGGGGATGTTTTTTTTAGTGTACGCGCACCTTACTACCAAGGGGTTTTTAAATTAGGAGGTTTTTTTGGGAAAATAAATAAAATACACTTTTCTGTTTTTTGAGTCTTCTTTTAAAAGTCCTTACACTACGTAATGCCATTTTCCCCCCCTAATATTGAATCTTTACCGAAGTTATTGACTAAAAAAATTTCTCTTTAAATGTGAAAAAAAAAAAAAGGGGATAGCCCCCCAAAAATAATTTCTCAAACCCCAAAAAAATCCTGAATTAGGGGACTGGGTAAATTTTATGTCAAATAAAATTTTTTTAAAGGGGGTTTTGGGGCATGTTCCTTTGAGAAAAAAAGGGGGGGTTTTTGCGCTCAGAAAAAAAAATTTTACAAAATAAACAAAGGGGCCCCTAATCTTCCAAAAATGCCCCTTTTCCCCAAAAAACTGACAACTTGAAAATGTGGAAATTTTTTTGACAATAACCCCGGGGATGTTTTTGGGTAAAAACCCCTTTTAAAATTTAGGATTTTGGGTCGGAGGGGAAATTTTTGGGCAAAAAAAAAAAGGGCATGAATTGCCAAAAAAGTTTTTTATACTTAATCTCAAAAAAAATTTAAATGGGGCTTTTTGGGGGGCAATTCCTTTGCAATTTTGGGTTTTAAAATCCTTTTTTAAAAAAGTTGGGGGAGTTTCCCCCAGAAAAAAAATTGAAAAAAACAAAGGGGGAAAATTTTTTCTCCCAAAAATTTTTTCCCGGGGAAAAAAAAAATCTTGCAATATTCCCCCGGGCACTTGTTTTTATCCTGTGAAAATTTGATAAAAAACCCCCCGAGAAAGGGGAGAAGGGGGTTTCGCTCGGAAGATATTTTATACAAGAGGGCCATGGGGCCCCTTTTAACCCGCTCACCTGAGAAATATTGCTTTAAAAATTTTTTAAAATTTGAACTACTTAAAGTGGGCCCCTTTTGAACGGGGCCCCTGATTAAAAAAAAATTTTGTATGATTTTCCCCCGACAAAAACCCCCCCTTTTTAATGCCATCTGGGTTTTTACAAAAAGGTTTTTTTTTAAGCTTACTGATCTAGCTTTGAAATTAAAGGAGCGGGGTTCTAGACCCTTCATTTTTAGGATGGTGGGGAAAAATTTGGGCTCCATGCCCGTTTGGCCCCTTTTTTGGGCCCCCCCGGGGACCAGTGTATCTTCATCTTGGACAGCTGCAAGGGAAAAACACTTTTCTGCTAAAAGCCCCTGTATTATATAACTTATGTAAAAAAGGTTGGGCCCTTCGGGTTTTTAGGATTTTTTTTTAAAGATTGCTTTTTTAAAAAAATTTTTTTTTTTCTCCTGTGACCTATTTTTCGCCAAAAAATTTTTAAAAAAAAACTTTATAAAATTTCATGATATGGAGCCCCGTGAAGTTTGTTTCAAAATCCATCCAGTGGTTTGGAGGAGATTTTTAAAGGGAAAAGGGTTGACGCAAGACGCACGACGGAGGTGCTGGGACACTTAAGGATAAAAAGGGCAAAACTCCGCAGAGAATGACCAAAAAACGACAATATGTGCTGGGACACTTAAGGACAATGCGAAAGGTCAAAATCTGTTCAGAAATGTAAGAGAAATTTCGCTAAGTCAGGACCTTATATTAATATTTATAAAACATCTGCTGACTTGATCTATAGTTTACAGTGCATCCATCTTTAATTGCGTTAGATCTTTTTGTCATGATCAGGAAGAATTAATTATTTTTTCTTACTTAAAATTCCTAAAGTCAGCCATAGCACTCCTATATTTGGATTTTTTTTATTTTCCTTTGATCCCTACCCCATTGACATATTGTCAAATTCACATGGTCGGAGATATGTTACATCGATATTAGATACCGCAGCGAAAATACTTTCCAAGACTGGGGTACCATTCTGTCTGTGCCCAGTTCCCACCTGTTTAGGAAGAATCTTCTTCCAAAGCCGCATATATGCTGTTATTAAATTAACTTACAAATCCCTCATTTTTTGCCTTGCGTCTGTCCTTTTTTCTTCATAGTTTAGAGGGACAATGACCGAATACTTTATGTGTATATCATTAAAACATACAATTCTATTTTTAGATAAGTTTTCTCTCGAAACCCTGTAAATATTCACGAAATCAGAAAGTTTTCTTGGTAATAGCAGATATCATGAAACTACTTAAGATATCGTGAAACTAGAATAATAGGTATGTTGTGGCGATTTAAAGCACTAACACGACAAAATTCCAGTTAAGTTACTATTATCAGATATCATGAAAACTGCATATATTTTCAAGTTATCAGATAATTTTTCATGAAAACTAAGAAGGTTAAGTAGTGGCGAGAATATGCCATCATTCTTTGGATTTATTTGTTATCGTCATCATATTTTTTCACGATACTAGATGAATGTAATGAAAAATTCAGTACTTGGAGAAAGTTTTATTTAGATTTCATAAAACCTAATATAGTTCTGTAGTGGCGAGAAATGGCAGTAACGTGCAAAGTTTTCTGCTAAGATAATACTTTGGTTTCGTGAAAAATATATTAATTTTCATGATACCATATAATTTTCATGAAAAGCACAAGTTTTATCAAATTTTCATGAAAACTAAGTGGTTAAGTGGTGGCGATAATATGCCACCATACTCTCAAAATTGAGCAACAACCATCGGATCTTCAGCCATGTGCGTTAAATATAATAATATTGGTAAAACAAAACTTTATACGCATATATGAATTTTGCATTCTGCAATAAATGTGACTGATTTGTGACAATATATATAAGTGATTTTGCCATTTCACTGAACGGAACAAATTTAGATCTCGAACATACAATTTTATGAACACTCAGTCAAAGCAAACACATATGTTTATGTCTAAATTACATCACTTCATTTTGTGATTCCCTTATCATCATTCTCGTAACATTTTGGACAGTTGCTTTTGGCAGAAAGCCGAGATCATCCGTTTGTGTAAACGTCATATTAGTCTGGTTCCCGGCGTATATTATCCTACGTAATAGTCACATAGGCAGGTAATCCAGGTTATATGCGGGTTTCACCTCATGCAACTTCGAGCCTCTGTGATCATGTTCTGGTATTCTTCTTTGATTTTTAACATAAATAACCGGAAGCCATTTATTATTGTTAGCCCTTTGTTATAGTGGCCTTCAGAGTTCGGTTTGTAATTTAGCAGATGCAGCAATCAACACATAACTCTTTGGAAATAAATCTGTATGCAACTTTTGATTGAATCTGTTTATATATGACACACAGTAATAAACAACACTTGCAAGCATGTGCCAAAATTTCTAAAAGGTAAATTCACATTTTATCGATAAATCCATTCAGGGTACCCGGTTATTATACTGGGACCAAGACTAGAAACAAAACAAATGGTGGTTACGCAGCAGATGCTTTGGAAAGACCGGCTTATAATAAACTGAGCAAGCCTTCCTTTTAAAGGGAAATTTTGTTTCTTCATAATAGAATTTATTTGAAACTCCTGACCTATTTTTGACCTCTTCATGAACCTCGGCGATCGCCTGTCTAACCTCCTTGCTCTGTGACAGCCCTGTCAGCGTCGTACATGCTGCAACTTTCAGGTCCGTTGTCGTCTGCAGTTCCTTCCCATAGTAACCCTTCACAGACTCAATCACGTGACTGCTCTCCATCCTGAATAAACAGTAGTTACAGATTAGATTATTGGTATCCTTCGTGTGTTTGTGGTATGGACAGGGACATACAAACCAAGGCTTATCAAAAGAAGAACAGAGCTACCTTAACTTAAGCCAACCATAAAGCTTCCTTTCATAAAATCAAAGAGATTCTGCCGGTACTCGAACCAACAGTAGTGATAGGCTAAATGATGTACAAGACAACTCTTTCACCTACTGAAAAAAAGTAGGTGAAAATTCACCTGATAAGGCCCATATAGAATGGGGATTGAAAAGAAGTTAGTAATCTAACACTTAAGATAATTATGCCATGGAAGAATTCCAAACAAGAAGACTTTTGCTGATGACGGGCAAGAAGCTAAATTATGCTGTGTGTAAAATTGAAAGAAAAATAGAATTCAAGCCACACTCTTTAACTGAACTGTCATCATAATGATTATGTTTCGGAATATGATTGATTATATTAAACTGCAGCATAATGAAATGCTAATGCTTGGTGCAGACCATAAATCAAGGATGGTATTCAACTGCATGATAACACAGTCATAGATTGGAGAATTCTTTTTCAAAACAATGTGACTTTTTAAAAAGATATTGACATTACATAATCTTGAACGTGATTTTATTTAAGAGTTGCATTCGAACCATTCAGATCTGTTGACATGTGTGGCGAATTGAGTTTAAGAGTCCGTCAATATGTCAAGGACCCGCAGAATAGCATTGCCTGTTCTTGAACAGGTGGACTAAGACCACAACTAACTTTACTATATGCTCTATATAAGCATATATACAAATGACAATTTCTGTAATGAAATTTGACATCCAAACTTACTCTCATTAAATATATATTTTTAAGGTTGTTGTGCAATAATGCCTCCAAATTGAGCATTTTAAGATTATTTTAAATAATTTAATTAGTAGCTTATTATCTCATCAAACAAAAACCGCATACTTAATTCTAGCAATTATGGGACGACATCCAAGCCTAGATGAAAATGTTTGACCCCCAGGTCAAAACCAAATCGTTTTATACAATAATTAAAGCGCTGAAGGCACTGAAGTTGTGTGTGTCTCAAGAGGAAGAGGTTTGACGAGCTACAGATCTGCAGGTAAGTTAATTTTTGACAGATACCAAAGTTAGATAAAATAATGAAAGATTGATGTTTTAGATTTGCTTCCTGTTGATTTAGATATGCATATTGATATAAGTCTTATAAACGGCATTCAAAGGAGAGTAAGAGTAACGATGTGCTTATCATTAGCAATCCATCAAAACAAATGTTGTGTTCACCTTTTCTTGTAACGACTTGTTAACATCATGTAAGCCATGGCCTTGTAGCGGTTTTATTAAATATAAGCTTCTGAATAGACCAATTTTTTTGTAATCATCAGTAATTCTATTGTTTACTGGTAAGCTATTGTTAATCATACATTTCTAGTGTAGGATTCGAAAGTATTCGGCTCTCTTCATTGTCTTGATGATTTAGCGCACATATTTCTGTGTGCACAGTTGTGCACTTTCACTGTTGCGCGGTTTAACATTAAAAGCGCACTTATTTATATGCGCGTTGCTGCACTTTATATAGTGGAACGCAGCTGAGTTCGGGGACTTCACGCCTTACTCTCTTAAGGTACATACCACTGTCTTTAAGTTATTTTTCTTTTAATTACATTTGGTTACTTTAAGTATTCATTTATTTAAGTAAGCTCTATACTCAAGTTATATAAGAAATAAGTAGTTATATAAGGAATTGATCCTTTATTTGAACTTAAGCTCTATTTCGTCATCTTCATGTGATAAAAACTGTTTTTATATATATTTAAGACTTATTTAACATCCTTTCAGAACTTAGTATAGAATCCCTTGTTGGATGTCAATTTGTCTACTGTATGACATTTTGTAGTGTCTTTTCATGCATTAATATATCAGTTTCCCTTTATAGCAAGAGTACAGAAATAAAGCGAGGGAACTTTACCCTGTATTTATTGATTTACACTACTATTTAAGCATTAAGCATTCAGCTTTTAGGTAATTTGTTTATCCATTTAAACTTGTGGAGTCATTTTATTTAAAACAAAAAAGGTCTTTAAGACATTGTCTATGTATACAAGTTGAATTCTTCAACTGCACAGCAGCACACATCACTGACTAACCACCATCAAGACATGGATAGAGCACGCTACCAGCTGGTAACATACATTTCTTGGTGGCAGCGGTGGGGTCTGAATTAAATTCAGATCTTGTGATACGATCCTTTACATTCAACAGAGAAAGCATCATGAAACGGCGACGACCTCAACCTCAGATATCTACTACCATTGAGGGGGAACAACCAATCAGTTTCTGCCAATCATTTGATGAACAGGTGACCAACGATCATTTTTCACCAACTGTATTATCCTGTGATAGAAAAAATATAGGCTCAACTATGAATCAGAATGAGAGTGAGATTGTACAGCAGCAACTGAACATGAACAGCTTTATAAAAAATAAGAGTAAAGATGTTGCTGACAACAATATCCAACACCAGGTATGTTCAACAGGTGATAACAGTTACATTAATCTTGAACCAGAGATACATAGTAGTGAACATGTTCTACAGCAAAGTGATCAGGTCGTGTGTTCAAATCCTGGTCAGTCAACCTATCAAACATGCTTAGTGCAGCACAACATGCTCAACAACTGGCAAATAGTGATGGTCAACAGACTCAAATTCTATATGCTCTTAATTCTGTCGTCACAGCTCTGCATGAATTAAAGCAAAACATGCTTGTGCAACAACCCAGTACTTGTCATCTGCAGGCCTACCAAAGCCAGAAAACAACACAAACATTTGTTAGCCCTATTTTCAGGAAAATACAGACAATACTGGTTATTTTTTGAAAGGAGAGATCATCACTACACAATAGATCAAAACCTGTCCCAACATGATAGCTCCAGACAGAACAACTTCACGTGTAACACTACAGACAGAGACGTATACTAGTTTCGGACGGATGTCACAGGTTTCAACAGTCATCCCCAAAAACAGCTATGAGGTCAGTTCACAACCAAAGTAGCACAAGTACACAAAACTCCCAAGACCAGAATAGACATGCACTTACCAACATTCCAGTAGAGAACAATGCTCTGCACCCACTAAGACATTCTGTTCCTATCTATAGATATGGGGGAAACAGAAGTGTAAAACTGCCAGTTTTTGAAAAGATAGCTGGAAAGTTTGGATCAACAGGTGTGAGGCAATAGCTACCAGACAGAACTGCTATAATGCAACAAAATTGGATTTCATGCTTCCACAGATTCAAGGAGAAGCTGGTGAATTTGTCTTCACTCAGCTACCACAATTAGCATAGACCAGCTATCCTACACCCATTTAAGAAATGGACAGCAGATACAGAAAAATTGAGACAACCAAAACGTATTCAGCAAAATTCTCACAAAGAACCCAGAGAATTGGGGAGACAGCCGAAAGCTTTGCAGCTGACCTGAAACGACTGTACGACAGGGCACATGGACCCCGTGATAGTAGAACAAGACAAAAGGATTTAGTTAAAAAGTTCTTGGATGGTCTTCTCGACGAAGATGCTCGCTTCGAAGTAAAATTTCACAAGGAGCCCGAAAAACATTGATGATGCAGTGTATCATGTCGTGAATTTCATCCAGACTAGACGGCGCAGTTCATGTGAGTACTATGGTGATAAAAAGGCTAAAAGGTACACCAGGAAAACAACCGCAGAAAGTCCAGATGGTTTCAGCACTGATGAAGGTAGTCTTGAACAAGTTAACAGAGTACCAACTAAACAGGCAAAAGACCACAAGGCAGTGGAGAATGCTACAACAAAAAAAGAGCCAACCAACTCCTGTCTCAGGAAGACAGCCAACTGTTGAAACAGCTCATATCTAAGGTTGCAGCTCTCACCCAGTCAAACAACCAGATGAATCATAGATTGGACCCGAGAATGAAGAAACAACCAAATGGCCAAGGTGGAAAGACAGTTACATGCTAGTCAGCAAATGGGGCATTATGCTAGAGACTGTCCACAGAAGAACATCAACAAAAAATGGTACAGGGTCATCTTACACCAATGGGAGATGCCAAACATCAACAAATACTAATCAGGCTTCTTTTAACTAGACAGGGTTCACCCTTGTGGCCAAAGGGAAGCCTTTATTAGCAACACAGGCCAAAATCAGTGTGCATTGCTGAAATCAATAAAACGTAGGAAAACACAAGCAGATGGAGTATGTGTGAGGGGATACTTACAGAACACAGCAATTTTGTTTACAGCTTATAGTGGTGCATCAAAAACAGTGTTATCCAAGACAGTTTATGATCAACTACCAGAGGGTCTCCGACCAGATCTTAGAAAATCCGCAAAATTGGTTGGAGCAGTTGGATCATCATTAAGAGAATATGAAAAGGTCATATTTAACATTAAATTAGGACCAGTATCATTTGATCATGAAGTTTTTGTTGCAGACATTGATGATGAAGCCTCTCTGGGTGTAGATATATTAAAAAACAGCCAACTTGGTCCAGGTGACTTACTGCTAAGCAGAGGAATACTTTTATTGGGAAAGCATGAGATACCACTGATTCAGATATGTATCCAAGAAAAGATACGCAAAGCTAGAGCTGCCGACCACTTTGAAATTCCACCTTAGAGCGAAGCAGTAATTGACGTGTTTGTCGACAGGACGAAAGAAAACGATCTGGCTACTGACAGTGACTACATCCTAGAACCAACAGAACATTTCCAGCATGAATATCCCCTTCAAATGGCAACAACATGTAAAGTGTGCATCTTGAACCCTTTTTCAACTGGGGCGGTTATCAAGCAGGATGCTAAAATTGCACAAGCTGAGCCTATAGAGAATGTCCCTTTAACACTAATTCAAAAGGAGAATGAAGTACAGGATGAGAATAACTTTTCAGTGAGGAGAGTCAGTGTCAATACCAGAAATCGAACAGATACTTCATCATGCTCATTGATAGCTAAAACACCATTAGTTGGAGAGGAAGTGCCCGACCATTTAAGGACATTGTTCAACAGCACGATAAAAGGCCGAACAACTGAAGAGAAGCAGCTGTAGCAGACCTTCTTAACAGATTTAGGGATAGTTTTTCAACCCATGAATGAGATATTGGTTTAACAAACCTCACTGAACATGAGATTCGAACAGGAGATGCCCTCCCATTAAACAGCCTCCGCGTCGGGTCCCAATGGCATTTGTTGACGAGGAGAAGAAAGCGATAGAAGATCTTTTAGCAAAGGGCGTCATAAGAAAATGCACTTCCCCATGGGCAAGTCCTATAGTATCAGAAAGAAAGAAATCAGGACAAGTCAGACCTTGTGAAGATTATCGTCGACTCATTGCACTGGTAAAACCAGGTTATCCCATGCCACGAATACAAGATTGCCTTGATGCTGTTGCAGGAGCCAAGTTATTCAGCACTTTTGATTTGACAAGTGGATATTTCTAGATCCCTTTAAAAGAGGAGGACCTCCCGAATAGTGCCTTTGTTTGTAAATACGGACAATGCAAAATGGTCAGAATGACCTTTGGTCTCAATTGTGCAGCCAGTTTATTTCAGCGAACAATGGAACTAGCGCTTCAAGGGTTACAATGGGAAACATGCCTAATATACATAGACGACATCATAGTTTATCGGAAAGATTTGAACAGCATCTGGAGCGTGAATCACAAGTGTTAGAAAGAGTTGAGAAGGCTGGCTTAAAGTTAAAACCAGAGAAATGTGAATTGTTCAAGGAAAAAGTGGTATTCTTAGGACATATGTTGTCAGGAGATGGTGTCAGCCCTTACCCAATGAACATATCCAAGATATAAGAATGGCCTACTCCTACTACAGTCAAACAGAAGAAACAAGTTGTAGCCATGGGCTCATACTACAGGAAGTTCATAAAGAATTTTGCTCAAATGGTGCCCCAAATGTTTGAACTGACAAAGAAAGGAACAGAATTTAAGTGGGATGATTCGTGTCAGAATGCATTTGAAAGTACTAAACAAGCTCTGGTAAGCCCTGAAGTCATGGGCTACCCCTTACAAGAAGGAGGAGAATTCATCCTGGATGTGGATGCATGTGACTTGGGAATAGGTGGTGTGCTGCATCAGATACAGGATGGGAGAGAACAAGTACTATCATATGGCAGCAGGGCTCTCAACAAAGCTGAAAAGAACTACTGTATAACTGAGAAGGAACTTCTTGCAGTTAGATACTTTGTAGAATACTACAGACAGTACCTGCTTGGCAGACGGTTAACAGTTAGAAGCGACCATCAAGCGTTGGTTTGGTTATTCCGGTTAAAAGAGCCATTAGGGAAGATAGTAAGGTGGATTGAAATTCTCGGACAATATGACTTTTGCATAGAATATCGCCCTGGCAGAAAACAAGGTCATTGTGACGCTTTATCCAGATGCATCAGTCCCAAAGAATGTGACTGCCCATCACAAGACATGAGTGAAATACTCAAGTTTGGGCCCTGTAAGAAGTGTAGGAAGAGAGCTGAAGATATGTCACTACAGGGATACAACAGAGATGCATTTGAGCCTATATCACCAGAAGTTTCCAAAAAATGACGACAGTGTCACAGAAAATATCAGAACCATACAAGATAATGAACAAACGGGGACTTCCGGGATGACAACAAACAAAAACAGCCTAGCTGACAAGAGGTATGTCTCATGGGCTGGAGGGAAAAGCCTGTTGGATATGAAGAGGTTACAAGAAGAGGATTCTGACATTCTACCCATCCATGCTGCTAAATCAATAGATCGACGACCAAATCATGATCATGCCCTTACTTTAAGTCAAGCGTCACGACACTATTGGCTGATATGGGACACCTTACAAGTACATGACGAGGTGTTATGTAAAAAGTTTGCGAGGAGAAATGGATGCGGCAAATATCTGCAATATGTGGTACCTCAAAGCATGAAGAAAGAAATACTTCACCAGATGCACAACTCCCTGCTATCAGGACACCTAGGATGCAAGAAGACATACGAGGAAATACTCCAATGTTATTACTGGTTCTCTATGAAAAGCGAGGTAGCTGCATACATTAGACAGTGTGATGACTGTGCCTCTAATAAGAAACCACTGAAAACACCTAGAGCACCCATGGGCTCAATCAGGACAGGTGCACCCTGGGACGTAGTGGTCATTGATTATATCGGACCCCTCCCAGTGACGCCTAGAAACAACCGATATATTTTGACATTGACTGATCATTTCAGCAAATATGTTGAAGTTATAGTAGTGCCTGATCAGACTGCAGAGGTGTGTGCACAAAGAATCTTGAACGACTTTATCTGTAGATGGTGTTGCCCCTTAGCCATACACAGTGACCAAGGGAGGAATTTCGAGAGTAAAGTCTTCAAGGAGTTGTGTAAGATGTTGGAAATCAGGAAAACTCGAACAAGCGCTCGGAACCCAAGATGTAACGGACAGTCAGAGAGGTTTGATCGGACAATAATCAACATGATCAAGGCATATTTGTGTGGTGAGCAGAACCAATGGTTCTAGGATGTCTGGCTGGAGCCTACCGGGCTACTCCGAATGAATCAACTGGACTGACCCCAAATTTACTGACAATGGGCCGAGAAGTAAGGCTACCCACAGAGCTGGTCTTCAGCAGCATAGATAGCAAATCTGGCAAGAGTATTACAATATACGGTGACTATGTTGACCAACTGAAAGCTCGAATGCAACATGCAAGTGAAGTAGCCCTTAAACACATCTTGTCAACAGCAAAGCGGAGCAAGGAACTCTATGATACCAAAGAGGCTCTGAACAATTATAAGGTATGAGACATAGTATGGTGCTTGTCAGAGGCAAGGAAACAGGGAGTAACCCCTAAACCGGAGAGACTCTATAACGGTCCTTTTCTACTTAAGGAGGCTTTCTCACCAATGAATTTCCTGATACAGATAGATCCTCAAGGAAAGAAGAGAATGGTACACCACAACAAGTTAAAACCATATGAAGGAGTGAATGCTCAGCAGAAACTGAGAAAGGATAGGTCATTGTAATTTGAGAAGAAAGGGGAGAATAAATGTTTTGTTTACAATTTTATGCTATTATTTTAGAAAATAAATTTAAAGTTATCTGTTCATATGTTGAAATTGAAATTTCTTATCCTTGATAGATCAGTCGACACATTGAGGATGAGATTAACGTAAAAATTTAGGTCCGGTGAAGTCTGCAAGAGAGATAATGATTTAGTAAAACATAGGATGATACAGAGCAGTATTGACATGGAGCAAGACAATAGTGTAGGGATGACACATCCTTTGGAAGGCTTGTGACCGGTGTTGTGAGAGAGACTGATCAGTGCGTGTGTAGAATGATGTAGAGTTTCAAGAGAGGAAGAAGTGTCTAGAGGAAACAGCAGAGCAAGTCTGTGGGACGTATGAGGAATTTAGAGACTGCATGATAGAGAGAAAGTCGCCTGATCTGAAGAGACACCAGGGGTGGTCAACAAGCGTTGATGATCTTATTGTTTTTGGAAGCTATATACTGATATAGTCTTTTATTTGCTCAAGTGTATCCATCCTAATACTTATTACATTTTTAGGTTCAACTTGCATCGGGACAATATATGATATTGGAATTTACAATATATATACTTCTAGGTGAGCTGTTCTAGGAGAGCTACTGATGATAGATGAACAGCAGCTTCCTGAGAGACCAGCTTACAGGTGATCCGGTCTTCACTAACCAACTGATTTTTGTATTAGGTATAACTCCATATGATGGTGCCTCCAGTTTAAGTTTTTATTTAATCACATCCTAGCTTTCACTTCATAAACAGGTAAAGCATTGGCGTAGCATTCAGTGATGTAAGCAGTGCGGCAACACACATGACTGTTTTCAACCAGATTACAACGCTATGCTGTTTGCATTGTACATCCTGGTTCTTCACACTAACAAAATATGTCAGCATTGCTATCTTTTAGGTTGAAGCTTCGGATGGATATGCAACAACAATGATATCAAGCATCACATAGCATAGTACCTTAAACAACAAACTTGATTGGTCATTACAACAATGAATGCTTTTATGTTGCAGACAATGAATACATCAGAACGGAGAAGACGGGCATATCAGTGCCTTAAATGTCTACACAAATACAACAGAACATACATTGAGGCGAGGTACCGGATGGTGTCCCACATCTTGAAGCACCATGTCGTCCCCGATGAAGTACCATACCACTGTACCCTGTGTATGTTTAAGTGCTCAAAGCGAGAGGAGATGGATCAGCATGTGAGTTCTTTCAAGGTGCACAAGCTTCTCCTCAGAGAAAAGGGCATACAGGACAGTCCCTCCATGCTGATCGAGAGTTTGAACCCCTACCAGATATCGAAGGGTGACATGGTGGCCCTTTCAGCTGAAGAGTCAGCAAGGCACTGGAGCGGCAGGAGTCAACCAAAGCAGAAAACTGACATACTCAGTGATGCAGTGCAGAGTATTTTCAGCCACAGTTTGTCTGACAGTGAGCAAACACCACCTGTCCCAAAGGTAATTACCCCTCTGCTGGAGTTGCCAATGTCTCCGGACAGCTTAAGCGTGATTGTTACCTCTCCCTCACCATCATCCAACCTCTTCGCCTATATTCAGTCCACACCATCCCTCACAACCACACAGATTTTACCAGCAGAAACATCACACCCTACAACATACAACACAGTTGCACCCACCTGGTCACACCCTTCCAACCCCTCAAGCAACATGCTAACCATGGGTCAATTTCCACATCTTCTGAATCAGCCCCAGCCACAGCTTGAGCATTCAGTACATGCACCTTTACATCCATCTGCCAATGCACAGCTACCCACACAACAGTCTTTACCTCAGATTGCTTTCCCAGCACCCAATACATTTGTCATGCCACAACAACACCAATTACAGACAGCATTCGTCCCATCATACATAACAGACAGCTCAGCTCACACAGATGCACCACAAACCACTAAACCCCTTACTCCCCTCCAACTGCAGTCAGACATGCCATCAACGCCACAGATACTCTACACAGCTACACCCGTAAACACAGAACATTATAGAAACAGCACAGACCCCTACTCTCACTGATGCACCGCAGACCACTAAACTCCTTACATCCCTCCACCTGCAGTGCAGCCAGACATAGCACCAGTACCACAGATATTGTACACAGTCGCACCAGCAAATCAGAACACTGAATCTGTTCAGACTACTACTCCGGCAGATGCACCGCAGACCACTCAACCACCAGCACCACAGTCTCCACCACCTGAAAACATTCTACACCAACTTTTACCCAGAGACAACCTGACACCTCTATTCGATGAAGCACCCAGACCGAACTCACTCAACTCATCAAGCTCTAGCTCCTCAAACTCGACCATACACATCCCTGTCTCTCTATTTAACAGTATAAGAGAGGCCATAGAGGTACATGTATCTTCTAAGGCAATGTTGGAAAAGCTCGAGGAGCACACCGCCAGGAGAGGGCTATGACAGAGATGCGAAGTGCACTCATTGAGGTCCATTACGCTTTGGTGAGGAACAATAAGGAGAAGCCTCAACCACTAAGGAGTCAGAAGGAAAATACCGGTAGGAGACATTAGTTGTTTTTATTCATTTTTTTTTTTTTTACAAAGTAGGAAAACTTTATACTCATATGGACAGAGTGATTCTTTATAGGCCTTTATTCCTGAGGACTGTGTTATTATTTAAAATAGTATACTCATATGGACTGAGTGATTCATTCTAAGATGTATTCCTGAGGACTGTGTTATTATTTAAGATAGTTATACTCATATGGATTGAGTGATTCATTCCAAGATATATTCCTGAGGACTGTGTTATTATTTAAGATAGTATAATCATATGGACTGAGTGATTCATTCCAAGATATATTCCTGAGGACTCTGAGTGTTTCTTTCCAAGATATATTTATGAGGACAGTGTTCCTAGGCAAGCATACTTAGTTTAGTATCAAGTCATTTTTTAAAAGGAACATTATGTAAGAACAGAGCAGCAGAGTAATCTAACCAAATGACAGTGAATGGTGGATTTTAAACCTTAATGAGTTATTTATTATTGAGAACTGCTGATCAAGATCAGTGTTTATTTTGCTTTTGCATTTTGATAATCCAAAACATGATGTTGAGTTATCATTAAGTGCTTTATATACTATTTAGTGACTCATTGTACTGTGATGTACATGTATTGCTGGACATGGACAGAAATCAAAAGATGCAAGCCACACAAGCCAGGTGTCATCCATAGATGCACTAGAGGGCAACATCAGCTGATCCATACTAAACTACCACTGGCAAGTGAGGGGTTCATTTGATGTCATTGACCAAAATGAACTTTAATTCTACACATGTTACATTTAGATGGGAGATTGATTTAATTAATGTGCACTTACATTGTACTGAAAGTGACCTTGAAATATCAAGCAGTGCTAAACTTTAGAGATTTTATAAGAAAGTTGTGTTTAAAGGATGTGACTTTGAAACTTAGATAAAAATGGAAAGTTTTGTACTATGGTGTACAATATAGGTCATTAGTATCCTATGGTGTCCAGCACAGGTCATATTATGGAATATGATTTCTTGGTGAAATATGATTAGATATTTAAGAGATGACATTTTAGACTGTATCTAATGACAGATATTGCCATATCTAAGAAATAGGTAGATATTTTAAAGTTGTTGTTATTGTTCTAAAAGTTAAATGATAATTGACTCAGTTTAAGCTTATTAATATTTATCAAAATAGTTAAAGCTGTTTAATTTGCAAAGCTTGAGTTTTATGCTACATGTATTCATTGAAGGTTTAGTGTGAGGCGGACCTTAACACTTAGGAAGAAGGGGGTAGTGTAATGCGCTGGCATTCAAGCGATCACTTGTCATTATTTTATTTCTAAACTTTGTTATTGTTACCATCGTAGACGTTCATCTTTTAAGAATTATTTTCTCTTTGGTTACATTCCCCACATTTAACTTTGTGCATCTTTCGCCAAGTTTGTTTACTTTTTGTAAATTTACTTCCGGCGGCCATCTTGGATGCTGTATCGCACTGATTCATGGGATATTTGCCATGATTACAGTGTAGTGGATTTATTAAATATAAGCTTCTGAATAGACCAATTATTTATCTTATTGATTTTTATAGCAATCATAAGTAATTCTATTGTTTATTGGTAATTTATTGTTAATTATACATTTCTAGTGTAGGATTCGAGAGTATTCGGCTCTCTTCATTGTTTTGATGATTTAGCGCACATATTTCTGTGTGCACAGTTGTGCACTTTCACTGTTGCGCAGTTTAACATTAAAAGCGCACTTATTTATATGCGCGTTGCTGCACTTTATATAGTAGAACGCAGCTGAGTTCGGGGACTCCACGCCTGACTCTCTTAAGGTACATACCACTGTCTTTAAGTTATTTTTCTTTTAATTACATTTGGTTACTTTAAGTATTCATTTATTTAAGTAAGCTCTATACTCAAGTTATAGAAGATTTTCCTCCATTTTTAATAAGAAATAAGTAGTTATATAAGGAATTGATCCTTTATTTGAACTTAAGCTCTATTTTATCATCTTCGTGTGATAAAAACTGTCTTTATATATATTTAAGACTTATTTAACATCCTTTCAGAACTTAGATTAGAATTCCTTGTTGGATGTCAATTTGTCTACTGTATGACATTTTGTGGTTGATATTTATATTTAGTGTCTTTTCATGCATTAAAATTATCAGTTTCCCTTTATAGCAAGAGTACAGAAATAAAGCGAGGGAACTTTACCCTGTATTTATTGTTTAATTAATTTCCACTACTATTTAAGCATTAAGCATTCAGCTTTTAGGTAATTTGTTTATCCGTTTAAACTTGTGGAGTCCATTTTATATAAAACAAAAAAGGTCTTTAAGACATTGTCTATGCATACAAGTTGAATTCTTCAACTGCACAGCAGTACACATCACTGACTGAAAAGGTCATAACCACCATCAAGACAGGGATAGAGCACGCTACCAGCTCGTAACAATATGGTCATAATTGATAGGCAACTAATTTTGTAGAAATTATCATTGCTTCTATTTATAGTAAAAATAATAGTAAAGTTAATAGAATATTTCAGTTATATTAAGAAAATAAAAAACTGTCCCAGTGCAACGCGTAAAACATAAAAAGCTATACATATATATCATATATACTCTGCCTAGTGGAATACAAAATCCTAATAGTAACACACAAGCAGTATGTGTTGGTGTAACATCCGAATGACCATGCAGAAACCCGGTCAGAAGATAAGAACACACTAACAAGGTGAGAGAATCAGTTACCTCAAAATGCACAGGGTAGGAATTAGGTTACATGACCAGCTGGCCGGGGTGTTCGTCTTTTAGGTAAGCTTAACTCATTTATTTATTGTCGACCTTTCTAAATTAACTTTTGGTTTTATTGTATTTATGTTAGCTTACATTGAACTGATTGTTTATATTGCAATTACTTGTATGAATATTTAAGATTAATCAAAGGGGATATACTTGTTGTCTCTCATTGCTAGTTAAGATTGTTGTTTTTGCATGGAAATATTGTTATTGATTCTATTTTGTATGTTGAATATATTATTAATCAATGTCACTTAATTTCTATTAAAATATTCTTTTATGATATTTTATTTATGTTAAAAATGATAACGATGTTAAAACGTTAGTTCACATATATATATGCAATTTAGATATTAGTATTCGTGTGTAATGTTTTTTATAGACCGTTTTAAATAATAATGATATTAATAAAGACAGAACAACGGAAGAAAAAGTCGTAATTTAGTTTTCAGATAAATCCCTGAAACCGATAGCTGTCCGAGGGGTTCTCTAATTCCCTGGGACTACCTCGCGACATAATAATCAGAAAATGATTGCTAGCCATTACATTAAAAGAAGAAGAAAAAGTGAAGCTCTAGGGTTTATAGATCATACAAGAAGACTTTCAAAGTTTTTACATATAAGGCATTATAGAAAGCGCGAATGTTTTTATGTACTTTTAATTTCATTGTATGTCAAAGTAATGACACGGAAAAAGAAAAGTTCGAAAACCCAACCGTCTGCCATCCCTAATCCGCCAAACGTCTTTCGGAAAACTTGGTTAAAAATCAAATATTTCTAACATTCTACATTACATTTGTGTTATATTCCACAACTTGAGATTTTCCCAAGCTCCGCACAAGATTCGTTATTTGGCGCTTTTCCCTGTACCATTGATAACATGTGCATGCTCTTGTTTCAAACCAGTGCACCCCATATAAAGATAAGTCACTATCTGACGAAAATTCACGAAAAATATAGAATATAGAGGAGATATACTAAGTCCGATTGGTGAAAGTCACAAACTGTGATACTGTTTAATCCTGCTAGCTGTGTAGGAACGCACTTTGAGGTCCGACGCCATAGGGCGCTGCATACATTCCTTATCCGATTGAAATAACACTTTGTGCATTCCCAAATCCCATTGGAAATGCTATAATGAACCATAATATACCAATATACAACGAAATTACCAACTATAACCATAAAATTCAAAAGAATAAACATATGGGCCTATGATCCGCCTACCCAAAAGTGTTTACAAAACAAGACAGCTGGCTCCAAGTAATATTTACGTGCAAATCAAATAAAACTATCTTGTAAACTTTGAAGCTTCACCAACTTTCAATAATATATAGTATATAATAAGCTATGAAGGGTTGAAACGATACAGGATGCACAGGGTCACACGGTACATTGCACATTGTCTGCGTTAGGATACAGAAACCAATTAGTGATCTTGGTGTTTGCAAATTTATAAGGCATGTAAACAAACTCGCAAAATGTTATATATCTTTAAGTGCACCCCACAAATACCTAGCTAAAATTATATAAAAAGTCTTAACATCTACATCAGGGTTCCGCTAGAAACATCGAATGTCAAGACAGAATTCCACAACGGAGTGCTACTAGAGATTTTGCAAATGTATAAATTATATACAAATGGACCTATCCGTCAAAGAATCAATAAATTTTGAACAGTGCTTGCTAAAACTAAGAAAATCCAATTATTTATAATAGCCAACCATAATTTATCAGTGGACTAATGGACTCAAAACGAAAATGCCTTATCTGCTTGGTGATGCACTAGTTACTCATCTGACAACACGTATCAAACTCTGTAAGTTTGTGAACATAATCATGGGGGCATTCAAGTGCGGTTCTAATTAAAGTAACCCATTTTTTAATGAGGTAAAATCCCTGTAATGGTTCAGCTACATTTCGGACCTCATGGCCTTTCACGGAGATAACCAAGGTTTCCTTATGTTTAGGGTGCCTTGGTTATCTTGGTAGAGGTTAAGTAGACAAAGACAAAGCGGAACCATTACAGGGACTTTACCTTATATTGTGACCATGGTCCATCAAATGACCGTGGGAACTTTATAGCAAATGCTATAAACTTTGAAGCAAAAGAGCCTTATAACTCCATATTTACGTGTTAGCAAACAAAAAATCACGATCTCGAAAGGTTTTTTTCCAATTGTTAGGGAAAACTGTACACCTGACAAAAGAATCATTAGGACATATGCGTAGAACACAACCTTCGCTTCGCTGAACTGTTAAAGAAATAAATTACTGACAGCAGTTTTTTCCCTCTGAATCGATGAAAATTTGCTTTCGTGTTAGCTTAAAATGACGTTATATACCTCGTGGTATGGCCACACTGTGAGAGAACAATTAACAAGAACTCTCTCTCTTTGTAAATCACTGAGGAATGTTATTTTAAACATAACATTTTGATATAGCAGTCCCGCCGTACATATTCTGTGTGCAGCTGTCCCAAGTGAAAAAGGCGTCAGAGAGAACCAGTCATAATAAGGAAATGATAATTAAGGTCTTAATTAGATAGATAGATAGATAGATAGATAGATAGACTCTACTGTTTCTTGTTACAAATTGCATGATACCGATATTTAATGTGGCAAAGGTACATTCAGGTAATTAGAAGGAATAAATTAATCCAAGTTTTGTTAAAATTTAAATTTACGTGTGTGTGGTATCATGTTATTAATTATTATTCATTTTTGTTGTGAATTTGTTAACACATCTTCTCGCTCCGCAGGGTGTCGATAGACACTCCACATGCTGCAGGCCAATGTCAATAGTTAAGTCTTCTAACACACCAAGCATGTATTCCAGCGAGTAGGACCAGTACTAGCTAGATCCAACCATATTTGTAATATTAATTTTTTTTTCAATTTACTTATAAAAATAAATAGAAAAAAAACCATAAATATATAATGGAAAGTAAAGCATAAGGTTATTTTTTTCTTGGCACAATTAATACAGTTATGAAGAATAAGATCTACATTTATATTTTGGAGTTCTATGAAAATTAGCATTATTGGGTTATACTTCATTTAAATTGATATATCTGTCACAGGTAGTGGGGGTTCATACAGACGAGAAGAAGGACTCTGTTTATATTTAATCATCTAGAGGAAGAGCGTCTGAAACAGTTCAGAACAAATGCTTATATTTATAATGCTATGCATTTATTTACAACATTGCTCTACATAAATAAATAAATTATAAAGACATACATGATTAATATTATGATATCCAAATAGCATATCATATTATCTGAATAAGTGAACATACACCTATTACAGAAAAAGATGAGAAGATATAAAGGAAAAGATATTAAGAAGAATATAATAACAAAACATCTTTACCCCCGGTTCAGCAAATCCACATACATATACACCAATACAACAGGTAGCGACGCTGTCTCAGTGAAATTAAAACCTCTAATACCGTACCCAAACCACCCAGTGTTCAATATAATTGATCTTTACCACTTGTGACAATGCGTCGTCACAGGTATAAATACAATCTCTAAATACTGCGTTAGGGAGTCGACTCTTTGGCTCAGTGATTAAAGCATTGGACTTGCACGCCGGCGGACCAGGTTCGGTCCTGGGCCGGGTCGAGTTTGTTATATTGGTGGCAGCGGTGGGATAATGTCAACTGCCCGACCTGAGTTGCCTTACCCATATGGTTCCATCTGTCGATACCCTGCGGAGCGAGTAGATGTGTTAACAAATTCACAACAAAAATGAATAATAATTAATAACATGATACCACACACACGAAAATTTAAGTTTTCACAAAACTTGGATTAATTGGACTACCTGAATGTACCTTTGCCACATTAAATATCGGTATCATGCAATTTGTTACAAGAAACAATAAAGTCTATCTATCTATCTATCTATCTATCTATCTATCTATCTAATTAAGACCTTAATTATCATTTCCTTATTATGACTGGTTCTCTCTGACGCCTTTTTCACTTGGGACAGCTGCACACAGAATATGTACGGCGGGACTGCTATATCAAAATGTTATGTTTAAAATAACATTCCTCAGTGATTTACAAAGAGAGAGAGTTCTTGTTAATTGTTCTCTCACAGTGTGGCCATACCACGAGGTATATAACGTCATTTTAAGCTAACACGAAAAGCAAATTTTCATCGATTCAGAGGGAAAAAACTACTGTCAGTAATTTATTTCTTTATCAGTTCAGCGAAGCGAAATTTGTGTTCTACGCATATCTCCTAATGATTCTTTTGTCAGGTGTAGTTTTCCCTAACAATTGGGAAAACCTTCCGAGATCGTGATTTTTTGTTTGCTAACACGTAAATATGGAGTTATAGGCTCTTTTGCTCTAAGTTTATAGCATTTGCTATAAAGTTCCCACGGTCATTTGATGGACCATGGTCACAATATAAGGTAAAGTCCCTGTAATGGTTCCGCTTTGTCTTTGTCCACTTGACCTCTACCAAGATAACCAAGGCACCCTAAACATAAGGAAACCTTGGTTATCTCCGTGAAAGGCCATGAGGTCCGAAATGTAGCTGAACCATTACAGGGATTTTACCTCATTAAAAAATGGGTTACTTTAATTAGAACTGCACTTGAATGTCCACTGATAAATTATGGTTAGCTGTTATAAATAATTGGATTTTCTTAGTTTTAGCAAGCACTGTTCAAAATTTATTGTTCTTTGACGGATAGGTCCATTTGTATATTATTTATACATTTGCAAAATCTCTAGTAGCACTCCGTTGTGGAATTCTGTCTTGACATTCGATGTTTCTAGCGGAGCCCTGATGTAGATGTTAAGACTTTTTATAACGCCCCCAATTTTACAGGTTAAAATTTTAGCTAGGTATTTGTGGGGTGCACTAAAAGATATATAACATTTTGCGAGTTTGTTTACATGCCTTATAAATTTGCAAACACCAAGATCACTAATTGGTTTCTGTATCCTAACGCAGACAATGTGCAATGTACCGTGTGACCCTGTGCATCCTGTATCGTTTCAACCCTTCATAGCTTATTATAGACTATATATTATTGAAAGTTGGTGAAGCTTCAAAGTTTACAAGATAGTTTTATTTGATTTGCACGTAAATATTACTTGGAGCCAGCTGTCTTATTTTATAAACACTTTTGGGTAGGCGGATCATAGGCCCATATGTTTATTCTTTTAAATTTTATGGATATAATTGGTAATTTCGTTATATATTGGTATATTATGGTTCATTTTACATTTCCAATGGGATTTGGGTATGCACAAAGTGTTATTTCAATCGGATAAGGAATGTATGCAGCGTACTAGTGACTTATCTTTATATGGGGTGCACTGGTTTGAAACAAGAGCATGCACATGTTATCAATGGTACAGGGAAAAGAGCCAAACTGAGCTTGGGAAAATCTCAAGTTGTGGAAATTAACACAAATATAATGTAGAATGTTTGATATATTGGATTTTTAACCAAGTTTTCCGGAATCAGCTGGATTGCGAGCGGGTGGGCGTCAACTTTCTTTGTCCGGAGCATTACTTTGACATGCAATGAAATGTACAAATAGTACAAGTAAAACATTGCGTGGCTTCTATATGCCTTATATGTATAAACTTGATAGTCTTCTTGTCTGATCTATAAACCCTAGAGCTTCACTTTTTCTTCTTTGTTTTAATGTAATGGTTAGCAATCATTTTCTGATTATTATGTCGCGAGGTAGTCCCGGGGAATTAGAGAACCCCTCGGACAGCTATCGGTTTCAGGGATTTATCTGAAAACTAAATTACGATTTTTTCTTCCGTTGTTCTGTCTTTATTAATATCATTATCATTTAAAATGGTCTATAATGAATACACACACGGCAAAACATTACACACTAATACTAATATCTAAATTGCATATATATATGTGAACTAACGTTTTAACATCATTATCATTTTTAACATAAATAAAATATCATAAAAGAATATTTTAATAGAAATTAAGTGACATTAATTAATAATATATTCAACATACAAATAGAATCAATAACAATATTTCCATGCAAAAACTTAACTAGCAATGAGAGACAACAAGTATATCCCCTTTGATTAATCTTAAATATTCATACAATTAATTGCAATATAAACAATCAGTTCAATGTAAGCTAACATAAATACAATAAAACCAAATGTTAATTTAGAAAGGTCGACAATAAATAAATGAGTTAAGCTTACCTAAAAGACGAACACCCCGGCCAGCTGGTCATGTAACCTAATTCCTACCGTGTGCATTTTGAGGTAACTGATTCTCTCACCTTGTTAGTGTGTTCTTATCTTCTGACCGGGTTTCTGCATGGTCATTCGGATGTTACACCAACACATACTGCTTGTGTGTTACTATTTGGATTTTGTATTCCACTAGGCAGAGTATATATGATTTATATGTATAGCTTTTTATGTTTTACGCGTTGCACTGGGACAGTTTGTTATTGTCTTATTATAACTGAAATATTTATTAACTTTACTATTATTTTTACTATAAATAGGAGCAATGATAATTTCTACAAAATTAGTTGCCTATCAATTATGACGATATTTTAGACCTTGCGGTCAATGATTTCTCATGTGTGGGTCATTTTTTGTTATTGTTGTTGTTGCTGAAGAGACAGCATCTGAAGAAACAGTGGTTGGATACAACGGAGCGATAACCTAGCTCATTTTGCGAATAGATCCCTTGGTTCTTTAACAAGTTTCTGGATAGAACCAGTACTGAGTATTCCGAGTTCCCATAGAATTCCCATTTTGCTGAATGCCAGGCAAGGGTGCATCTGGTACCAATTTTATACGTTTTTAATTTAACGCGGTCACCGAAGGATATGCCCTGGCTGGGATTCGAACCTCAGACCTCCCGAACGAAAAGCGGACACTCTCTCTACAACTGACCGATTGAGCCGGTGTATCTTCTAAAGATATTTTGTGTATAGCAGTGTCTCATGGTTTTCCATCAAGATTTTTGAGATTATACCTATGGGTTCTTACAAATTTTCTACCCGGAACTGTTGACATTAAGAAGATATTTTTTTTTTAAATTTCGTGCACGTAGTAGCTATTACGTGCGCACGTAGTAGTTTTACTCTGGGTTTATCTCAATATCACCACTGAGCAGTAACAACAAAGTGAATTGATACGGTTTGTTGATTTCTCGGACGAGCGAGTGCCATTTGTAACGCACCCCTTTTACTTTGTTAATCTTCCAATATAAGGAGAGTTCTCTATACGAACATCCATTATCATGGTCAGCATTTGTGACAGCGTTTAAAGCACAGTTGTATATAGTCTCACCTCTTGAGTCACTCGTTTAAAATATAAAAACTTGTAAAATTGATAGACTGAACAAATAAACCGCCATCATTTCCAAGGGAGATCACTATATCTAATAATAATGAATAAACATAACTCTGCAACACAGGTATACTGAGATTAAGCAAAAGTCTTGAAAGATTTTGTGTCAAAAATAAATATTTACGGAAAACAATAATTGTTTGTAGTATAAAGCACAAAAGAACTAATTTCTCTATGATGTTGTGTACCTATCAATTTACAATGCGGAGGAACATAGCTTAATTTGAATTCAAAGGTGGCTCGTAAATAATTTGGATAGTAACTATGCAGGTTTATGTCATTTTATAGTGCTACAATAACCCCTGTAAAAAGCATGAAGTCCGATATAAATCCGTGTAAAATACTAATAATTACTTCAAACTATCAACCTCAGACATGTCCAAGGAATTATTTGTTACACTATAAAATGACCGAAACCTGTATATTTACTATCCGGAGTTTGATAAGAGCCTTTTGCAAATTTTTGTATAAAATACTTTAATCTATAAATAGAGACTTTGCCGTCACTAGATACTGTTACTGAGTACACATCAAAGGGCTGATAGCGCTGAGAGAACATGGACTGTCGCATTTCTTTTGTTTATCAATGTAAATTTAATAAGCGGGGATAAATTTTCAAGCGATGACAATAAAACCAATGTTATAAACTCGCTTTAACCTTGCGTTTACAAGGTCGTTACAAGAAAAGGTGAACACACCATTTGTTTTAATGGATTGCTAATGATTAGCACATCGTACCTCTTACTCTCCCTTGAATGCCGTTTATAAGACTTATATCAATATGCATATCTAAATCAACAGGAATCAAATCTAAAACAACAATATTTCATTATCTTATCTAACTTTGGTATCTGGCAGATTTGCAGCTCGTCAAACCCTCTTCCTCTTGAGACACGCACAACTTCAGTGCCTTCAGCGCTTTGATTATTGTATAAATTTGGTTTTGACCTGGGGGTCAAACATTTTCATCTAGGCTTGGCTGTTGTCCTATAATTGCTAGAATTTAGTATGCGTTTTTTGTTTGATGAGATAATAAACTACTAATTAAATTATTTAAAATAGTCTTAAAATGCTCAATATGGAGGCCTTATTGCACAACAACCTTAAAAATATATTTAATGAGAGTAAGTTTGGATGTCAAATTTCCTTACAGAAATTGTCATTTGGATATATGCTTATATAGAGCATATAGTAAAGTTAATTGTGATCTAAGTCCACCTGTTCAAGAACGGGCAATGCTATTCTGCGGGTCCTTGACATATTGACGGACTCTTAAACAGTATGGTTCGACTGCAACTCTTAAATAAAATCACGTTCAAGATTTATGTAATGTCAATATCCATTTAAAAAGTCACATTGTTTTGAAAAAGAATTCTCCAATCTATGATTGTGTTATCATGCAGTTGAATACCATTATTGTTTTATGGTCTGCACCAAGCATTAGCATTTCAATATGCTGCAGTTTAATAAAGTTTCAATAATATTCCAAAACATAATCATTTTGATGAAAGTTCAAGCGTGTGGCTTGAATTCTATTTTTCTTTCAATTTCACACACAGCATAATTTAGCTTCTTGCCCGTCATCAGCAAAAGTCTTCTAGTTTGGAATTCTTCCATGGCATAATTATCTAAAGTGTTGGAATGCTAACTTCTTTTCAATCCCCATTCCCCCATTCTCTATGGGCCTTATCAGATAATTTTTCACCTGCTTCTTTCGGTAGGTGAAAGAGTTGTCTTGTACATCATTTAGCCTATCACTGCTGTTGGTTCGAGTACCGGCAGAATCTCTTTGATTTTATGAAAGGAAGCTTTCTGGTTGGCCTAAGTTAAGGTAACTCTGTTGTTCTACTCGGATGACACGTTCACTAGCCATCATCTTTTGATAAGCCTTGGTTTGTATGTCCCTGTCCATACTACAAACACACGAAGGATACCAATAATCTAATCTGTAACTTCTGTATATTCAGGATGGAGAGCAGTCACGGGATTGGTCTGTGAAAGGGTTACTATGGGAAGGAACTGCAGACGAGAACGAGCCTGAAAGTTGCAGCATGTACGACGCTGACAGGGCTGTCACAGAGCAAGGAGGTTAGACAGGCGATCGCCGAGGTTCATGAAAAGGTCAAAAATAGGTCAGGAATTTCAAATAAATTCTGTTATGAAGAAACAAATTTCCTTTTAAAAGGAAGGCTTGCTCAGTTTATTATATGCCGGTCTTTCCAAAGCATCTGCTGCGTAACCACCATTTGTTTTGTTTCTAGTCTTGGTCCCAGTATAATAACCGAGTACCACCGAATGGATTTACCGATAAAATTTGAATTTACCTTTTAAACATTTTGGCACATGCTTGCAAGTGTTGTTTAATACTGTGTGTCATATATGAACATATTCTATTTATAGTTTTATACAGATATATTTCCAAAGAGTTATATGTTGATTGCTGCATCTGCTAAGTTACAAACCGAACTCTGAAAGCCAATAACGGGCTAAAAATAATAAATGGTTTCCGGTTATGTGTGTTAAAAACCAAAGCAGAATACCAGAACATGATCACAGAGGCTCGAAGTTTCAGGGGGTAAAACCCGCATATGACGTTAGCCTGGATTACCTGCCTATGTCACTATTACGTAGGATAGTATACGCCGGGAATCAGCTAATATGACGTTTACACAAACGGATCATCTCGGCTATCTGCCAAAAGCAACATGTCCGAAATGTTACGATAACGGTGATAAGGGAATCACAAAATGAAGTGATATAATTTAGACATAAACATATGTGTTTGCTTTGACTGAGTGTTCATAACATTGTATGTTCGACATCTAAATTCTTCCAGTTCAGTGAACTGCCAAAACCACTTATATATATATATATATATTGTTACATTTATTGCAGAATGCAAAATCCGCGCAGTGGTTTAATGGTAACGCACATGACTGAAGATCCGATGGTTGTTGCTCAATTAAGAGAGTACGGTGGCATATTTTCGCCACCATTTAACCACTTAGTTTTCATAAAAATTTGATAAAAAAAATCACGAATGGTTTCGTGTTTTTCATGAAAATTATATGGTATCATGAAAATTAATATACTTTTCACGAAACCAAAGTATTATCTTAACAGAAAACTTTGCACGTTACTGACATTTCTTCCCATCACATAGCTATATTAGGTTTTATGAAATCTAAATAAACTTTCTCGAAGTATTGAATTTTTCCTTACATTTATCTAGTATCGGGGAAAAAATGATCACGATAACAAATAGATCCAAAGTATGGTGGCATATTCTCGCCACTACTTTACCAAAAAGTTATCTGATAACGTGAAAATATATGCAGTTTTCACGATACCTGATAATAGTATCTTAACTGGAATTTTGTCGTGTAAGTGGTTTAAATCGCCACAACATACCTGTTATTCTAGTTTCACGATATCTTAAGTAGTTTCATGAAATCTGCTATAATCAAGAAAACTTACTGTTTTCGTGAAAATTTACAGGGTTTCAAGATAAAACTTATCTAAAATAGAATGGTATGTTTTAATAATATACACATAAAGTATTCGGCCATTGTTCCTCTAAACTTTGGGAAAAAAAGTACATACGCAAGCTGAAAAATGAGGGATTTGTAAGTTAATTTCATAACAGCATACAAACAGCTTTGGACAGAAGATTCTTCCTAAACAGGTGGGAACTGGGCACAGACAGAATGGTACCCCAATCTTGGAAAATATATTCGCTGGGGTATCTTATGTCGATGTAACATATCTCCGACCATGGGATTTTGACAAAATGCCAAAGGGATAAAATGAAAAAAAAATCCAAATATAGCAGCGCGATGGCTGACTTTAGGAATTTTAATATAGAAAAAATAATTAATTCTTCTTGATCATGACAAATAGATCTAACGCAATTAAAGATGGATGCACTGTAAACTATAGATCTTGTCAGGAGATGTTTTATAAATAATAATATAAGGTCCTGATTTAGCGAAACTTCTCTTACATTTCTGAACAAATTTTGACCAAACTTTCGCAAGATTAGTGTCCTTAAATGTCCCAGCACATATTGTCTTTTTTCGTGTGATTTTGTCATTCTCTGCGGAGTTTTGCCCTTTCTTAATTTTGTCTAAAATATCTTCCGAGCGCAACTCCTTCTACATTTCTAAAAGGTTTTTGATCAAATTTTCACAGGATTATTATTATCAAGTGCCCCAGCGCATATTGTCAAGTTTTGGGATTCGGACATTTTTGGCAGAATAGTGCCCTTTTGTTTGTTTTATCAATTTTATTTTCTGAGTGCAACTCTTCCAACATTTCTAAATGGATTTTGACCAAACTTTCAAAGGATTATTGTCAGCAAATGCCCCAGCTCATTTTGTTGAGATTAAGTGATACAATCATTTTTTGGCATATTCATGTCCCTTTTTAATTTTGTCCAGAATATCTTCCGAGCGCAACTCCTTCTACAGTTCTCATTACCCCGTTTGTATTTATATTTGTCATATTTTGGTAGACTTTTGTGCGAAGTTATCCTTCTTATTCGTAATTAATTTGACCAACCATCCTTATTACTCAAGATTGACCCCCAGTTTTCATAATTTCAGGATTCGATTGATTTGGGCGAAGATATGTCACTTTGTTTCATTTTGCACATTTAAAGAGTAGTTTCCAGTCAATAACTTCGGTAAAGATTGAGATATTAGGATGAAATTGGCATATACGTAGTGTAAGGACATTGCATGAAGACTCGAAACACAGCCATGTGTAGTTGCATTTATTATTCAAAGAACTGCTAATAAGTTACACCCCTTGGTAGTACGGTGCGCGTACACTAAATGTTCATGCAAATGAACCAAAGAGAGTACAGTGCACTCGTAGCGATTTTAACAGTTTGATATCATAACATCTCCCTTTTCAGAAGAAGAAATATAGTCATACGTATTACTCTGAAATGAAGTTCTAATCTTTAACTCTAAAGAAATGTAACTAGCATCATAACTGGAAACTGAAGTCAATACTGAAGGTATATGTAAACATACAGGTACACAATACTTACACAACATTTACAGAATTAAGTCATTAAGGTGTTTTGGTTTGACACAAACCCGTCCACTCCTAGTCGCCACCCCAGTTATTTGTGAATCTGATATCGGTGAAATGTTCGGAACAGACTCGTGTAACTTAAATGGTGACTTAACTGGTGACTTAATAGTAGCCCTTCTTTTATTTTCATCAGGTTCATCACCTTTAGCCAACTGAACATGTATGTACCTGGAGTTTCTGATGAGTTTAAAAAATAATCAAAACATAAAATGTTTAATAATATCAATGTGCTCATTGTTACATTTTCTTTTCATTTCAGGTGGTATATTAATTGCAGAATAAACAGTAAATGGAACACATACACTACCACATTTTCAACAAAGGGATTGTTATTGTCCCCCCTGAATTAACCCATCGATTCAATTTGATTCTGAACGTTGTATAATTCATTGATTTTTAGAAGCGAAAGCTTCTTAAGTCATACAGTCGATTTCCTACTTACAATCACCTCACCGCCTCTGATCTATACATTCGCGTTGAAAAATGGTACCACTGGTTGTATAAGTCAATTAAAGTTGGATGTATTTCAGGATTTTGTTGTTTTTGAAAACATTGGATAATCACAATTTTTTGGCAAATAAAACTGTAAAAGAAGCATGTTTAATCATTCAGTATTCATCCGCACTAAGTTTTATTCATTTAACGACCTATAAATAACCTTATTTGGATAGCAGGTGGTCATTTTGTTATGTCCGGTGGTCATTACACTCTATCTGCTCGTCATTATGTGATGTATATTTGTCATTATGTTCTGTCTCTTTGCAATTATGATATGTCTGTTTATTATTTTGTAATGTCTGTTTTCCATTATGTTCTGTCAACACAACTTTGTGTTATGTGCATATATCATTACGTTTTGTATAGTCCTTATCATGTTATGCGTTTTCAAACTTATATCCTCCCAAGTCACAATTACATAATATGTCAATAACATCACTCTCTCTGATTCCTTTGCCATATTCTGTTTCGATATCTTTTTCATACCTAGATGTGTAAACATCATTGCCTTACACGCAATTAGCTTTACGTCATTGCATTATGTCAGTGCAGCACTATTTCCGGTTAAATTTTTCATTACAATGTCAAAATGTTTTTTTCTCTTCTATCCGAGTGGGGGGAAAAAGCCGGTATCGTCCTAAGAAAACCCGGTACCCGGTATCGTATTAAACATATAGTAACCCGGGATTGGTCCACCTGCCATAGGTGTCAGTGCATATTAGCCTATTATTTTAGATATGCATGTATGCATAATCGAATTATAGAATCTGGTTTATATTATAATCATTTCGGATTGAATTTGTAGAATTATCATTTGATACCATACTGAAATCACGCACTTATTTAATAAATATAATTTACACCAATAAGTTTAACAGATGATTGTATTTTTAAATTTAAAGACGTTATGAATAGAATATGGGATTTCACGATATGTTTGATTATATATGTGTTTTATATAAACATTATTAAATATTAATTATTTAATTATAAATGAAAGATAATTATACGTATCTTTATTTATTTTTTGCGCAAAATTTGCCATATGTAACTGTCTGTACTTTTTTAATAATCGTATATATATATATTATATATATATATATATATATATATATATATATATATATATATATATATATACTAAAAATTATTTTTGTTAATTTATTGATTTTTCTACCACCTTGTTAGCTGTTCGTATATAAGTACGTCAGTAAGTAATTAGCGTTCTCACTTTGTTAATTGGCTTAGATATGTATATAGTTAAGATGTTTATTTAACACCATATGGGATGTGAGACTCCCTTATGGTCAATCAGTTAGAAAAGTGTGTATAGTATAAACAAACTGCATGTAGCAAGCTCATGACAGGTAGCATGCCTAATTTAATATGAGTGCACCTTCATTTAAAAAATTGAATAAATGTATGATATCAACGAAATTGATAATCCATATAAACCACATTTCTCTCTATTTCTATCTCTTTTTTTTTCTCTTTCCCTCCCCCTCTCTCACGTATAGGTGTGTAAGTAGACATTTACGCTACGCAGTGTTTATTTAACACCACTATCGGTGTGAGACCCCCTACTGTTCAATCAATTAGAAAAGTGTGTCAGACCAGATGCGATAATTCCAGATCATGACAGGTATCATCATCAGCAGCAGCATCATAATCGAAAACGCATCCTTCGCTTTAGTCATCAAGACAACAACAACAATCATCATCATCTTCATCATTTATTATTTCATCAAGAGACATAACATTTTATTTCATCACAAATAAATACAGACATATACATAAAGTTTAATAGCAAGTGTTTGATATGTATGACAAATAATGACGACCAAACAGAAGACGATATCAAACGAAATAACTGAATGACAATCTGACAGTATATATTAACAAATTGGCAGAAAAATGCAAAACGTACAGCATACAATGACAAAATGTCAGAACATAATGACAAGCATACTGCACACTATAACAAAACGACCGGACGAAATGAAAACCAAGCAGCATAAAATAACAAAAAGGCAGTACATAATGACAAATATACAACATACAATAATAATCAATGACAAACATACAAAAAACAAAACGACAGAACATGAAGACAAACATACAGAATAGAAGAAGAAAATGGCATAATATAATGACAAATATACAGAATACAATAACAAAACCACAAAGTCACATGTATATTTGGTATAACGAGGCAGTAAAGGCATTCCATATGTGGCGTATGCTTACATTTGACAACACACCACACAGTCATAATATCCTGACACCGTGCCAACCAGTTCTGGGACTACGCTGTATTTATGCTGATGTGTCTCTCCTTTCTCTGTCTCTCTATCTTTCCATTCGTCTGATTTCATCTGTCAATATGTCTATCTCTCTATCTCTCTTTTGCCCTTTTCCTTCTCCCATGATTTTTCCCCGTCGCTCTCTTTCTTATTCTCTATTTCTTTTTTGCATCGCAATTAAACAAATTCCATTTCAGACTGACATGAAGTATGATGTTCAGAATTTATATTCATCTTTTCTTGCCTTTTCTTTCTTGTTTCTTCCACCTTTTATTTCGATCTCATTTATCTTCCTCTACTTTATACTTATCCCTCTTAATTAGAAAACGACAGATACTGATGTTATTTTTACAAAAATGTAAATTGCACAACTAGATGACTAAATTAATTAAACCTAGGACACATCCTGTGCAGATGCAGGTATGGAGTATGTCAGCTTAATTCAACATCGATTTCAGTTTAAAATTTCCATGTTATCTTTATTATATTTATGAACCATTACTCGGTTATATTGACAATTAATATTTTATCACTGAAACGTGCAAATTATTCGTAATCATATATTCCTTTTATGAATATTTGCGAAACATTTCACACATGAAATTCGGATAGGACCCGTTGGTTGGCATGGTATACTAGTACCCGAGGTTTATACATGACATACTTGATGTTTAAAATTTTTAAGGGACCACCTTTCGACACTAATGTGATATATTCATAAATATGATAATATTAAACAAACGAAGATGCTTGTATGTGTGGTAATGCTATAAGGCCATCAAAATATATCGAGTATTTTTTAAAGTCATTATTGAATCTCCCAAAAAATTTAAATTAGCTTTTAAACAAATATTCAGAAATATCAGAGATACTATTCCTCTCAGAGTAACGCCCTAGACCCATTCTTACATGGGTAAAACCCACTCCTGCTGCCCCATTCAACAACTTCCAATATCTCTATGACGTTTATCCTTTGTTACCCTAGGTTTAACGGCCCACCGGCAGTATTTCAGTCATTTGTGAACATTATCTACATATATATTACGCTGCAGACAAGTGAGTACCACACACGTGACCATAATCAGTCACATTATCCTGACACTGGGCCAACCAGTCCTGGCACTGCCACTATGTCGAGCCTCAAGCATGAGAGATATAATTACATGAACCATGTAATATTTTGCTAATTTGTTCGAAGCATTCGGAAATTAGATCAAAATATATAAAAAAGGTATTATTATACATGGCCAACTAAACAGAAATTTATCAATCTTATGTCAGCAACATCAAAAAATAGTATTAACAATGTGTCTAAATTTATATACTATGCAAGAAACTAAGTTGAGTTACGTATTATAGATATGCACTATAACATCATGTGCTCTTCAGAAAATCCATGTTTTTTCTTATTTGTTATTTTCATTTGCTATAAAACATGTCATGTTTTCATGCAATAAAATATTTGTGGTTTTATTTGTAGTTGTATAATATACCAACTTACTGATGCATGCCCATTCACTTCTACCCTGAGTGAGACGGATACATGCACACTACATATACAGTTCATTAAAGGCAAAACTTTAACTTCACGCTTAATAGGGGGACCACAAATCAGGACGTAAAGAATATTACTATGGTTCGTGGATGTGACTCAATGTGAATTCAAGGTGACATGAGGGCTCATACAGATATAAACATATTAAAATATCAATGTTTATCTATTACAACTATTATCAATAATATCAATTACAATTATTATCAATATCGTGTTACTGTAAAGGTAAAATGAACACTTTTAAAAAAAAAAATCGGCGGAAGTAAAAAAAAATGCGTGATGTAACAAAAATGAACGTTCGATATTAAAAAGCAGACAAAAAAAAAAACCTTAACTTAAATACAGATAACAACAAATACTGCATTTATTAAGAAACTTGAATAATATAAAAAAGATACCAAAGTTAAAGTAGCTCGTTCACAATTGATCGGTAGAAATTTAAAAAAAAAAAAAAAAAAAAAAATCTTTACTCTTTCTCTCTCGTTAATGCTGGTCAAGTCCTTGTTTCATGACAAATAAATTCGGCAAGTGTAGGTCACATTACACGGGAAAACGATGTTTTCGTAAACGCAATTCGGCGAAATCGGTTTAAATAAAATATTATATAAATATAATTATATAGCATTTATAAAGTAGATCGTTCACAGATGATTGGTAAAATCATTTGTTTTTTTTTCTGCTCTCTCTCCTTAATGTTAATAAAGTCTTTCGTCCAGTGTATGTCGCATCACACGAGAAAACGTTATTTTCGTAAACGGCACTTCGGGGAAATCGATTAAATATAGAATACGGCATCCCCAAAGCAGATGCATGCGTTACCGCGTGACACGTTCCGCAACATGGCTCAGGGTAGCGATTTCGTAAGTTCAGTATATGAAGTTAGCGCATGCACAAATAGTGAATGAGATCAGCCAAGTGACATATAGGCAATATTTGTCAAAGTAATGGCAATTTTTATCTTTTTTTTTTAAATTTTACGAATTTGGAAAGTATACGAACTGAAATTTCTTTTATATTTTGCGAAAGCTGACGTAATGTAAAGTCATTTGATGTCATAATGTTAAAAGCAATTTAAAAAAAAAAAATTTTTTTTGGCTAAACTGGTCTTACGTTTGGGCCAATTTTATTTACATTTTCACTGAAGGCGCAAATTAGCTCTATAAGGTGACTCGTTTCTTCCGTATTCGGAAAATCGCAATGCTGAAGGTCATATGTCAATTATGTGTGTGTGACAATACCAGTATAATTTATAGTCCTCTCAAAAAGATTTAAGTTTTGAAGATCGGGGTTGAACCAGATGAGTTACGGCTGGAAAAAAATGGCCTTATCCATAGTGCAGTAAGCTGCTTACATCTCGAAAACTATTGATTTTTGTAAATAACATTTCGACTATGATGTACATGTATATCCCAATCCAGATTTCAAACGACATGAACACATTTTTTTCTTCGATTTTTGCTGTTTTCTCGGGGTTTACCACTCTATATAACACTAATGCCGTTAGTTAAGGAAAGTCCCATACATAAAGCGTGTGAAATGTTGAAATTCGAATACCTTTGTAATGGTACGTAGCTTTTTTGAAATTGAACATCACATAACAAATAAGAATTGCATGTAATTAAAACCCTTTTTTCATGCACCTCTAATCGTTTAATGACCTTTATATAGATAAGTATTGGTTTTTGCAAATGGCATTATCTATATTTTTATAGCTCGATGCATTGATTTTCTAATGGTATGCATATTTTGATGATCGCCCCATTAATTACAAAGTTGTCGGTTGAAAAGAAATTACATAAACACCTTTTCGCCGAATTTTGCCGTTTTGTTGAGGTTTGGCCTTCTATACCTCAAAAGTCGTTAAAGATAGGTCAAATATAAAGCAGAAGTAATGTAAGAATTGTAAGACCTTTCTAACGGTACCTAGGTTTTTGAAAAAGGTTCTTTAAGAAAGTTACATGGGAAATAAGAATTTCTGAATAATCATTTTCACCATGTCCTTCTGCATTTGGCCCTACATATTGTACCAAATTTTTATAACTAGATTTCGTTAGTTCCGATGATCATTGAAATGGAAATTCCAGTATCTTAAGTATATGCCATAAACTTGTCATGGTTCTGGGACCTTTGCAACATATAGAAATTAAGGCGTACATATAAGAACATTCTTTTTAACCCAATGACGTCATATAACGTTCGTCCTCACAGACTGAAAAGAAGTGTTGAAGACTAATATTCAATCCAAATGTAACAGGTGGTGAAAAAATCAATGACTCGACTGGGACTTTAACCCAGGGCCTCAGGAATACCGTTCCTGCGCTCTACCGACTGAGCTATCAAGTCACGTCTTCTTGCCTATAGATTTATCACCAAATACTTGTACCCGGCTACACAATTATCAGCTTTTGAACTCATCTGGAAGCGATGTTATACGTATTTGAAATTTGACGTCAATGTTTCGAATCTTGGATTTTCCATAGAACCGTAGCCTTTTCGAATTTGCAGACCTGTTTATGTGGCACATATATATATATATACTCAACAACTTTTCTAATTGGGTCACCTGATAATTTCATCAAAATATCACAAGGAAATTAAGTGTATGAAAATCTAATGTACTTAAATTAAAGAACTGTTTATTACAAAATAGAAATCATAGGTTTAATTCACGATGTTTTTGTTGGCAAAATCCATGTATACCTCAAGGTTATGTTCATGGTAACTCAATTGTGATGGTTTACCATCAATATATTCACCAGTATTGAAAAATCAAAATCAAAGGGTGACCAATTAGAAAAGTTGTTGAGTTTATATATATATATATATATATATATATATATATATATATATATATATATTACATATATACCACTACATAGTGTATATTGGTTTGATATAACCGCACCCCTTAAATAGGTTTTGTACATTGAGAAAAAAATGTTCACATTTTAATGCTTAGTTTGTGTTGTTAATGTTTGTTTGAAAGTTGAATTAAATTTGGATAAATGCACCTGAGGTGTTATGTAAATACTTTTTGAATGGTATTGTCAGATGCTGTTTTCTCGATATTTGGACACTTTTCCAGCTATGATTGCTTCTGGTGAAGATCTGCTAAACCTTACACCTGTCTCCTGGATATTTTTTAAATTGGGTTTCCTATTTTCGTCGTCAACGAAAGAACAAATAGGCCCATCGGCGTGTAACAAAATAAAACGTTCATAGCCACAATATGAGAGAACATGAAATAAATACAGTTGCATAAAAGTCATTTATTAAAATTCCACCCATTTATACTTGTTATAATTGTATTAAGTACTGGTGTAAATTGATACAAATGGCCAACCATAGATATCCTTAACGTTGTTATTATATGTTGAAATCTCTTGACAATGTCGGTAGAAGTACTTGGGCTACTCATATAAAAAGTATGTTATTTCTCTGTGGGTTTGGGTTTGTATGGATCTCCCATGATATTGGAGATATTGATAGTTTTATTAATTCTTTTAGACAAAGGGTCATAGATTGTGAAACACAAAATTGGAGTCAACTATTACGAAATCTAGCAGATGTCATTATTACAAATATTTTAAAACAATATTAAATACTGAGAAATACCTTGTATTTGAATTATAAGTTAAAATACAGATTAGCTTTGTCTCGCTTCAGATGTTCTAGCCGTAACTTACAAGTAGAAACTGGCAGGCACAATAATAATTCTTTTGATTTACGTGTCTGCAAATATTGTCATGAAAACTATAATTCAGACGTTGTGGAATGTGTATATCATGATGTTGTTTTTTTTTCATTGTGGGAAATATACAGATTTACGAAATCAGTATCTACAGAACTGGTACGATTCAGCTAGATATTTAGAAGGATGTTATAATATCCTTAGTTCAACTGATGCTGATGTTATTTATAAAACAGCGTTATATATATATAAATTGCTGAACTTTTCTGGTTTATAAAATAGTTAAAATATTCATACGTGATTATCACCACCGTGTCTTTTGCATTAATTTTCATCTCATCCAAGTTGTTACTGGTTTTGATGGTATGAAACGTATACATTTTTTTGAAATTATATTTAAATGAGAGAAAGGTATAGCTTTTGTAATTGTAACATGGAGAAATATAGCCTATATTTATTTTATATTTGATACAATTATAACAGATATAATGTTGATGGTTGAGTCTGTAGAAGGTGTACGACACAACTTCTTTTGTCTGAAAAATGTTATATCATGACCATATGCTTTGTAATTTGGGCCGGAAGCCTATATTACAATGAATAAACTCTTTGAGTTGACTTGACTTATCTGACCTTTGATTTTTTCTATGTTTCTGATCATAATCAAACATAACCTATAAATTAAGCCAGAACTCACACCCTGAACTGCGGGGCGAAATATATATGTTCGCAGAATATATATATATATATATATATATATAAGAGAGAGAGAGAGAGAGAGAGAGAGAAATAGAGCTGATGACATATAGGTTAATCGGTCCGAGTGTATATATATTTATGTATACATGTACATGTATATATATCATCCTGTTAACTGTACACGCGTCACAATAATAACCATAAAACATTTACTTACTAACTTACTTATTCACTTAATTAAATTACTTTCGTTACTCATGCAGGCCTATTTCTCTCACCCACTCTCTGTCTCCCTCGTGCACGTGTGAATTATAGCGCTGGAGCCACTGATAAATAAACAAAGCCAGACTTGTTTCTTTATATTTATTCATAACTGATAACAAATCAATAACAGCATTTGGTCAAACAATTATCCCTGAATGTAAGCCTGGAATCTGAAACAAGACGACATGCATTCAAATATACGGGTATGTATAGAGGGTTTTTATTCTCAGCATACAAGTAATATTCGATTTACAAGACTTCACTCCCATAGTACAACAAAGAAAAGAATGATTTTATTTAAATGAACAAATGTGTTGATTAAAAAGAGTCCAAATGGTCTTAATTATTACTCCATTAAACATTTAATATATCTGTTTTGGTGATGTAGCTAATATCTCAGAGAAAATACAAGTATGATCCAAGCCCGGATTTACATTGTCCCAGCATTGTATTTAATGTATGATATTTGTATTGGGTATAACTGTAGTTTCAGTAAAATATCATGTATTTATGATATATTTCATTTGTTGATGGGTTGACCTGATTTCACAAAATACATCAAAATTATACATATGATAAAAATGGTTGGATTCAAGTTATCTCTACATGAAATAGACAACACGCTATACCTAGCATGATATCTAGGTATGATAGCATGATAGATACACTAAGAATGCAATACTATACAATCAAGCTTGTCTTAAGCGGTCAGTCAAAGGAACAAGAAAATGTTCCGCATTACAGAGGTGGCCGCTACATGAAGGTTAAATATAAAAAGTGCTAGTTTGGTAATATCAAAATTGACCGCTAGATGCAAGGTGACCGCTTAATACAGGTGGCCGTTTATACAGGTTAAGTTTATAGGGTAAAGGACCATGGACGTGAAAGTTGCAGGTTTAAACCCCGTTGTCGGTAAGAATATGCATGATCTTTCCAGGCAATACGGTAAGTACTGGTCCAGTACAGAAATCGTTGAGAGGGGAAAGTATAAACTGTAAGACCGTGTTTTCCAGTTGGCGTAAACGAGAAACACGTTCTAAAACCATAAATCAATTAATGATGACTTACTCTCTGCAGGCGGTGGGACAGAGGAGTGGGGCGACGGCTCCAGCCAGGGACTTACACTCCTGTTCACACATACCCTCGGTGGCATCGGAGCCCAGGGCGGACTTCAGCTGGCCTAACACTGATGACAACAATATTGTATTCAGCATAACTGCCTTAACAAAAGACCCGACGCTTTAATCTCGGAGTAGCGTCTTTTCATTTGAATTCTCCACCCTCTTAAAGAGATTGTTTGCGCATGCATTTGAAACAGTGTATTATATTAAAGATCGTCATATTTAAATTGAAAGGGAAAGTAAAATGTACTCTTCAAGATTTATCATATTTAGAAATTATCTCATATAGAATTAGTTCTTTCTCTGATAATCTGGGTATAATCATAATGTTTTCTTTCGCTAATTTATGACATCAACATTATAACAACGTGATGAAATTATTTAAGTTTGGGTAGCCTTTGCTATCAAGAGCTCCCCACCAAAACACAATGAATATATACGAATACTAGTATGCTTGCAACTATCATAATGACTGAAAACAGCTCGTTTTAACAAATTATTTGTATTTTTTAACACGTGGATGTACATAACGAAAATTGATTTGCTTATCCCCAAATATATTCTATTCATCAAATTGACATGTTCATCTTTAAAGTCACTTTAGGAAATATCGGTACCAGGTTCTGTTAATTAGGACTTTCTGCCCTTTCGGCAGAAAGTCCTATTGGGTTTGTACTGTTTTTTTATTATTAGGACTTTCTGCCTAAAGCAGAAAGTCCTATTGGGTTTGTTATGTTTATTATTAGGACTTTCTGCCTACAGGCAGAAAGTCATATTGGGTTTGTACTGTTTTTTTATTATTCTTCTTCTTCTTATTCTTTTTTTCTTCCTCTTATATTTGTGTTAATTTCGAGGTGTTGCCACTGACTCAGAACAATGAAAATTTTATGGCTTATATTTCAAACCATGAGCTTTCAGATGCAATGAATTTTATATTCATACGACGTCATATTACGTCAGATGTGACGTCAGGTGAAAAAGTTTGTACGCGGTCTACAGCCATTATTTCTGGACCGACTTTCATCAAAATTTCACAAAATGTGTATGTTAGGTTCTAGTTGTGCATCCCTGTGTCCGTTTGTCAAAATTCGAAAAGTCCATGGTTCTATAGCGAATCCAAGATTCGAACCAAGGTCGTAAATTTTTAAAGGCTTATAAAATCTGTCCTATTTAAGATAGAAAGTTGATATTTAGTCAGTATATAGGTCTCTAGAAGTTTTAAACATATTTATGAAAATAAATTTCATATGACGTCACGTGACGTCATTATATGATAATGTATTTCTAATATTAACAAGAATATTTCTATATGTTGAAATTGTCGAAGGGCAATGAAAATTTAATGACACATGCTTCAAAGGCTGAATTTTTGATTTCTATAATCTTCATATGCCTATGACGTCATATGACGTCACACTTGAAATATGCAACAAAAGTTTGTACGCGGTCTACAGCCATTGTTTATGAACCGATTTTCATCAAATTTTCACAGATTGTGTATATTAAGTTCTAGTTGTGCATCTCGGTGTCCGTTTTTCAAAATTCGAAAAGTCCATGGTTCTATAGCGAATTCAAGATTCGAACCAAGGTCGTAAATTTTTAAATGCTTATAAAATCGGATTTATTTGAGATAGAAAAGTGATATTGGGTCAGTGTATAGGCCTCTGGGAGTCTTAAACATTTTGTGAAAATAAACGTCACATGACGTCACTTGACGTCATTATATGATAATGTATTTCTAATATTAATAAGAGTATTTCTATATGTTGAAATTGTCGAAGTGCAATGAAAATTTAATGACAAATGATTCAGATGCTGAAATTTCGATTTCAATGATTTTCAGAAGCCTATGACGTCATATGACGTCACATTTGAAATTGACTACGAAAGTTTGTACACGGTCCAGAGCCATTATTAATGGGCCGATTTTTATCAAATTTTCACAGAATGTGTATATTACGTTCTTATTGTGTATACCTGTGTCCGTTTTTCAAAATTCAAAAAGTCCAAGCATCTATGGCGGATCCAAGATTCGAACCAAGGACGTCAATTTTTAAATGCTTATAAAAACTGTCCTATTTGAGATAGAAAGTTGAAATTTTGTCAGTTAGTAGGTCTCTGGGTGTCTAACAATTATGTGAAAATAAACGTCATATGACGTCACGTGACGTCATTTTTTATCATTATTATTCTTTTCTTCTTCCTAACTAAACGCTTATTATAATATGTTGCAATAGTCCTAGGACCATGAAATTTGTATGGGTTATTAGTGATGTGAGGAAATTTTGTTTTCAATGATTGTCAGCAGCCTATGACGTCACATGACGATACAGCTAAAAATAGTGAAAAATGGTGTTTGCGCTCTACAGCCGTCATTTTTAGTCGGATTTTCTTCAAATTTTCACAGATGGTACATCTTGTAACTAAGGTGTGAATAGTTTGTCAGCTAACCGAAATTCCGAAAGGCCGATGTTCTGTGGCTTAAATAAGATTCGAACATAGGACCGAAAATTTCATTTTAGGATTAAAGAGCTTCAGGATGAGATAGAAAGTTGAAACTTACACAGTTTGCAGTTCTGCAGAATTTCTACAAATATTTTGAGTCGTGACGTCATATGACGTCATGTGACGTCATAGGCATACTTCTTAATTTTCATTTTAGGGCAATGATTTCGACATGATGCCAGTTGTTCAGAATAATGAAAATTTCAGAGTCACGAGAGTAAAGTATTCGCTTTTTAACAAAAGCATCTTCAGTACCCTATGACGCCATATGACGTCACAGCTAAAAATAGTGAAAAATGGTGTTCGCGCTCTACAACCGTCATTTATGGTCGGATTTTCTTCAAATTTTCACAGATGGTACATCTTGAATCAAAGGTGTGTATATCCTGTCAGCTAACCGAAATTCCGAAAGACCGAAGTTCTGTGGCTTACATAAGATTCGAACATAGGACCGAAAATTTCATTTTATGATTAAAGAGCTTCAGGATGAGATAGAAAGTTGAAACTTACACAGTTTGCAGTTCTGCAGAATTTCTACATATATTTTGAGTCGTGACGTCATATGACGTCATGTGACGTCATAGGCATACTTCTTAATTTTCATTTTAGGGCAATAATTTTGACATGATGCCAGTTGTTCAGAATAATGAAAATTTCAGTTATGACAGTAATGTATGCGCTTTTGAAAAAAAACTTCTTCAGCACCCTATGACGTCACATGACGTCACAGCTAAAAATAGTGAAAAATGGTGTTCGCGCTCTACAGCCGTCATTTATGGTCGGATTTTCTTCAAATGTTCACAGATGGTACTTGTCTAAACTAAGGTGTGCATATCCTGTCAGCTAACCGAAATTCCGAAAGACCAAAGTTCTGTGGCTTAAATAATATTCGAACATAGGACCGAAAATTTCATTTTAGGATTAAAGAGCTTCAGGATGAGATAGAAAGTTGAAACTAGCACAGTTTGCAGTTCTGCAGAATTTCTACATATATTTTGAGTCTTGACGTCATATGACGTCATGTGACGTCATAAGCATACTTCTTAATTTTCATTTTAAGGCAATGATTTTGACCTGATGCCAGTTGTTCAGAATAATGAAAATTTCAGAGTTACGACAGTTAAGTATGCGCTTTTGAACAAAAGAATTTTCAGCACCCTGTGACGTCATGTGACGTCAAAGCTAAAAGAAGTCCATACGAAAAAAAAATAATAATAAGTAAAAGGTAGAGAATTTAATATATAGTCTTTAACGGAATAAATCTTAATATTTTCCAATTTTAGCAAACCTTAATTATTATTATTATTATTATTCTTTTCTTCTTCCTAACTAAACGCTTATTTTTATATGTTGCAATAGTCCTAGGACGATGAAATTTTTATGGCTTATTAGTCACGTGAGGAAATTTTGATTTCAATGATTTTCAGCACCCTATGACGTCATATGACGTCACAGCTAAAAATAGGGAAAAATGGTGTTCGCGCTCTACAGCCGTCATTTATGGTCGGATTTTCTTCAAATTTTCACAGATGGTACATCTTGAATCAAAGGTGTGCATATCCTGTCAGCTAACCGAAATTCCGAAAGACCGAAGTTCTGTGGCTGAAATAAGATTCGAACATAGGACCGAAAATTTCATTTTAGGATAAAAGAGCTTCAGGATGAGATAGAAAGTTGAAACTTATACAGTTTACAGTTCTGCAGAATTTCTACAAATATTTTGAGTCATGATGTCATATGACGTCATGTGACGTCATAAGCATACTTCTTAATTTTCATTTTAGGACAATGATTTCGACATGATGCCAGTTGTTCAGAATAATGAAAATTTCAGAGTTATAAAAGCAAAGTATTCGCTTTTGAACAAAAGCATCTTCAGCACCCTATGACGTCACATGACGTCACAGCTAAAAATAGTGAAAAATGGTGTTCGCGCTCTACAGCCGTCATTTATGGTCGGATTTTCTTCAAATTTTCACAGATGGTACATCTTGAATCAAAGGTGTGCATATCTTGTCAGCTAACCGAAATTCCGAAAGACCGAAGTTCTGTGGCTGAAATAAGATTCGAACATAGGACCGAAAATTTCATTTTAGGATTAAAGAGCTTCAGGATGAGATAGAAAGTTGAAACTTACACAGTTTGCAGTTCTGCAGAATTTCTACAAATATTTTGAGTCGTGACGTCATATGATGTCATGTGACGTCATAAGCATACTTCTTCATTTTCATTTTAGGGCAATGATTTCGACATGATGCCAGTTGTTCAGAATAATGAAAATTTCAGAGTTATGAAAGCAAACGATTTGCTTTTGAACAAAAGCATCTTCAGCACCCTATGACGTCACATGACGTCACAGCTAAAAATAGTGAAAAATAGTGTTCGCGCTCTACAGCCGTCATTTCTTAACCAATTGACTTGATTTTTTCACAGAATGTATTGATTGGGACTTTGTTGTGCAGGATTATATACATTTTGCAACATTCAAAAAGACCAAGGATCTATGGCTGAACCAAGTTTCGAACTTTGGACCTGAAAATTTATTTAAGTATTACGAAGCACTCAGATAAGCTAGAAACTTCAAATTTGGACAGAACATGTGTCTTATCAATTTCTTACAGCTCTGAAAAGACTGACGTCGTATGACGTAAAATGACGTCATGACGCGTTAACAAACTTTTAATCCAAAATGTAGGGTTTTTTAGCACTACATGCCTTATCTTTTGACCGATTTGCATACAATTTTCACTGAATGTGCAACATAGCATCTCATTTACTTCAGTCACTTCCGTTTCCGGAAAATCGTAAAGGTCAAGGTCATATGTCAGTTGTTGGTGTTTTTATTCGGCAAGGTGTATCTCAAAAACGAAAAAGATTCTACCTAGACACTGTGGACAAAATCTGTAGTGATTTGAAAGACCTTTCAGGTGATATTTAGTTTTTGAAGATCGGGGTTGAATTGGTTGAGTTATGACAGAAAGGCGAAAAGTGTACTTTTAACGAAATTGAAACGCTGTAGTTTCATGAACTTTGAGTCAAAAATCATGATTTCTTCAGGATTAACACACTGAAAAGTGAAGTGATGTATACTGCAAGGAATACTTGTTTGGTCACGTGATTATAACGTCATGCATATTTAAGCAGAAATTATTAAAAAATTCATATAAAATCGGCAAGTTGATGTTTGAAGTTGAAATTTGCACGAATGCCGTAGCCTACAATGTGCAAAAAGTCCTGAAAATTTCAAGTGATTCCGTCAACAAACATGGCAGATATTCATGTTTTTCGGAAAGGGCTTGTATATGAAAATCTAGCAATTTGAAGGAAGAGAAGAAGGCGGTTATTGGGTTGGTTACCCTCTATCCGGACGTTCCTACGCAGGAAAGAGTGCCCGTGTTGAAAGGTGAATTGCGATGCGTATTTGAGAGAATGAGGTGCATTTTAGAATGCAATGGTGTACACCAGGACCGATAAGCATATTGCCTTTGTTATAACGGCTTTCTTCAAACTTTTATTAGGGCTTTCTGCCTCAAGCAGAAAGACCTTTTGGGTTTGTTATGTTTATTAGGACTTTCTGCCTAAAGCAGAAAGTCCTATTGGGTTTGTACTGTTTATTCTTCTTCTTATTATTAGGACTTTCTGCCTAAAGCAGAAAGTCCTATTGGGTTTGTTTGTTTTTTTGCTCCCTATTGGGTACTGTTTATTCTTCTTCTTCTTATTATTATTATTATTCTTTTTTTCTTCCTAACTAAACGCTTATTTTTCTATGTTGCAATACTCCGGGATGAAATTTTTATGACTTATTAGCCACGTCAGGAAATTTTGATTTCTATGATTTTCATATGCCTATGACGTCATATGACGTCATATGTGAAATATGCTACAAAAGTTTGTACGCGGTCTACAGCCATTGTTTGTGAACCGATTTTCATCAAATTTTCACAGATTGTGTATATTAAGTTCTAGTTGTGCATCCCGGTGTCCGTTTTTCAAAATTCGAAAAGTCCATGGTTCTATAGCGAATCCAAGATTCGAACCAAGGTCGTAAATTTTTAAATGCTTATAAAATCTGTCCTATTTAAGAAAGAAAGTTGATATTTAGTCAGTATATAGGTCTCTAGAAGTTTTAAAAATTTTGTGAAAATATTTGTCATATGACGTCACGTGACGTCATTATATGATAATGTATTTCTAATATTAACAAGAATATTTCTATATGTTGAAATTGTCGAAAGGCAATGAAAATTTAAAGAAACATGCTTCAAACGCTGAAATTTTGATTTCTATGATTTTCATATGCCTATGACGTCATATGACGTCACACTGGAAATATGCAACAAAAGTTTGTACGCGGTCTACAGCCATTGTTTATGAACCGATTTTCATCAAATTTTCACAGAATGTGTATATTAAGTTCTAGTTGTGCATCCCGGTGTCCGTTTTTCAAAATTCGAAAAGTCCAAGGTTCTATAGCGATTCCAAGATTCGAACCAAGGTCGTAAATTTTCAAATTCTTATAAAATCGGTCCTATTTGAGATAGAAAGATGATATTGGGTCAGTATATAGGTCTCTGGGAGTCTTAAACATTTTGTGAAAATAAATGTCATATGACGTCACGTGACGTCATTATATGATAATGAATTTCTAATTCTAACAAGATTATTTCTATATCTTGAAATTTATGAAGGGAAATGAAAAATTAATGCCGCATGCTTCAGATGCTGTAATATCGATTTCAAAGATTTTCAGAAGCCTATGACGTCATATTACGTCACATTTGAAATTGACAACAAAGTTTGTACACCGTCCAGAGCCATTATTAATGGGCCGATTTTCATCAAATTTTCACAGAATGTGTATATTAAGTTCTAGTTGTGCATCTCGTTGTCCGTTTTTCAAAATGCGAAAAGTCCATGGTTCTATAGCGATTCCAAGATTCGAACCAAGGTCGTAAATTTTTAAATGCTTATAAAATCGGTCCTTTGTGAGATAGAAAAGTGATATTTGGTCAGTATATAGGTCCCTAAGAGTCTTAAACATTTTGTGAAAATAAATGTCATATGACGTCACGTGACGTCATTATATGATAATGTATTTCTAATATTAACAAGAGTATTTCTATATATTGAATTGTCGAAGGGCAATGAAAATTTAATGACAAATGATTCAGACACTGAAATTTCGATTTCAATAATTTTCAGAGGTCTATGACGTCATATGACGTCACATTTGAAATACACAGAATGTGTATATTACGTTCTTATTGTGTATACCGGTGTCCGGTTTTTCAAAATTCGAAAAGTCCAAGCATCTATGGCGGATCCAAGATTCGAACCAATGACGTCAATTTTTAAATGCTTATAAAAACTGTCCTATTTGAGATAGAAAGTTGAAATTTTGTCAGTTAGTAGGTCTCTGGGTGTCTAACAATTATGCGAAAATAAACGTCATATGACGTCACGTGACGTCATTTTTTTATTATTATTATTCTTTTCTTCTTCCTAACTAAACGCTTATTTTAATATGTTGCAATAGTCCTAGGACGATGAAATTTTTATGGGTTTTAGGGGAAATTTTTTTCCCCTGCATATATGTAGCCATATCTCAATAAAGATCGATTTTTGTAAATATATGTATGAATAAGAATTATAGCTGAATAATTGACGTTTCTAAAGATATTTAGTTTATTAAAATTGGTTTACGCAATACAAAGTTATAAGCAAAAAAACTAAATGAAATGAAGCTAATTTTACTGATAATATGCTGTTTTCTTGAGGTTTAACAGTCAATATCTCAGAAACGACTGAAGATAAGTTTATACATTATGCGTATAAAATGTAGCATGTTTTAAGAGCTTTCTAACGGTACCAAGTTTATTGAAATTGGACTTCATATAAGAAAGTTACATGGAAAATAAGATATTTCATAATCATGCATCATAAAAATATGGAAAAGGTCACGCGCAGGGGTCACCAGGCTTAAATACTTGCGCAACGACTTAAAAAAAAAAAAAAAAAAAAAAAATTGCAATTGATGGGCTATATCTTGATTTTGTTCTTTTTTTTTTTGTTGTTGTTGTTGTTTTTTGTCGAATGTTGACTGTTTCCAAAATAAGCATTGAAGTTAATACATGTACAACGGCACAAGACAAAAATCCGTATTTGCAACACTATGTAGCTAGCGAGCAGTTTGCAAGCCTTGAAAAATTCACACGCAGCCCCACATTTTAGACCATCTAAAAACTGCATTGTTATGCTAACGATATTCATATTGCATCAGTTTGTAGGCTGGGATGTTACCTTTCAAAATATCACCATAGTTCGAAATTCCAGGAATTTATGGCAAAACTACGGAAGCCCAAGCACGCCAAAATCGCTAAATACGATTAACTACGTTACAGGTGTCGAAAGGATATAGCACTATACAAATATTCAATACTTCTTCCTAATGAGGCTAAAATTAAACAAGGTTACAACTGAGCTGGAGTGATGAAATTCTATGTGTGATGAAAGTTAGAAACTTACATTTGAACACTGTTTCATTTTTCTTTCATGTCATATGACATAGTATAAATGTTGTATGTAAACTACATGTGCAAGATATGGGCGGACTTTTATTAAAATTCACAGAATGTGTTCTATTTGTGCTATTTGATATAGAAATAGAGGAGATAGAAAGTTGCAATTTGGACAGATTATCTATTATGTCATCTTCTATATATACTATATAAAGCAGATGTTGCAGAAAGTCCTATCATTCGTTTAAACGAATGACATCTAGTTATTATTATTATTCTTTTTTTCTTCCTAACTAAACGCTTATTTTTCTATGTTGCAATACTCCTAGGACGATGAAATTTTTATGACTTATTAGTCACGTGAGGAAATTTTGATTTCTATGATTTTCATATGCGTATGACGTCATATGACGTCACATATGAAATATGCTACAAAAGTTTGTACGCGGTCTACAGCCATTGTTTGTGAACCGATTTTCATCAAATTTTCACAGAATGTGTATATTAAGTTCTTGTTGTGCATGCCGGTGTCCGTTTTTCAAAATTCGAAAAGTCCATGGTTCTATAGCGTATCCAAGATTCGAACCAAGGTCGTAAATTTTTAAATGCTTATAAAATCGGTCCTATTTAAGATAGAAAGTTGATATTTAATCAGTATATAGGTCTCTAGAAGTTTTAAACATTTTGTGAAAATAAATGTCATATAACGTCACGTGACGTCATTATATGATAATGTATTTCTAATATTAACAAGAATATTTCTATATGTTGAAATTGTCGAAGGGCAATGAAAATTTAATGACACATGCTTCAAATGCTGCAATATTGATTTCTATGATTTTCATATCTCTATGACGTCATATGACGTCACACGTG
>CM037777.1:31553037-31598089 GCA_021229015.1 Solen grandis | reverse complement strand
AAATTTACAAGAAATCATTTAAATCAAAATATAAAATTAATATATATTAATATAAAGATCATTTGCTCTCCTTCAATATGATATTTTTTACTTTGAAATTGTTATGTGAAATAAATAAAAAAAAAAAGTTGAAGATGGATCGGTAACCCCTATGTATTCGTCCTTCGATGTTACATATTGGATCTAGGACTGGATCCGGCAGGTCCGCCGAATACACATTGCCTTTCCAACAGTGCATATGTAAAATGAATCCACTAAAATTATCCTATGTGTATAACGACGTTACTACATATCACCTAGTATATTGACATTTCCACTTCATATAATGCCACATCTACTCTATATATTATTGCAACGGCTCAATGTTGTCACGTGCTGGACGTGCACTGTTGGGTGTATATATAGAGAGGTGTAGTAGTAGTAGTAGTAGTAGTAGTACTCTGGTTCCCTAGGTTTGGTAGCGTATTCTCTTATATTTGGTAGCGTAATCTATATATACATTAATTACTGGCCGGACGATTTGTAAAACTGTTTCGAGCTCTAAATATATCAGCGTCGGAGACCCACGGCTGCCTATATTACATCTGTCGTATGAAGGAACGGAATAAGCGCTCGTGGGTCTTCGACGCTGTAAATATATATGAGCTTCATGGATGTACACAAAGAAGTGAACAAGTCAGTAGACAGTTAATGTCATTTAATTATGTGCTTTATGCACAAATTCAATGATAATCAGCAATATTTATAATTACCATAACAAGTTCATAGGTCTGTAACTTTCAATATCCAACTTGACAATACCCAGTCATACAAAGAAAAACGCTCCGTGAATTGATCTTCGCAAGTGTAAATTTTCCTACAGTATCCTTTATTTAAACATGTAAATAAATTGGCGCACCAGTGAACCGTGATAAGCTGTCAGTTAAACTAAATGATATTTCCTCAGCAATAAAACTGTATTTAAAAGTCTCTAAATTGTATAAAAAAAGTATCAAAAGTTCCACAGACACAATATTTAATTAACGCAAGCTTTCAACTAAATATTCCATATTACTGTAGTGTTAAACTTAATAGCAGACGGCATACTTTTAGTCTTAAAAATATTGGAGAGTGTATCTGAACGTAGTTGTCCGTCTGAATACCTAATGTTGACTGAGTTACCCAACCAACAATCTGAGCCCTTTTATAGTAATCTACAATTTCAACCCAAAAATATTGGTTGGAAAGGTTGATAAACCCATTTGACGTCGGTTGTAACCAAAGTGGATTGTTCAACCATAAAATATTGGTTGACTCTACCAAAAAGATGGTTAAAATTTACAAAACTTGTTCTAAGTCCTAAGGTAAGTTAAATGAAAAATCTTAAGTATCAAAAATGACAATAAACTGGCTTTTTACACAAGTTTTATACCTTCTTCTGCTTAAATGATGCAAAGTCTAAAGATTACATCGTTGTTTATAAACAATGCTGACCTGTAACCATTAGCAACAGTGCAAAAAGAACAATAATGCATGGGTTGGCCTAAAAAACGCAATGGAAATTTTACGACGGAATGGACGGAATGGAAATTTTTTGACGGAATGGGATTTTTTTTTAATGAAAATGTTATTTAAATCATACAAAACTAGTTTGAAACCATCAATTAGTGTACTATCTTCAATATATATATATATTTTAATGATGATATGTGAAACAACCTAATATTATTACAGTTTAGTTTATACGCATACGGAGCAGTGGACGGAATGGAAATTTTTTGACGGAATGGGATTTTTTTTTACTGAAAATGTTATTTAAATCATACAAAACTAGTTTGAAACCATCAATTAGTGTACTATCTTCAATATATATAAATATTTTTATGATGATATGTGAAACAACCTAATATTATTACAGTTTAGTTTATACGCATACGGAGCAGTGGACGGAATGGAAATTTTTTGACGGAATGGGATTTTTTTTTACTGAAAATGTTATTTAAATCATACAAAACTAGTTTGAAACCATCAATTAGTGTACTATCTTCAATATATATAAATATTTTAATGATGATATGTGAAACAACCTAATATTATTACAGTTTAGTTTATACGCATACGGCGCAGTAGACGGAATGGAAATTTTTTGACGGAATGGGATTTTTTTTTACTGAAAATGTGAATTAAATCATACAAAACTAAATTGAAACCATCAATTAGTGTACTATCTTCAATATATAAAATATTTTAATGATGATATGTGAAACAACCTAATATCATTACAGTTTAGTTTATACGCATACGGCGCAGTGGACGGAATGGAAATATTTTGACGGAATGGGATTTTTTTTTACTGAAAATGTGATTTAAATCATACAAAACTAGTTTGAAACCGTCAATTAGTGTACTATCTTCAATTTATATAACTATTTTAATGATGATATGTGAAACAACCTAATATTATTACATTTCCGTTTATACTCATACGACGCATTGGAAATTTAACGGAGCAATGGAAATTCTGTTTAGAGGGAAATATCATTAAAGTCATAAAAATACCTTTAAACCAACGAATATTGCTTTATGATGTATCAATTATAAAAAAAAAAAAATATTAATGTGTTGATTAGACTTAAATTTAGCACTAGTGCAATGAACCATGGAAGTTTTACGTAAAATGGCTGACTACACGACAAATGTAAACACATGTTTACATGACAAATGGTCCATAACTGCATTAATACATGGAATTAAATGAAGAATAACATGTACAGTAAAAAACTGAAGGAATGCCACTGGCTCTCATCATGTGCAGTAGATTAAAACTAGCTTATAACCTGTATAAATGAGCTTGTGGTTCGTATTTCAAATGAAACACAGCTTATTGTGCATTTTATTGCTGGTTACTAGCAGCAAAGTCTAACTAGACTGAAAATACATGTAGATTGGTAAAATATCTTAAGGTAAGATGTTAAGCACAGTTCTCAGTTGACCAGTTACATAGTTTAAACAGTTCACAGTGTATATGTTTCTCATAAATCGGTACTCTACATTATTAGGACATAATCACCATTTATATTGACATGTTCAATTCATATAATGATAAATCTACACACACACACACACACACACACACATATATATATATTCCCTAGACCTGGCCTCATAATTATTCACTTGCTCCCTGCACTATGGATTAGTTTTAAGTATGGCCCCCATTCCTACCGTCCCATGTTGGTATATATGATTACTATCGGATATGCAAACACACGTGCTGAATTTAATCACCTTCCAAAATAATTATAATCAGGTTTCTTTCTTTTTTTCCCCCTACGCCTTGCCGATGTCATTTAATATTCAGAGATCTTTTACATTCAATGTAAAGAACTTAAGCTGAATGCTTTAAATATAAATTAATATTTAACGTTAATCTATCTGAATAAAAACAACATATATTTCTATAACAGTTTTGTGCATTGAGAATAAAGTGGCCATTTTCTTCATGTCAAAACGTATGCATAATGGCGTTTTTTTTGCTTGTTTTTTGTTTGTTTGTTGTTGTTTTTTTGCACACACACACACACACACACACACACACACACACTTCTCTCGTATTTAAAATTCCAATTATTTCACAATAATAAAGCATACGTGACGTGAAATATACTTATTTCTCCGCATACACACCTAGGATAAAAGTTGACAATCAGCGGCGATCAATTAGATAGATAAAGATCGATACGAGCAGATTTAAACCTCAATGCAGCAGGATTGACATAATTTGAGCCCTTAAACAATGCCCGCGAGACTAAATCTTCTGCCTTTAAAAACTTCGTAAATTACACGGGCTATTCATACCAAGTTTTTACCTCATTTATGAAGTTTGTGGAGAGGCGCTGTTAAATCTCCTGTTTGATTTGGGAGTTAGTTCAAATTTGATATACTAGATTTTATTCGAGTTTCAAATGAAATTAAAACCTTAAGTGGATACACTCAATATAGACAACCTTTCTTGAATGAGGCACATAACGTCAACGGCTTGAAGGACATAAGGTATGTGTTTTTAAAAATGTAGCTTTTATTCTAATTTTCTACGTGACATATTTATCATATGTGAATTAATTATGTATTTTTTTTTAAGATTTGTATTTAATCCTGAAAATATAAGAGACAATTATTATAACAATTATTTACATGTTTACAGATAATATATTTCATTTCAAATTTAGGATCTGTATTTCTTTAATTAAAGAATATACGAGGAAAGAATACTACGATCCATGCATTGTAATTTTACATTTATTCCGTCAGATTAACGTGTTTAGTAATGTTCTCATAAAACTAAATTTTTAAGGAACCTTAAATTATAATCATGGTCCTCCAAATACTTAAAAAGATTTCAGTGCAGCATCCATTGACTTGGAGTTAAAGGCTTATTTCCTCTATAAAATCTGTAAAGGCCTGCATTAACTGTAAAATTCCAACGATCTCTTGATGAGCAGTGATAACAATTTAATGATGGGTGGATTTCCTTAACAAATGCGCATATTATTAATTATATGCATGCATGGTCGTTTTCTCATGCAACACAGTCATGTACTTTTAAAAATGATTTTATCAACAAAGTTAACAAAAAGTGTGGTTCGAAGCAAATAAGTTGAAAAATATTGAAACATACACATGAACGATATTATTTCACAATGCTTAGTAAATGTACTTCTGCCTTCCAGGTGTGTTTGTTCAGATCGCAAACGAGGACAATATGGCGGACGACGGGGTAATATTTTCCAACAGTTTTTAATTAATTTGAAACTAAAAAAACCCCACAAAGTCATTGAATATCTTGTTACTAAAGTATACACGTTTTTTACCTAATGCGAAATATGTTCAATCGCTTGAAATGAAATTAAATCAGCCAGACCTGAAATTGCATGCGCATCTGTTTGTTTATTTATTTTGAAGTGCAGTTGAAATATGTAGTATGATCCATGGCATACATGTACATAAAATTCATATAACCGATTAGGCTGTTACTCGTAGCATCCGTTGTATAAGACAATCCATCGATCATTTAACTATTATCATGGTCCTTCAAATGCTTAAAAAGATTTAAGTGCAGATGCAAACGTCCATTGACTTGAGTTATATGCTCTTTTGCTCAATGTCCGTTTAAAGGTTTGCATTTGCTATAAAATTCCCATGATCACTTATTTAGCATTATTCAGCTGAAGGATAAAAAACAATTTCAGTTTTTGATTGAATTTCGCGACAACACTTTACAACCAGTATTCAAGATAATTTTTGGATTTTTACTAAACTGGCTACTGCGCCCGGGGGCCGAGTGGTTAGAACATCCGCATCGGGAGTCGGAAGTAGTGGGTTCAATCCCTGGCCACGACAAATCAAAGTCGTAAAAAACGATACTGGTTTATATATATATAGCTCCTTTGATAGATGCTCAGCATATAAGGGTAGATCTAGTTCTTGGACGGTTTGCCAAGTCTCAGGATAGTGTGAGAAGGAGTAGTATCATGCCACATGTCTACAGCGTGATACTACATTGTGGCAGCATATAGTATCCAAAGGACTGTTCAAAATAGTGTCGGTGGTACGTTATACCAACGAACAAACATACAAATTAAGGTAAAATCCCTGTAATGGTTCTGCTATGTCTTTGACTCACTCAACCTATACCAAGATAACAAAGGTACACTAATGAAACACTAGAGATTTGTTTTCGTAGAAAACGGATGTCTCCCCCCACCCACTTCCCCTCACACACATTTACAATAAGGCACACGGTGACATATGCAAATAGTTAAAGGGCAGACTATATTGTTAAAGATCCGTACAGAGTTATGGAGTTATCTTAAGGACACAAAATTGTATAAAAGGGGAAAATCGGACAAGAAACCTTGGAAATGGACTATGCTCTTGTGTACTGCAATTCTCGTCCATAATGTCTACCCACCTATGAAGCTTCAAGGTTATATGTCTCATTGTGCATGAGTTATGCTCAGGACAAAACTTAATTGAATATGTAATTAAACAACGGGCAATAACTCCAAAAATATGATTGCAGAATTAAGATCCTTGTGCACTGCAATTCTCCTTTGTGAGGTCTATTCACCTATGAAGTTTCAAGATTATATGTCTCATAGTGCATGAGTAATGCTTTCTAAAAAAAAAAAAAGTATGAAATAAAAAAAAATGAAATTTAACAAAGGGCAATAACCAAAAATTTGATGTGCAGAGTTACAGTTCTTGTGCATCACACTTCTCCTCCATCTATCACATGTGAAGTTTCAAGTTAATAGCTTTGATACAATGTGATTATGCTCCGACAAAAAAATAATTATGAAATTTGACAAAGGGCCATAACTCCGAAATATGATGCGCAGGGTTATAGTTATTTGCACTACACTTCTCCTCCACGAGATCTATCCACCTGCGAAGTTTCAAATTAATAGCTTTAAGACTTTCTGAGTTATGCTCCGGACAAAAAGTGTGACAGACGGACAGACAGACAACTAAGACAAAAACATGTCTCCCCCACATTAATATGAGGGGAGACATAATTAGGAAACCTTGGTTATCTCCGTGAAAGGCCATGAGGTCCGAAATGTAGCGGAACCATTACAAATAAGGCCGTGAATGCATTGCCCCTCTAGTGTTTTGCAACGATGATTATATTTTACATATTTATTCTTACACAGGTACCAACGATGATTGGAAGCACGGGTGGAAAATCTGTTACTTCTACAACCATATCTGAAGAGCGTGAACTTATCCTAGATTACGTGGACACACCCTCTTCACACCATGGATGAAGAACTTATGCTTCAGGACTCTTTTGCTGAAGATCAACTACCTTCAACCGAACCGAATGATAAATCACTTTCGTTCCTTTCACAAAAAGAGCTTATCCCACCACCGAACTCTCTTTCAGATAGTCCGACAAAATGTAAGACTAATGAAACACTTCCGCCTGAAACAGACCGAATTTTGTCGGAAATTTCCGAATTTCTTATGTCCGAGAATGAGGTCACCGAATGAGACCGACGAATGATGGAACTCGCCGAAAAGTTAAAACTTCAACGTGAAGAGTATGAAAAATGGGAGAGTAATTTACAAAGTGGTGTCACACCACTACTTTTTGTCCCTATATAATCTATAGTAACTTGGCCGACTTTCGAGGCCTGTTCCTACTTTCCAAATGTTCGTTGGAATATTTCTGGTCTAGTTTCATGTAGACCATTCATAAATCAACAGATTTAGGCACAAAAAAATATATCATTAAGGAAATGGCGTTTCACAAATTTCACATTTCCCGGCTACCTGTCAAAATTTCCAAAACAAACATGACCTCTGAGCCGCATTACCTCTGCAGCTCTCCCAACATCCTGTATTAAATGCAAGTTGTTGGTCAAAAATACATGTATCTCACCACACAGGCTAAATGTGTTGCAGTTATTCAGTGTTTTCTGGGGAAAATATGACTTTGATGTCCATCCTTTCATTTTTCATTAGGTACTACTTCAGCACCCTACGACCCGGAAGTACTTTGATAGTGGTGTGACACCTATATAAAACCCAAATTTGAAATATACATGAAAATTATGCCCAAAATAACTTATTTATTATATTTGCAACAAAATAAAACCCTGATCAGATTTCTCAGTCAAGTCTAAGGTCACATTCAACTGTTTTAGAGAGTGGCAGATTGTACACTGTATTTGGTCATTTTAAATGCATTCTAATCATGCAGGGTATACTTTCAAAATCAGTCATATTTTAATTAATAACCAATGGATTTTGATGAAATAAAGTGCACTCTGTTTCAAACATCATATTTTATCATTTAAACCCCATTATTGGTCACCTGATTGAAGGGAAATACCCAAAAAATTAGAAAAGCAGAGAAAAATGGATTTTTTTTAGGGCTAAAATAAGAAAAAAATACTATTTAATTATTTCTCTTTTTTTTTTAAAATTTTTTTTCATTTGAAAGTGGGCCAGAATCAATCCCAGACATGTTACTGCATCAGGACATAAACAGGGGTTACCTAGGTAGCTGTACTTAAGCAACATCAAAGGACATGTGTATAGGTCTAGGTGCACGTCTAGCCGGGGCTGGGGAGGATGTCTCCCCTACCCCTCAAGGGCCCCCCGGGGGTCAGCTACTGGTTGGGCAGCATTAAATCAGTAGGTGTGGCTACTGTCTGGACCTTGACCTTATACAGGGGGTGGTACTGAGTATACCCAAATCATATCTGAATGCACCAGAGAAGACTAACTGCCAATTTCTACAACTATGGTCCTAGGCGAGAGGAAACGCAAAGCTGCTGGGATTTTCTTCCAGAAGAACAACCAACTGAGACCATTTAAGAAGAAATGACCTTCTGAGGCAGGATGTGAAGAAGACGCCTACAGCACAGCATCTACAGGCCACCACCCAGACGATGAAGAAGACCACCATCAATACAGGCTACGACTTAATCTGCAAATGGAAGATAACTTCATTTCAGGAAACCGCGTCATACACCTTCCGCGGCTTCTCTCCATGATGAATGCAGTTTACAGCGACCATGAAGACACAGGCTGCAGTCAACTAGAAGTGGACCTGTACCAGGAGCAGAAGTATGGACTGGGAAGCAAGTTCATTTTCAAGTGCAAATCTTGCACTTACATTTCAAAGAGAATGAAAACCTATGACGAGATAGCAGGGACAAAGAAGGCCGTCATCAACACTTCCTTGGCGTCAGCCATAATGGACACTCCTATGGGCATCTCTCTGGCTGAGCAGCTGTTTACCCAGATGGACTTACCGTTCCCAGCTACAAGTCATCTTCAACGGCTAACATCAACTGTCAGCAGTGAGGTCGTCAAAATAAATAAAGAAGACATGTCCGAGAAGCGGTGCCTTGTGGAACGCCATGCACTTGCAGCCGGTGCCAGAGACCCGAAACAGCTCGACCTCTCCATTGACGCCCGGTACAACAGTTCTCGGATGACGTCATCATACAAACCTGGGCAGAGCGCTTCCCAAGCCTACACAGTAGCTGTAGAGAACCACACTGATAAGAAGTACATCGTGGGCCTGGTTATGGAAAACAAGCTCTGCTGGACTGGTGCCGTGCTAAGGAATAAAGGTTTGACTGTCACCTGCCCTGGTGGACATGCCGGATACACAGCCAACCTAGCCTACTTCACCCCCCACTCAGGAAGGAGAATGGCATATGAGCTTGCTGAAGACCTGTCCATGGAAGGGTACTTTGTCCGAACCCTGACGACTGACGGCGACACCAAATCTTACCTTGGGATGCAGGACTTCTACCAGAAGCTAGACGCAGCCTGGGAAGTTTCAAGGCAGGCAGATCCAAATCATCTGGCGGTGACGCAAGAGAGAAAAATGAGATCTGCAGAATTTAGCAAAGGAATGTTCCCGCTGACCACTAAACTTGGGCGAAAGAAGGCACAGGCAGCTCTGGCACATGACGTCAAGGCCAGATGCAATGCTGTTATAAAAGAGATGGCAAGATTGGGAGGCGGAGATATTACAGAATTTATATTGCGCTTACCTGACATCCAGCGGGCTACCATTGAATGCTATGCCGGGAACTGCAGCTTCTGTCATCAATCAGCCCTGGTCTGCTCTGGTGAAGGTCACAACTCCTGGTGGTACATGTCCATGATCCTGGGCCCAAATGACATCACACACCTGAAGATGAACGAAAATGACAAGTCACTGCTTGCTGTGATACTAAAAATGAGATTGAGTGAAGAGGCGGTCTACAAGGTGTCATCTAGAACATCAACACAGAAGTGTGAGGCCTCCAACCGAGCAACTTTAGCCACCATGCCGAAGTCCCAGAACTACCCCAGGTCATTTGAGGCTCGGCTAGCTCTTCAAACCCTGAGAGCAAACAACTCAGTTTACTCAGCAGTGAGGATGAAGGTGGGCCGCCTCACAAGGACTTGTCTATCTGCAGCTTCAAGAAAGCGCCTTCTTCACATATCAAGGAAGGCAAGCTACCACAAGTCTTACAAGACAACCAGAAGGTATAAGGCAAAGGGAAGAGCTCAAAGGGCCCAGATGGAGTTCGAACACCGGCGGACTCAAGAAACCCACCACCAGGAGGAGCCTGGTTATGTAAAGGGGCTGCTTGACAGCAATCTGCACTCCTACGCCTCAACTTCTGCAACAAACCAGTAGCAGCAGCCTGCCCTACAGAATAGAGCACAGCAGAAAAAATCAAAACATAAAGAAAAAAAAAAGCTCTGTCTGGTGCATAGCAGCACCACTGATGAGGTCTGATGCTGACCGAAACAGTGCTATATAAAAGAAAAATATAAACTCATGTATCAATATCTGTTTGGAAAATTCAGGGGGGGGGGAGAGAGAGAGAGAGACAGGGTTCAAAATCAAAATTAAAGATAATTAAAGAAGATATTTATACGTGAGTATCAACACCAAGTAACCAACATAAAAACATAACCCCTACTTCATTTTTAAACAATTACCCTCTAAAATCACTCCCAGCTGAGGTACACAAGGCACTCAGGCTCACGCCTACCACTCCCGTTTATGTGACCGGAACACACCCCCAGCTCAAAACAACGCTTTCTGTTGTTATTCGTGTAATTTTCCTCCAAGTTAAGATGCAGAAATCTAAAATTAGCCCAATTTCATATATAAAAATATTAAAATATTAATAATTTAAAAAAAATAAACATACCTATTTTTTTAAACATATTATCCAATTTCCATGTATTCAATGTACATGTTGTCCAAATTTGATGTCAATCCATTGAAAAATGGCTCTGTAATTCAATTTCTTCTACTTTCATTTTCTATTCATATATTAAACCCAAATTTGAAATATACATGAAAATTATGCCCAAAATAACTTATTTATTATATTTGCAACAAAATAAAACCCTGATCAGATTTCTCAGTCAAGTCTAAGGTCACATTCAACTGTTTTAGAGAGTGGCAGATTGTACACTGTATTTGGTCATTTTAAATGCATTCTAATCATGCAGGGGTATACTTTCAAAATCAGTCATATTTTAATTAATAACCAATGGATTTTGATGAAATAAAGTGCACTCTGTTTCAAACATCATATTTTATCATTTAAACCCCATTATTGGTCACCTGATTGAAGGGAAATACCCAAAAAATTAGAAAAGCAGAGAAAAATGGATTTTTTTTAGGGCTAAAATAAGAAAAAAATACTATTTAATTATTTCTCTATTTTTTTCTAATTTTTTTTTATTTGAAAGTGGGCCAGAATCAATCCCAGACATGTTACTGCATCAGGACATAAACAGGGGTTACCTAGGTAGCTGTACTTAAGCAACATCAAAGGACATGTGTATAGGTCTAGGTGCACGTCTAGCCGGGGCTGGGGAGGATGTCTCCCCTACCCCTCAAGGGCCCCCCAGGGGTCAGCTACTGGTTGGGCAGCATTAAATCAGTAGGTGTGGCTACTGTCTGGACCTTGACCTTGAGTTAACCCAAATCATATCTGAATGCACCAGAGAAGACTGACTGCCAATTTCTACAACTATGGTCCTAGGCGAGAGGAAACGCAAAGCTGCTGGGATTTTCTTCCAGAAGAACAACCAACTGAGCCCATTTAAGAAGAAATGACCTTCTGAGGCAGGATGTGAAGAAGACGCCTACAGCACAGCATCTACAGGCCACCACCCAGACGATGAAGAAGACCACCATCCATGCAGGCTACGACGTAATCTGCAAATGGAAGATAACTTCATTTCAGGAAACCGCGTCATACACCTTCCGCGGCTCCTCTCCATGATGAATGCAGTTTACAGCGACCATGAAGACACAGGCTGCAGACAACTAGAAGTGGACCTGTACCAGGAGCAGAAGTATGGACTGGGAAGCAAGTTCATTTTCAAGTGCAAATCTTGCACTTACATTTCAAAGAGAATGAAAACCTATGACGAGATAGCAGGGACAAAGAAGGCCGTCATCAACACTTCCTTGGCGTCAGCCATAATGGACACTCCTATGGGCATCTCTCGGGCTGAGCAGCTGTTTACCCAGATGGACTTACCGTTCCCAGCTACAAGTCATCTTCAACGGCTAACATCAACTGTCAGCAGTGAGGTCGTCAAAATAAATAAAGAAGACATGTCCGAGAAGCGGCGCCTTGTGGAACGCCATGCACTTGCAGCCGGTGCCAGAGACCCGAAACAGCTCGACCTCTCCATTGACGCCCAGTACAACAGTTCTCGGATGACGTCATCATACAAACCTGGGCAGAGCGCTTCCCAAGCCTACACAGTAGCTGTAGAGAACCACACTGACAAGAAGTACATAGTGGGCCTGGCTGTGGAAAACAAGCTCTGCTGGACTGGTGCCGTGCTAAGGAATAAAGGTTTGACTGTCACCTGCCCTGGTGGACATGCCGGATGCACAGCCAACCTAGCCTACTTCACCCCCCACTCAGAAAGGAGAATGGCCTATGAGCTTGCTGAAGACCTGTCCATGGAAGGGTACTTTGTCCGAACCCTGACGACTGACGGCGACACCAAATCTTACCTTGGGATGCAGGACTTCTACCAGAAGCTAGACGCAGCCTGGGAAGTTTCAAGGCAGGCAGATCCAAATCATCTGGCGGTGACGCAAGAGAGAAAAATGAGATCTGCAGAATTTAGCAAAGGAATGTTCCCGCAGACCACTAATCTTGGGCAAAAGAAGGCACAGGCAGCTCTGTCACGTGACGTCAAGGCCAGATGCAATGCTGTTATAGAAGAGATGGCAAGATTGGGAGGCGGAGATATTACGAAATTTATATCGCGCTTACCTGACATCCAGCGGGCCACCATTGAATGCTATGCCGGGAACTGCAGCTTCTGTCATCAATCAGTCCTGGTCTGCTCCGGTGAAGGTCACAACTCCTGGTGGTACATGTCCATGATCCTGGGCCCAAATGACATCACACACCTGAAGATGAACGAAAATGACAAGTCACTGCTTGCTGTGATACTGAAAATGAGATTGAGTGAAGAGGCGGTCTACAAGGTGTCATCTAGAACATCAACACAGAAGTGTGAGGCCTTCAACCGAGCAACTTTAGCCACCATGCCGAAGTCCCAGAACTACCCCAGGTCATTTGAGGCTCGGCTAGCTCTTCAAACCCTGAGAGCGAACAACTCAGTTTACTCAGCAGTGAGGATGAAGGTGGGCCGCCTCACAAGGACTGGTCTATCTGCAGCTTCAAGAAAGCGCCTTCTTCACATATCAAGGAAGGCAAGCTACCACAAGTCGTACAAGACAACCAGAAGGTATAAGGCAAAGCGAAGAGCTCAAAGGGCCCAGATGGAGTTCGAACACCGGCGGACTCAAGAAACCCACCACCAGGAGGAGCCTGATTATGTAAAGGGACTGCTTGACAGCAATTTGCACTCCTACGCCTCAACTTCTGCAACAAACCAGTAGCAGCAGCCTGCCCTACAGAACAGAGCACAGCAGAAAAAATCAAAACAAAAAAACATAAAGAAAAAAAAAAGCTCTGTCTGGTGCATAGCAGCAACACTGATGAGGTCTGATGCTGACCGAAACAGTGCTATATAAAAGAAAAATATAAACTCATGTATCAATATCTGTTTGGAAAATTCAGGGGGCGGGGGAGAGAGAGAGAGAGAGAGAGACAGGGTTCAAAATCAAAATTAAAGATAATTAAAGAAGATATTTATACGTGAGTATCAACACCAAGTAACCAACATAAAAACATAACCCCTACTTCATTTTTAAACAATTACCCTCTAAAATCACTCCCAGCCGAGGTGGACAAGGCACCCAGGCTCACGCCCACCACTCCCGTTTATGTGACCGGAACACACCCCCAGCTCAAAACAACGCTTTCTGTTGTTATTCGTGTAATTTTCCTCCAAGTTAAGATGCAGAAATCTAAAATTAGCCCAATTTCATATATAAAAATATTAAAATATTAATAATTTAAAAAAAATAAACATACCTATTTTTTTAAACATATTATCCAATTTCCATGTATTCAATGTACATGTTGTCCAAATTTGATGTCAATCCATTGAAAAATGGCTCTGTAATTCAATTTCTTCTACTTTCATTTTCTATTCATATAGGTGTCACACCACTACTTTTTGTCCCTATATAATCTATAGTAACTTGGCCGACTTTTTGTTGCCATTATCATTGTGTATAAGTTAAATGATGATTGCTTAACAACTGCAATTATGCTACAGTGTAACAAGTAACTGGTATTGCACACAACATGAGTCCCCTATCAGTAATGTGCATAATATTTCTGTTATCATAGCAACTATAATTTTTGTCCAAGAAAAAAAACACCAACAAAGTGATGTGCAGAATTTCCATACTGCCATCTATTCATACACCAAATTTCATATTATCTAAAGCGGTTATTAAGTTATCGAGGGATCCAGATTTCCGGACATCCAGACAGACAGAGGGCAAACCTATAGTCCCCTACTTTGTAAACTCCAGTAAGGGGACTAATAAAAGGTAAAATCTAGCATTTTTTTATATAAAAAGGGACATAACTCCTGACCTAATTTGCTAATATCAAGCGTTATTGAACCTTGCTAGAGATAAGTCATGAACTTTGAAGATAATTGCTTCAAAAATAAATACCAAGTGACATGTGGCATTATTTAATTTTAAAAGGGGCATAACTCCTGGCCTAATATCAGCTATAATATGAGAGATTATGGCCATAGACATTGTCATTCATAAAGTTTGAAGATGAATTGAAGATGCAAGAAAGTTTGCTAACTAACTGTGGATGACAGCAGACAGATGGACATTAGACATTTAATGATCCTAATAGCTCATTCTCAGCATGTGCCAACAAAATAAGGTATACCTCAAGTATATGCCTAAGATGACCATATATCCCTTGTTATCATATTTACCTTGATGTGTTAAGGATGCAGTCATGGTTCTTGCTTCACTATAGGAGACCCATAAGTTGAAAATAGAAGCTACAGGGCCTCAACCATCTGGCAAACAACTGCTGTCATCACCAAGAACTATTTGAACAGGAAGTCTGTTTACAAAAGGAACATGCCACATTCTCATAGTAATGTATTTAATTTCAAAATTAAAATGTATTCTTTTTTTAATATAAATGAAAAATGAGGAGTCCAAAGGCAAGATTCAATTCATAAAACACTGAATTTTAACTGGTTTTCTTGGAATTTCATCTCTATGATGCTTATAGAATTTGTGGGGTTTTACGACCCACTGACAGTATTTCATTCATTTGGTGACTATGTCTACTATAAAGACATACATTTCAGTATCACACTGCAGAAATGTAGCATGAGACCACATCCAGTCACATTATCCTGACACCTGCTTAACCAGTCCTGGAACTACCCTTTCATGCTAAGAGCCAAGCAAGAGAGCTACATGTATACCAATATCATTTTTAAGACTTTCTTGGTGAGGGATCAAACCCATGACCTCCAAGTTCCAGGCTAGATGTTTACCATACAACAACCATACCGATCATGTTTATAGTTTATTGTTACATTATTGGACAATTATATATTATCTAGTTCCTAAAAATATGATCTGTCAAAATATTTTCTCCTAACCGGCAAGGATATTGAAGGAATTAAAATTCTGTTTACAAGAAACATTAAAATGGACTATCTTTTTTACCTCTGTTAAAACAATTATTACAAAAAAGAAAGGTCCAATATAAAAACTCTTCTACATCTGAATTTTACACATACAAAGGAGTGCTAGAGACAAGAATTGCATCTCACCTAAGTCTGCTCTCAGCAGATTTCCTGCCCATCACCAGCTTTAAGGTCTGTTAAGCAACTTCAGCACCAACATGGCATGGTAAATTAGGCCTCTATATACCATTTTATCATTGCTGCACCAATTGCAGAAATTATGACATTTCTGTTCCCAGCAGATTTCTTATGGGCATCTTTAACATTCTTGCACTGCAGTTGGAAAGAAAGGTATTAAAGAGAACAAATATTAATATAAGCTTACTGTTTTACATGTATCAAAGAAATAATCAGTATTTATATGTATTTTGTTGTGAATTAAACAACAGTATCTAGTTCAGATGCATATTATCATATCACGAGCGTAAAGCCGGTATGATATTATAATTTGCACCTGACTAGGAACATGTGGTTAAATACACAACAAAACAAAGATAGACAGAGATTTTTTCGATTCTAACTCAGTATTCGTCATTTTCCATCCACATTATTTTCTTGAAACATGGAAGCTACCAGCCAAATTACTTCGTAATGCAGTTCTCAATATAGAAACGATGATAATAAATATAGAAAGACACATTATTTCATATTTAGCTATACTTTTTTAATTTTCTTAACCTATTGTTTTATATCATATATTTATGTCCTGTACTAGCTGCCCGATATAATCATCATCACAACATCAAGTGGAGCATTTTTTATAATTGTCAACATGCATGCAGTGACAGGCTATGCCTTGTTGCAAATTTACAGTTTTTTCCCTTCTGTTTAGAAAGAAAGATAAGATTGATGTTAGAAAAGATAATTTCAGCTGACTATAAAAGCATTTTACAAATTTTTACATTCAAAGTTTCCCAATGAAAGTCATCAGTTTTGAACCAGTTGTAAAATTTAAGTGCATCAAACCCAATATATACCATGTTTTATAATGTATTAAAAAAATACTTCGAAGTAAAACATGAACAAGTATAACAGTACTGACTAACACTAGAATAGTAATTTGCCCCAGGCTGTGAAAAACTCCACCGGTCCTCAACCCCCAGATTGGCAGTATGCTGTAATAAAGCAAGTCATAGCTGTCAACAGTAAAACAAACCAACATGACTCAAAACTAGGATTTGCACTATGTTCCAGTGGTAACAGACAACAGGAATGTGATCCTTATGTGTCACCTTTGTTTATAGCAGGTGACTCAAAATCCTGCTGCAATGCCTTTAATATCAAACCATTATTTTTAGCTGACCTGTGTACAGTTAAACCTGTATTAGAGGCCAAGTGTATTAAGTGGTCAACCTACATTTACCAGTCAGTTTTGATATTACCTAACTATTGTATTTTGCTACATGTTTAACTTTCATTTAGCAGCCACTTCTGTTAAGTGGACACTTTCTCTTGTTCCCCTGACTGACCGCTGAAGGTATAGCCCCTGTAATGGTTCCGCTACATTTCGGAATTCATGACCTTTCACAGAAATAACCTAGGTTTTCTAATGTTTCATTAGAGTACCTTGGTTATCTTGACAGACATAAAGTGGTCCAAGACGTAGCGGTGTTTGTCGACTTTACCGGAAGTGAATTACAAGGCATAAACCTTAAGACATGTTTGACTGTACTTGCAGCAAGAGTGCTTAAATGAAAGAGATTAAAATATACCTGTCTATGACAGCCAAAAAAAGACTGGAAAAACCCTCACACAAAAAACCACAAGGCCACAGGTTGATGTCGTCACTGCATCAGAGACACGGCTGACACCAAATGAAAAGAATCATTAGATCTGGTCAAAAAGAAAATGAAAGGACCAGAATACCAAGACATCAATGGAGAGGTCAGGACAAATTGCCAGACTTTACAGACCAGTCAAGATTTTGGAAAGAAATTACAGAAAGATGACTGAAATTTGAAATAGCTTTTATTTTTTTCTCAAAAGAAATATATAATCATGAAATTTTAAATGAAATTTGTGTTTTTCTTATAATGTTGATGATGATCTGAAATTTCCTATGACATATACAACCTATAATATGGTAATTGTTTTGTTAAATTAATACTTTTTTCATAACATTTCATAATTTCCCAATTTCTGATTTGTAATGCGTCACTAAATTCCCCCAATTAGAAAGCCACAGTTTGTAAAAAGAAAAAAAAAACACAAAAAAACTAAAAATATCACTGTGATTGGAATAGAAAAAAAAAATTATAAAGCAAATGCCTTGACTAATATGAAATAAGCATGCAGTAAAAAAACAGTTCTAAACATGATCACTATCACATCAACTTTTTTATCTTTTGATCGTGGCCAATTTTGACCCAAGAGCTATGATTTGAAGTTTGATAAGGGACCACTACTTGTAGGCATTGACAACCACCAAATATCTAAGGAGCCATGTACTGGCCAGCTGCAGGACTCAAGCTTACCTCTACACCGACTGGGCCTGGCCCTGGTACTGCTCTGCGTCTGCCCCAACCTTTTCCCCAAACAATCCTAACACCATAAACAAGAGCTGCAATTTGTAACAGAAAGAAAAATTGAGATGTTATGGACACCGCCTTCAGGAGGCTGCAATCTGTAACAAAGAAAAATTGAGATGTTATGGACACCGCCTTCAGGAGGCTGCAATCTGTAACAAAGAAAAATTGAGATGTTATGGACACCGCCTTCAGGAGGCTGCAATCTGTAACAAAGAAAAATTGAGATGTTATGGACACCGCCTTCAGGAGGCTGCAATCTGTAACAAAGAAAAATCGAGATGTTATGGACACCGCCTTCAGGAGGCTGCAATCTGTAACAAAGAAAAATTGAGATGTTATGGACACCGCCTTCAGAAGGCTGCAATCTGTAACAAAGAAAAAATGAGATGTACATTAGGAATACAACTTTCTGAAAGGGATGAGAAAGTAACTTAGTGCAGAGAGGTCAAAGGAGAGAAATAAAAGAAAAAAGGGATTGACTTGACTTGACTTAACTATTTAAATTTACCGTTGCTTCGACATTATTTCAGTCATATAGCAACGTCCAGCTAATTACAGTTGGAGGAAGACAGAAATTAGATAGCAAACTATTTTAGAAATATGAAGGATAGAAAATTAAGATATGCTTACCAAAGAGAAAACAATTTACCTTGGAGAACTGGTAAGTTAAGTAACATGAAGAGGAACAGAAAAGCAGAGAATCTGAGTATTAACCAATAAATTTGGGCCCAAAAAATCACCAGTTTTCAGAATTATGGGGTACCTAGAAGCAACTTTTGAAAACTCAAAATGTTGGTACCAAAATTGGTACCACACTAATGAATTAAAACCACTTAGCTTCAATAAAGTCATCTTTTAATAAGTCCAGGTCCAATTTCCTTGGGCATCTGCAGCAAAAGAGTGGACTTCTGCAGCAGAATTAAGAGTATAAACATATTATTTTTAACAAAAGAGAAATCAACAAGATAATTATTTCAAACTTTATAATAACCAGTTTTTAACCCTTTCCCTCATATAGACTCATTTTGACGCACTCAGTAGGTACCACATAAAGCCTGATCTGCAGAAAACCACAGTTAAACCTTACCAAATTTAATTACAAAATCCTCATTTCCAGACCACTGAGGAGCAGCAAACAGCGTTTTATGCTGTTCGCATAGGTCTTTTCATGGGGTCCTCTATGAGGGAAAGGGTTAACTGCAACTGCATGTGGTGCATAACAATCAACTAATTTATTTGAGATGTAAGAAGTCTGAGTGATAATGCAGACAAATATATTAAAGTTATTGGGAAAAGAAGGCTTTGTCAGTATATATAGAAAGCTATAATGTCAGGAGTCCCCACTGGTAACCCCACCTCCCATGAAGAATTTGTGCCAGTTCATGAAACAAGAAAATAATGGAAATGGGTTCTGATCTTCGAACTGCACTGACTTTTCAAGCATGCATATGATTGATGCGCAATTTTAAATGGTATATGAAACAATGGATTTTTTTTTGCTGTGCACACTGTGTAGAATTTGCACTTTGGTATTTTTGTGCAAACAGGAAACCCTGATTCAACCACTCCTATGGCAGCTGTCTTATCTGGGTCTCTGTTTGCCAAATCACCCCTACTAAACAGTGGCGCTTTCACATTTTGGTGATCTGTTTAAATGAGAGCCCTCGACACTTCTGTTGAAGAACCCCTGGCTCTAGCATTAAAAAAACAGTTAAAGGTAATGCACTTGTTTTGTGGATAAAAGCTAAAACGACACATCAAGTAATTTGCAGAGTGCCCATGTAAATAAAAAGAATAACCAGAAAGGAGTTGCACAGTAATTTTTGCACTTGCCAGTTACAGTGTAGATTATATGCCTGTGAGTGACACTACATTTGTACAAATGTATTTCACACTTTCTGCCTATTGAATATTCAGGGAGATGAAATGACTTTTCGTTTATTATCAGGGCGATGAAACGGATGATCGACAAAATGACTGTTTCAATGCAACTAGTTAATTTTTTTCTGTCAAATTATAAACATATATAATACATCAAAGTATCAGTGTTGTATATTTCATTTAGATGCGCATATAAATAAATAAATCATGAAACTTTTCCGGATATTTATCAAACACCCCTCATTTGAGAATTTTTGAATTGATGAACAGAGGAAGCTGTGCATATATTGCAGGTAAAGAATTCCAAAGTTTTGGGCCTGAAAAATACAGACTTCAATGGAATAGTTTCTTCACATGGTTTAGGTATTTGATGTCAGGATAATCTTAATGTATTGTGAATTGGTGTTGTTTTTCTCACTCTTTTTTAGTTTGTTTTGTTTTGTAGCTCTACTGACAGCTGATGGGGATAAATTATATGACAATTAATGACAAACTTTTTCAAAAGTGCCTTCATTAGAGATTAAACGATGATCATTTATAAATATAATCGATGATTGATTGAAAACTGCTGAGGTCTGTGATCATTGATTGTGTTCCTTCAAAATCAATTTCTCTAATTCTATCCATGTCAGTTGTACCAAGAGATAGAAGAAAAAAAGAAAGAAACAGCTAGTATTAACAGTAATTCTACTCCATTTCTGAAATCTATTACTTTAATAGACTGCTTATTATTGTCTCTTGTAATTATGTTTGTTTGTTGGGTGAATGTCCCACCAACAGTATTTCAGTCATTTGGGGATGATGTCTACTTGAGACGGATATATAGTGCTGCCACACTGCTGTATCATGCCGCAGACATGTGGCATGATACCACACCCAGTCACATTATCCGGACACCAGGCCAAACAAACCTGCCAAACAAACTACGTACCCTTATATGCTGAGCGCCAAGCAAGGAAGATATAACAGCTAGTACCATTTTTTACGACTTTGGTATGTTGCGGCCGGGGATCGGACCCATGTCCTCCCGCACCTGAGGTGGATGCTCTAATCACTCGGCCACCGATTCTATTCCTTGATAGTATCTCCAGGACCTGATTCACCAGGGGGGACATGTGCATCCCCCCAGCTGGCTTGGTCATACAAATTTCTAGGCTATATTTCGATGAAATTGTCATGATTTGGGTAAATTTTTGTGCTCTGTTGTGGAAATCTCCATTGTGTGCCCCTTGTTCCTCACCTGACCAGTCACCAGGCCCCTGCTACTTCTGAGCTAGACCCTCTACTGATAGAGCATCTGCTGTCACATGGCAACATCACATATTGACTGTGAATGCTTTAATCTGAATCAGTGAGACGCTTCCAACTTTTTTTTATTGGTATATTGAAATGAAATTTTGATGTTACTAAGTTCTCTAGCTGGATTCGAACTTGCAAGCTAGTAATTCAATAAATATTGGAAATTCAATAACATGACTTTGCACAGGTATAGGCAAAAATAAAAAATTCAACCCAAGCAATATTATCATATCGCTCAAGGCTTAGATCCTTTGCACACCTGAATGATCACTATGAAGAATTGAACAAGAGCTGTCAGAGAGACAGCGCACTTGAATATTCTCATGCAGTGCTTTATAGTAAAAAAAAAAGCCATGCTGAATCATGCAAGGGCCATATATCTTTCAAAATACATGATATTGTCTGTTCTTTTCTACTCATTGCATTTATAGAATAAGTATACAAAGTATCAAAGCAATAACATGACTGAAATATTTATGTGTGTATTTTTATATGGACACTAAATACATTTGTAAAGTTTCAAGTGAATTGTGGAGATTGAATTTGCATGCATAATCTTAACCAGGAATTTCTAAGTTCACAGAGGGGAATAATTCCATTAAAATCCATGCTACAGTTATGGGTCTTGGTCAGTGAGCTACAATTATGACCCAAAATACATTTGTAAAGTTTCAAGTGAATACCTTTGGTGGTTGTGGAAATTGAATTTGCATGCATAATCTTATCCAGGAATTTCTGATTTCACAATGGGGAATAATTCAGTAAAAATCCATGCTAGAGTTATGGGCCTTGGTCAGTGAGCTACAGTTATGATATAAGAAGATAGAAAAACTTGCATGCAAATTTAAACCTTATATATAACCTTGAGTGTTACACCGACGCCAGGATGAGTAGGATAGCTTTCACAAGCTAAAAATAAACAATTTTGTTCTGTTGTATGTTGTTGTACAAAACCTAAACAGAATTTACCATCCAGTTTCATTTTTTTTATCTAAAGGTATCATTTTTAGAAATAAATAAAAGAAAGAAATATGTAATATCCTCTTTACGAAAAATGTTTTGCAATTGATTATAAACAAATAACAGCATTCGGCGAACAAACCCTGACTGAAATATGTAATAAATTCTTACCATACCAAACCCATTTTATACACTGGTCTAATGTTTTTTTTTGTTTTGGTTTTGTTTTTCATATTCAAAATATGCACTTATAATTGCTAAAATCTATGAAGGAGATCTATTTCTGTTGATCTTGCCAAATTAAAAAGACTTTTACCAAGTGGTTTTGATTTTTTTTAGTCATTCAATATACCAGGTACCATATTTGTTAATTATTAAATTTAGCATAATTTATCCAGTAAATACCTATACCAGTGCCAGATCCAGTTCAGGCTAGTGGGGATGGGGGTGCTATATTAAATATATCAAAACTATGTAGGCAGTGACAATGCAAGCGGCTCACCGCTTTGCCCGAGCCATGAGAAGGGTGTAACTCTGGTTTCATTGGGGTAACTGGGTAACTCCCCTGCAAAAATTTTCAATTTAAAGCTGTGAAATAGTGCATTCTTGTGAGAGGTTTTGGGGGTTGTGTGTCTACATTTATGTATGGTCGGGGATTTTAGAGGGGGCATGCCAGTTGTGCCACCCTCCCCTCTTTGAATCCCCCAGTGGTTCATTACCATGCATACTTCAAATCCTCTCAACGTGTTTTGCTTATTAGTCTTATGCAGTCACTATATTTTATCATTCTTTTAAATTAGTGGGTTTTTTTTTCTGTTGTTTAGTAAGATATCATTTTTATTTTTCAATTCATTGATTATTTACTGAAGAAATAACATGGTTAATAACATGGAAATATACAAAAACTAATGAAAAAATTTAATAAGCTGTCGACAAGTGACTTGATACTACATCCAGTCAACTACATCCAGTCACATTGTCCAAACAGGATGAATTTTAACCAGTTCTGGATCTACCCTTATCTGCAAAACATCAATAAGTTCTTATTTCAATAATCAAAATTAAATGTTTATCATTATTTTGAAAAAAAATGAATACAATTTATATAGACGCATCATATTGCTGTAGGGTTTTATATTTTTGAAAGATTCTTCCAAAAAGATACTTAAGTAAATAAATAAATCCAGATCAAAAATTAATAAAAGTGCAAGCAGACCTGATGTTTGTTCATCGGTAAAACCGAGATGCAAGCAACATGCAAGCAAACTGATATATATGCAACCAGTAAAACCTAGATCAACCTGTAGGTTAAATGGTTTCTACTAAAAAACCTTGATCAACCTGAAGGTTATCTGAAATCTGCAACCAACTGAAACCCTGATCAGTCTGCAAGTTTACAACAGACAGATCAACAGATTTATTTAGATTTGTACAATAGAGTACATCATCATATACATATTTTCGAACAAATAAATGATAATGTCATGATTATCTGAAAATAAAATGGATGTAGTTATGGCTGGAGATAGAAATAAGACTATTAACTATATACTTAATGGGTTTATACTGATTGCATAAATCACTTAACATGCTTTTATACTCGATTCTTCAACCCACAAAATCTAAGATCAGCCCGTAATCTGATTTGTGCAATCAATATAAAACCATATCAGCATGCAAGTTAACTAACTTCTGCAACCAGTATAAACCCAAACTGATTAACCTAAATGATATAATAACTATGCAACCAGTATAAACCCAGATCAGCCTGAAAGTAAACTGACTTTTCAATGTCAGACTGACAAAGTCAGAATGTCACATGTAAGCTGATTGACTTGTACATGTAAGAAGGTAAAATGTTTTTGCCTGGATTCTGTTCCATAGTAATCTCAATGCTTGTTCATTACAATCTGATGTCAACTCGGTGTCAATCAACTGGAATAAATGAAGCCTCATTTTCAGTGTATCTTCAATCTTTCTAAAAAAATTTTGTTATGTGGGATACATTGTATGATACTATCACCACATTTATCGACGAATAAGGCATCATGCTTTTGGCAATTGACCAAAATGTGTAAACAATGATATATGAAATATGTTCAATCTTAAATTTATTTAAGTTGACAGTATGTATATAAATCAAACCATAATGCAAAATGGAATTTCATGTATACCCTTATAAACAATTGTGAAAAATAAAAGAAAAAATACATCAAGCATAATAATCATAAAATGTCTACATAAATTGCAATACTAGTAGTAAACGCATGAGGTTATTTTAGTGGGACACCATTTAACCCTTTCCCTCATAGAGGAAACCATGAAAAGACCTATGCGAACAACATAAAACCAGATCAGCCTGCGAGTAACTCGCAGGCTGATCAGGTTTTATGCTGTTCGCTGCTCCTCAGTGGTCTGGAAATGAGGATTTTGTAATTAAATTTGGTAAGGTTTAACTGTGGTTTTCTGCAGATCAGGCTTTATGTGGTACCTATTGAGTGTGTTAAAATGAGTCTGTATGAGGGAAAGGGTTAAAGAATGGGAGCTTTAAGTGATATGCATGTATGAAACACAATATTTCATCGCTGTGCAGATTGTATTGCATTAGCAATCAAAGGAGCTGTCTGATCAGGATCTGCTCAGTTTGCTGCTGTGTTTGCATCTACTTTTGGGAGTCTGACATACAAAGTTATTGTGGGCAGCAAATTCAGATTCCTTAATAAAACACAGGTCTTACAGCATTGCATAGTTCAAGAAACACAGGAATGCAGTTGTATTTAACGAAAGAAGAATAAGCAGCAAGCAGAAAAGAATTATGACCTTTATTCTTTGCAGCACTGAAGATTTTGATATAATAGATAAAATATACATGTATACACATTTACAATCTATTATTTTAACAGATTGAATTCCCTCACAGAAAAACATCTCATGCATTTGAAAACATTTATCATGTACTGCTTTATAAAGTGACCTAGGATAAATCTTGTAATGATGCAAATATAACACATTGATGATTGAAAATTTACCCAAATTTAATTTCTTATTGCTGGGCAAAACCTGATGCTAAATTTTATACATAACAAGTATGGTAAAGCTACAGAGAATGTTGCCCTAATGAAGAAAAAATCTGTATATCCATGGTTTCAGGTCCCCCCCAATACTTCCGAAGTATTGAGTATTGTCTGCTCGATGGCAGGGGTATCATCGGATGCCATCCGACTCAGTGTCGCCTGATTTTGGATATGCTTAATGTCATCTTTCATTGTATTGTTTTTTTTTTTTTTCATGTTAAACTTTTTCTTTTTTTTTTTAGTGTTTGAGTTAATAGAAAGTCACTTGTACCACTCACTGTGCTTAGTTGCACCAAAACTAACTCATCTTTCTTTTTTGTTATACCACACAATGTGCTTTGTTGCAAACCTTACTCATTCTTTTCCTTAGTTGTACCACTCAATGTGCTTTGTTGCAAACCTTACTCATTTTTTTTCTTTTGTTATACCACTCACTTTGCTTAGTTGCAAAACTTACGCATTCTTTGGATTTTGATAAGAATTTACTGACAACGGGTCAGTACCTTTCCATTATACTCATTGTTTTGGGTTATCTTTTTTAAATTTTAGTATTGGAGTTAATGGAAAATCATTGACATATATTTCCATTACACTCATTGTTTTGGGTAATATTTTGTTTATCTTTTTAACCACATATAGGGAAATATGTCTTCCCTTTTTACACCAATATTTATTCATTGTATTGGGTCACTCCTTTTCATTTTTGTATTGGACATGAAATGGTAAATAACAGGATATGATCGTTTCTCATTTTCGTGTTTTTTTTTTTTTATCATTTTTAACCATGTATAGGGAAATATATGGTACCACTTTTGTGGTATATATTGGCCTCCATCTCCTCCCCTTCAGCCATCCCTTTTCCACCGATATTTATTCATTGTATGGGTCACTTTTTAATTTTTGTGTTGTTATGGTAAGTAACAGGATATTGTTACTCATTTTAAAGTTGTTGTTTTTTCTTAGTATTTCAGTTAATAGAAAGTCACTGACAATGGGACAGTTTTATCTTTCCATTATACTCACAGTACCAGTTTTGGAGTTAATGGGAAGTTACTGACAATGGGTCAGTACTTTTCCATTATACTCATTGTTTTTGGTTTTTTTTTTTAAATTTAGACTTTAGTATTGGAGTTAATGGAAAATCATTGACAACGGAATATTTATCTTTCCATTATACTCATTGTTTTGGGTAATATTTTTTTTATCCTTTTTAACCACATATAGGGAAAATGTCTTCCCTTTTTACACCAATATTTATTCATTGTATTGGGTAACACTTTCATTTTTGTATTGGGCATGTAATGGTAAATAACAGGATATGATCGTTTCTCATTTTTTATTTTTTATTTTTTTTATTTTCTTTTTTTTTATCATTTTTAACCATGTATAGGGAAATATGTGGTACCACTTTGGTGGTACATATTGGCCTCCATCTCCTCCCCTTCAGCCATCCCTTTTCCACCAATATTTATTCATTGTATGGGTCACTCTTTCATTTTTGTGTTGGACATGTTATGGTAAGTAACAGGATATTGTTACTCATATTAAAGTTTTATTGTTTTTTTTCTTTGCATTTGAGTTAATAGAAAGTCACTGACAACGGGACAGTTTTATCTTTCAAATATACTCATTATACCACTCACTGTGCTTAGTTGCACCAAACCTTACTCATTTTTCTTAGTTATTCCACACAATGTGCTTAGTTGCACCAAACCTTACTCATTCTTTTTCTTAGTTATACCACTCAATGTACTAAGTTTCACCAAACCTTGCACATTCTTTTTCTTTATTTATACCACTCAATGTCTAAGTTTCACCAAACCTTCCATTCTTTTTCAGTTATACCACTCAATGTGCCTAGTTGCACCAAACCGTACTTATTCCATTTCTTTCTTTGGTGGTCAAACTCATTGATGTTGCACCGAATACAGATCAGTGCATTGCTGTCCCCCACCCTCCACTTGAGCTGACCTTTTTTCACCTTTCATATTGTATAGGATTGGGTTATTTTTCTATCACTTTTGGTTTACTTTATACCACCTTTTTTATTTGCTCTGGAGGCAAGGGCCGCAAATCCCTTTTCAGTTACACTGCCATTGCCATATCAGTTTTTGTTTCCTATCTATCCATCTTCTGATGGTCCTAACTATGGGGAAATTATCCTGTGACAGGTAAACCTTACTCATTCTTTTTTTAGTTATACCACTCACTGTGCTTAGTTGCACCAAACCTTACTCATTCTTTTTCTTAGTTATACCACTCTATGTGCTTAGTTGCACCAAACCTTACTCATTCTTTTTCTTAGATATACCACTCACTGTGCTTTGTTGCACCAAACCGTACTTATTCTATTTCTTTCTTTGGTGGTCAAACTCATTGATGTTGCACCAAATACAGGTCAGTGCATTGCTGTCCCCCACCCTCCACTTGAGCTGACCTTTTTCACCTTTCATATTGTATAGGATTGAGTCATTTTTTCATCACCTGTGGTTTACTTTATACCACCTTTTCTTTTGCTCTGGAGGCAAGGGCCGCAAATCCCTTTCAGTTACACTGCCATAGCCATATCAATTTTCCTTTGTTTTCTAACTATCCATCTTTTGATGGTCCGACCTATGGGGAAATTATCCAGTTGCAGGATTTTCCCCACCGAATGTCACTGACCTGAAACATGGTTAAAAGACATACATGTATTACATTTTATACATTTCACCACAGTTTCCAGATCTTGAAGCATCATTGTTCCAGATGACATCAAGTGTTTCTCTTCAGTTCCAATCAGCTACAAAACCTGCAAGTAGAAAAAATAACCTGCATTATATTCAAATACCATTAAGCCAGATTAGTTTATACCAGTGCCAAGTGACACCAAATCTTGTCTAATTTTACCTTTTTTGTATGTGTGTGTGATTATGGGGGTCAAACCAGCAGTGCTACTGCATTGCATATGGATCAGTGCATTGCTGTCCACCATCCTCCACTTGTTTTATCTTTCCATTTTACTCACTGTACCACTCACAGTGTTAAGTTGCACCAAACCTTACTCATTCTTTTTCTTTGGTTATACCAGTCACTGTGCTTAGTTGCACAAACCTTACTCATTCTTTTTTAGTTATACCACTCAATGTGCTTAGTTGCACCAAACCTTACTCATTCTTTTCCTTTGGTTATACCAGTCACTGTGCTTAGTTGCACAAACCTTACTCATTCTTTTTTAGTTATACCACTCACTGTGCTTAGTTGCACAAACCTTACTCATTCTTTATATTTATTTAAGCCACACAATGTGCTTAGTTGCAAACATTACTCATTCTTTTTCTTTGGTTATACCAGTCACTGTGCTTAGTTGCACAAACCTTATTCTTTTTTAGTTATACCACTCAATGTGCTTAGTTGCACCAAACCTTACTCATTATTTTTCTTTATTTATACCACTCACTGTGCTTAGTTGCAAACCTTACTCATTCTTTAGATTTGGATAAGAAGTTACTGACAACGGGTCAGTACCCTTCCATTACTCTTGTTTTTCTTTTTACACTTTTTTTTTTGGTGTTAATATTTTATTTATCCTTTTTAACCACATAGGGGAAATATGTCTTTCCTTTTTACACCCATATTTATCCATTATATTGGATCACTCTTTTTCATTTTTGTAATGGACATGTACTGTTCAGTAACAGTATATGATCGTTACTCATTTTAGTTTTTTTAAATCATTTTTAACCATGTATAGGGAAATATATGGTACCACTTTGGTGGTACATATTAACCTCCATCTCCTCCCCTTCAGCCATCCCTTTTCCACCAATATTTATTCATTGTATGGGTCACTCTTACATTTTTGTATTGGACATGTTATGGTAAGTAACAGGATATTGTTACTCATATCAAAGTTTTATTGTTTTTTTTTCTTTGCATTTGAGTTAATAGAAAGTCACTGACAACGGGACAGTTTTATCTTTCCATTATACTCATTATACCACTCACTGTGCTTAGTTGCACCAAACCTTACTCATTTTTCTTAGTTATTCCACACAATGTGCTTAGTTGCACCAACTTACTCATTTTTCTTAGTTATTCCACACAATGTGCTTAGTTGCACCATACATTACTCATTCTTTTTCTATAGTTATACCACTCAATGTGCTTAGTTGCACCATACATTACTCATTCTTTTTCTTTAGTTGTACCACTCACTGTGCTTACCCAAATTTAATTTCTTATTGCTGGGCAAAACCTGATGCTAAATTTTATACATAACAAGTATGGTAAAGCTAGAGAGAATGTTGCCCTAATGAAGAAAAAATCTGTATATCCATGGTTTCAGGTCCCCCCCAATACTTCCGAAGTATTGAGTATTGTCTGCTCGATGGCAGGGGTATCATCGGTTGCCATCCGACTCAGTGTCGCCTGATTTTGGATATGCTTAATGTCATCTTTCATTGTATTGGTTTTTGTTGTTTTTTTCATGTTAAACTTTATTTTTTTTTTTATCATTTTAATCATTTTTAGGGAAAGTTTTTTTTTTTTTTTTTTTTTTTTTTAGTGTTTGAGTTAATAGAAAGTCACTTGTACAACTCACTGTGCTTATTTGTACCAAACCTTACAAAGAAAATTCTTTTTTGTTATACCACTCACTGTGCTTAGTTGCACCAAACCTTACTCTGAATATTCTTAGTTATACCACACAATGTGTTTTGTTGCAAACCTTACTCATTCCTTTTCTTTTGTTATACCACTCACTTTGCTTAGTTGCAAACTTTACGCATTCTTTGGATTTGGATATGAAGTTACTGACAACGGGTCAGTACCTTTCCATTATACTCATTGTTTTGGGTTATCTTTTTTAAATTTAGATTTTAGTATTGGAGTTAATGGAAAATCATTGACAATGGGAAATATATATTTCCATACACTCATTGTTTTGGGTAATAATTTGTTTATCTTTTTAACCACATATAGGTAAATATGTCTTCCCTTTTTACACCAATATTTATTCATTGTATTGGGTCACTCCTTTTCATTTTTGTATTGGACATGTAATGGTAAATAAGAGGATATGATCGTTACTCATTTTCATTTTTTTTTATCATTTTTAACCACGTATAGGGAAATATATGGTACCACTTTGGTGGTACATATTGGCCTCCATCTCCTCCCCTTCAGCCATCCCTTTTCCACCAATATTTATTCATTGTATGGGTCACTTTTTAATTTTTGTGTTGTTATGGTAAGTAACAGGATATTGTTACTCATTTTAAAGTTGTTGTTTTTTCTTAGTATTTCAGTTAATAGAAAGTCACTGACAACGGGACAGTTTTATCTTTCCATTATACTCATTGTACCACTCAGTGTGCTTAGTTGCACCAAAACTTTTTTTTTATACCACTCATGTGCTTAGTTGCACCAAACTTACTCATCTTTTCTTAGTTATACCACTCATGTGCTTAGTTGCAACCTTACTCATTCTTTTCTTAGTTATACCACCAATGTGCTATTGCACAAACCTTACTCATTCTTTTTCCTGAGTTATACCACTCAATGTGCCTAGTTGCACCAAACCGTACTTATTCCATTTCTTTCTTTGGTGGTCAAACTCATTGATGTTGCACCGAATACAGATCAGTGCATTGCTGTCCCCCACCCTCCACTTGAGCTGACCTTTTTTCACCTTTCATATTGTATAGGATTGGGTTATTTTTCTATCACTTTTGGTTTACTTTATACCACCTTTTTTATTTGCTCTGGAGGCAAGGGCCGCAAATCCCTTTTCAGTTACACTGCCATAGCCATATCAGTTTTTGTTTCCTATCTATCCATCTTCTGATGGTCCTAACTATGGGGAAATTATCCTGTGACAGGTAAACCTTACTCATTCTTTTTTTAGTTATACCACTCACTGTGCTTAGTTGCACCAAACCTTACTCAGTCTTTTTTTTAGTTATACCACTCACTGTGCTTAGTTGCACCAAACCTTACTCATTCTTTTTCTTAGTTATACCACTTACTGTGCTTAGTTGCACCAAACCTTACTCATTTTTTTGCCCAGTTATACCACTCAATGTGCTTAGTTGCACCAAACCTTACTCATTCTTTTTCTTAGTTATACCACTTACTGTGCTTAGTTGCACCAAACCTTACTCATTTTTTTTCTCAGTTATACCACTCAATGTGCTTAGTTGCACCAAACCTTACTCAGTCTTTTTTTTAGTTACACCACTCACTGTGCTTAGTTGCACCAAACCTTACTCATTCTTTTTCTTAGTTATACCACTCACTGTGCTTAGTTGCACCAAACCTTACTCATTCTTTTTCTTAGTTATACCACTCACTGTGCTTAGTTGCACCAAACCTTACTCATTCTTTTTCTTAGTTATACCACTCAATGTGCTTAGTTGCACCAAACCTTACTCATTCTTTTTCGTAGATATACCACTCACTGTGCTTTGTTGCACCAAACCGTACTTATTCTATTTCTTTGGTGGTCAAACTCATTGATGTTGCACCAAATACAGGTCAGTGCATTGCTGTCCCCCACCCTCCACTTGAGTTGACCTTTTTCACCTTTCATATTGTATAGGATTGAGTCATTTTTTCATCACCTGTGGTTTACTTTATACCACCTTTTCTTTTGCTCTGGAGGCAAGGGCCGCAAATCCCTTTCAGTTACACTGCCATAGCCATATCAATTTTTCTTTGTTTTCTAACTATCCATCTTTTAATGGTCCTAACTATGGGGAAATTATCCAGTTGCAGGATTTTCCCCACCGAATGTCGCTGACCTGAAACATGGTTAAAAGACATACATGTATTACATTTTATACATTTCACCACAGTTTCCAGATCTTGAAGCATTATTGTTCCAGATGACATCACGTGTTTCTCTTCAGTTCCAATCAGCTACAAAACCTGCAAGTAGAAAAAATAACCTGAATTATATTCAAATACCATTAAGCCAGATTAGTTTATACCAGTGCCAAGTGGCACCAAATCTTGTCTAATTTTACCTTTTTTGTATGTGTGTGTGTGATTATGGGTGTCAAACCAGCAGTGCTGCTGCATTGCATATGGATCAGTGCATTGCTGTCCACCATCCTCCACTTGTTTTATCTTTCCATTTTACTCACTGTACCACTCACAGTGTTAAGTTGCACCAAACCTTACTCATTCTTTTTCTTTGGTTATACCAGTCACTGTGCTTAGTTGCACAAACCTTACTCATTCTTTTTTAGTTATACCACTCAATGTGCTTAGTTGCACCAAACCTTACTCATTCTTTTCCTTTGGTTATACCAGTCACTGTGCTTAGTTGCACAAACCCTACTCATTTCTTTTTTAGATATAACACTCACTGTGCTTAGTTGCACAAACCTTACTCATTCTTTATATTATTTAAGCCACACAATGTGCTTAGTTGCAAACATTACTCATTCTTTTTCTTTGGTTATACCAGTCACTGTGCTTAGTTGCACAAACCTTATTCTTTTTTAGTTATACCACTCAACGTGCTTAGTTGCACCAAACCTTACTCATTATTTTTCTTAATTTATACCACTCACTGTGCTTAGTTGCACCAAACCTTACTCATTCTTTGGATTTGGATAAGAAGTTTAATGGCGGTTATTTCCATTATACTCATTGTTTATGGTAATATTTTATTTATCCTTTTTAACCACATAGGGGAAATATGTCTTTCCTTTTTACACCCATATTTATCCATTATATTGGATCACTCTTTTTCATTTTTGTAATGGACATGTACTGTTCAGTAACAGTATATAATCGTTACTCATTTTATTTATTTTTTAAATCATTTTTAACCATGTATAGGGAAATATATGGTACCACTTTGGTTGTACATATTGGCCTCCATCTCCTCCCCTTCAGCCATCCCTTTTCCACCAATATTTATTCATTGTATGGGTCACTCTTACATTTTTGTATTGGACATGTTATGGTAAGTAACAGGATATTGTTACTCATATCAAAGTTTTATTGTTTTTTTTTCTTTGCATTTGAGTTAATAGAAAGTCACTGACAACGGGACAGTTTTATCTTTCCATTATACTCATTATACCACTCACTGTGCTTAGTTGCACCAGACATTACTCATTCTTTTTCTATGGTTATACCACACAATGTGCTTAGTTTCACCAAACCTTAATCATTTTTTCTTCTTCTTTTACTGTGTGATTATGGGGGTCAAACTCATCAATGATGCACCGAATACAGATCAGTGCATTGCTGTCCCCCACCCTCCACTTGAGCTGACCTTTTTTCACCTTTCATATTGTATAGGATTGAGTCATTTTTCATCACCTGTGGTTTACTTTATACCACCTTTTTTATTTGCTCTGGAGGCAAGGGTCGCAAATCCCTTTCAGTTACACTGCCATAGCCATATCAGTTTTTGTTTCCTATCTATCCATCTTCTGATGGTCCTAATTATGGGGAAATTATCCTGTGGCGGGCAAACCTTACTCATTCTTTTTCTTTAGTTGTACCACTCACTGTGCTTACCCAAATTTAATTTCTTATTGCTGGGCAAAACCTGATGCTAAATTTTATACATAACAAGTATGGTAAAGCTAGAGAGAATGTTGCCCTAATGAAGAAAAAATCTGTATATCCATGGTTTCAGGTCCCCCCCAATACTTCCGAAGTATTGAGTATTGTCTCTTGTTTTTGTCTGCTCGATGGCAGGGTATCATCGGTTGCCATCCGACTCAGTGTCGCCTGATTTTGGATATGCTTAATGTCATCTTTCATTGTATTGGTTTTTGTTGTTTTTTTCATGTTAAACTTTATTTTATTTTTTTTATCATTTTTAATCATTTTTAGGGAAAGTTTTTTTTTTTTTTTTTTTTTTTAGTGTTTGAGTTAATAGAAAGTCACTTGTACAACTCACTGTGCTTATTTGTACAAAACCTTACAAAGAAAATTCTTTTTTGTTATACCACTCACTGTGCTTAGTTGCACCAAACCTTACTCTGAATATTCTTAGTTATACCACACAATGTGCTTTGTTGCAAACCTTACTCATTCCTTTTCTTTTGTTATACCACTCACTTTGCTTAGTTGCAAACTTTACGCATTCTTTGGATTTGGATATGAAGTTACTGACAACGGGTCAGTACCTTTCCATTATACTCATTGTTTTGGGTTATCTTTTTTAAATTTAGATTTTAGTATTGGAGTTAATGGAAAATCATTGACAATGGGAAATATATATTCCACTACACTCATTGTTTTGGGTAATAATTTGTTTATCTTTTTAACCACATATAGGTAAATATGTCTTCCCTTTTTACACCAATATTTATTCATTGTATTGGGTCACTCCTTTTCATTTTTGTATTGGACATGTAATGGTAAATAAGAGGATATGATCGTTACTCATTTTCATTTTTTTTTTTTATAATTTTTAACCATGTATAGGGAAATATATGGTACCACTTTGGTGGTACATATTGGCCTCCATCTCCTCCCCTTCAGCCATCCCTTTTCCACCAATATTTATTCATTGTATGGGTCACTTTTTAATTTTTGTGTTGTTATGGTAAGTAACAGGATATTGTTACTCATTTTAAAGTTGTTGTTTTTTCTTAGTATTTCAGTTAATAGAAAGTCACTGACAATGGGACAGTTTTATCTTTCCATTATACTCATTGTACCACTCACTGTGCTTAGTTGCACCAAAACTTACTCATTCTTTTTCTTAGTTATACCACTCAATGTGCTTAGTTGCACGTACCGTACCCTACTCATTCTTTATCTTAAGTTTTACCACACAATGTGCTTAATTGCACAAAACCTTACTCATTCTTTTTCGTTAGTTATACCACTCAATGTACTAAGTTTCACCAAACCTTGCATATTCTTTTTCTTTATTTATACCACTGACTGTCTTAGTAGCACCAAACCTTACTCATTCTTTTTCCCGAGTTATACCACTCAATGTGCCTAGTTGCACCAAACCGTACTTATTCTATTTCTTTCTTTGGTGGTCAAACTCATTGATGTTGCACCGAATACAGATCAGTGCATTGCTGTCCCCCACCCTCCACTTGAGCTGACCTTTTTTCACCTTTCATATTGTATAGGATTGGGTTATTTTTCTATCACTTTTGGTTTACTTTATACCACCTTTTTTATTTGCTCTGGAGGCAAGGGCCGCAAATCCCTTTTCAGTTACACTGCCATAGCCATATCAGTTTTTGGTTCCTATCTATCCATCTTCTGATGGTCCTAACTATGGGGAAATTATCCTGTGATAGGTAAACCTTACTCATTCTTTTTTTAGTTATACCACTCACTGTGCTTAGTTGCACCAAACCTTACTCAGTCTTTTTTTTAGTTATACCACTCACTGTGCTTAGTTGCACCAAACCTTACTCATTCTTTTTCTTAGTTATACCACTTACTGTGCTTAGTTGCACCAAACCTTACTCATTTTTTTGTCCAGTTATACCACTCAATGTGCTTAGTTGCACAAAACCTTAATCATTCTTTTTCTTAGTTATACCACTCACTGTGCTTTGTTGCACCAAACCGTACTCATTCTTTTTCTTAGTTATACCACTTACTGTGCTTAGTTGCACCAAACCTTACTCAGTCTTTTTATTAGTTACACCACTCACTGTGCTTAGTTGCACCAAACCTTACTCATTCTTTTTCGTAGATATACCACTCACTGTGCTTTGTTGCACCAAACCGTACTTATTCTATTTCTTTGGTGGTCAAACTCATTGATGTTGCACCAAATACAGGTCAGTGCATTGCTGTCCCCCACCCTCCACTTGAGTTGACCTTTTTCACCTTTCATATTGTATAGGATTGAGTCATTTTTTCATCACCTGTGGTTTACTTTATACCACCTTTTCTTTTGCTCTGGAGGCAAGGGCCGCAAATCCCTTTCAGTTACACTGCCATAGCCATATCAGTTTTTGTTTTCTAACTATCCATCTTTTGATGGTCCTAACTATGGGGAAATTATCCAGTTGCAGGATTTTCCCCACCGAATGTCGCTGACCTGAAACATGGTTAAAAGACATACATGTATTACATTTTATACATTTCACCACAGTTTCCAGATCTTGAAGCATTATTGTTCCAGATGACATCACGTGTTTCTCTTCAGTTCCAATCAGCTACAAAACCTGCAAGTAGAAAAAATAACCTGAATTATATTCAAATACCATTAAGCCAGATTAGTTTATACCAGTGCCAAGTGGCACCAAATCTTGTCTAATTTTACCTTTTTTGTATGTGTGTGTGTGATTATGGGGGTCAAACCAGCAGTGCTGCTGCATTGCATATGGATCAGTGCATTGCTGTCCACCATCCTCCACTTGTTTTATCTTTCCATTTTACTCACTGTACCACTCACAGTGTTAAGTTGCACCAAACCTTTTTTTTTTTCTTAGTTGCACAAACCTTACTCATTCTTTTTTGTTATACCATCAATGTGCTTAGTTGCACAAACCTTACTCATTCTTTCCTTTGGTTATACCAGTCACTGTGCTTAGTTGCACAAACCCTACTCATTTCTTTTTTAGATATAACACTCACTGTGCTTAGTTGCACAAACCTTACTCATTCTTTATATTATTTAAGCCACACAATGTGCTTAGTTGCAAACATTACTCATTCTTTTCCTTTGGTTAACCAGTCACTGTGCTTAGTTGCACAAACCTTATTCTTTTTTAGTTATACCACTCAAGTCTTAGTTGCAAACCTTACTCATTTTTTTTTATTTAACCACACTGTGCTTAGTTGCACAAACCTTACTCATTCTTTTGTTTGGATAAGAAGTTACTGACAATGGGTCAGTATCCTTCCATTTCTTTTAAATTTTAAATTTTTTTTTTGGGTTTTTTTTTAAATTTTTTTTTTAATGGAAAATATTGACAAGGGTTTCCTTTTTTTTGGTTATTTTTTTATGGGAAATATGTCTTTCCTTTTTACACCCATATTTATCCATTATATTGGATCACTCTTTTTCATTTTTGTAATGGACATGTACTGTTCAGTAACAGTATATAATCGTTACTCATTTTATTTATTTTTTAAATCATTTTTAACCATGTATAGGGAAATATATGGTACCACTTTGGTTGTACATATTGGCCTCCATCTCCTCCCCTTCAGCCATCCCTTTTCCACCAATATTTATTCATTGTATGGGTCACTCTTACATTTTTGTATTGGACATGTTATGGTAAGTAACAGGATATTGTTACTCATATCAAAGTTTTATTGTTGTTTTTTCTTTGCATTTGAGTTAATAGAAAGTCACTGACAACGGGACAGTTTTATCTTTCCATTATACTCATTATACCACTCACTGTGCTTAGTTGCACCAGACATTACTCATTCTTTTTCTATAGTTATACCACACAATGTGCTTAGTTTCACCAAACCTTAATCATTTTTTCTTCTTCTTTTACTGTGTGATTATGGGGGTCAAACTCATCAATGATGCACCGAATACAGATCAGTGCATTGCTGTCCCCCACCCTCCACTTGAGCTGACCTTTTTTCACCTTTCATATTGTATAGGATTGAGTCATTTTTTCATCACCTGTGGTTTACTTTATACCACCTTTTTTATTTGCTCTGGAGGCAAGGGTCGCAAATCCCTTTCAGTTACACTGCCATAGCCATATCAGTTTTTGTTTCCTATCTATCCATCTTCTGATGGTCCTAATTATGGGGAAATTATCCTGTGGCGGGCAAACCTTACTCATTCTTTTTCTTTAGTTGTACCACTCACTGTGCTTACCCAAATTTAGTTTCTTATTGCTGGGCAAAACCTGATGCTAAATTTTATACATAACAAGTATGGTAAAGCTAGAGAGAATGTTGCCCTAATGAAGAAAAAATCTGTATATTCATGGTTTCAGGTCCCCCCCAATACTTCCGAAGTATTGAGTATTGTCTGCTCGATGGCAGGGGTATCATCGGTTGCCATCCGACTCAGTGTCGCCTGATTTTGGATATGCTTAATGTCATCTTTCATTGTATTGGTTTTTGTTGTTTTTTTCATGTTAAACTTTATTTTATTTTTTTTATCATTTTTAATCATTTTTAGGGAAAGTTTTTTTTGTGTGTTTTTTTTAGTGTTTGAGTTAATAGAAAGTCACTTGTACCACTCACTGTGCTTATTTGTACCAAACCTTACAAAGAAAATTCTTTTTTGTTATACCACTCACTGTGCTTAGTTGCACCAAACCTTACTCTGAATATTCTTAGTTATACCACACAATGTGCTTTGTTGCAAACCTTACTCATTCCTTTTCTTTTGTTATACCACTCACTTTGCTTAGTTGCAAACTTTACGCATTCTTTGGATTTGGATATGAAGTTACTGACAACGGGTCAGTACCTTTCCATTATACTCATTGTTTTGGGTTATCTTTTTTAAATTTAGATTTTAGTATTGGAGTTAATGGAAAATCATTGACAATGGGAAATATATATTCCCACTACACTCATTGTTTTGGGTAATAATTTGTTTATCTTTTTAACCACATATAGGTAAATATGTCTTCCCTTTTTACACCAATATTTATTCATTGTATTGGGTCACTCCTTTTCATTTTTGTATTGGACATGTAATGGTAAATAAGAGGATATGATCGTTACTCATTTTCATTTTTTTTTTTATCATTTTTAACCATGTATAGGGAAATATATGGTACCACTTTGGTGGTACATATTGGCCTCCATCTCCTCCCCTTCAGCCATCCCTTTTCCACCAATATTTATTCATTGTATGGGTCACTTTTTAATTTTTGTGTTGTTATGGTAAGTAACAGGATATTGTTACTCATTTTAAAGTTGTTGTTTTTTCTTAGTATTTCAGTTAATAGAAAGTCACTGACAATGGGACAGTTTTATCTTTCCATTATACTCATTGTACCACTCACTGTGCTTAGTTGCACCAAAACTTACTCATCCTTTTTCTTAGTTAAACCACTCAATGTGCTTAGTTGCACGTACCGTACCCTACTCATTCTTTATCTTAAGTTTTACCACACAATGTGCTAAATTGCACAAAACCTTACTCATTCTTTTTCGTTAGTTATACCACTCAATGTACTAAGTTTCAAACCTTGCATATTCTTTTTCTTTATTTATACCACTGACTGTGCTTAGTAGCACCAAACCTTACTCTTCTTTTTCCTGAGTTATACCACTCAATGTGCCTAGTTGCACCAAACCGTACTTATCCCATTTCTTTCTTTGGTGGTCAAACTCATTGATGTTGCACCGAATACAGATCAGTGCATTGCTGTCCCCCACCCTCCACTTGAGCTGACCTTTTTTCACCTTTCATATTGTATAGGATTGGGTTATTTTTCTATCACTTTTGGTTTACTTTATACCACCTTTTTTATTTGCTCTGGAGGCAAGGGCCGCAAATCCCTTTTCAGTTACACTGCCATAGCCATATCAGTTTTTGTTTCCTATCTATCCATCTTCTGATGGTCCTAACTATGGGGAAATTATCCTGTGACAGGTAAACCTTACTCATTCTTTTTTTAGTTATACCACTCACTGTGCTTAGTTGCACAAACCTTACTCATTCTTTTTTAGTTATACCACTCACTGTGCTTAGTTGCAGAAACCTTACTCATTCTTTATATTTATTTAAGCCACACAATGTGCTTAGTTGCAAACATTACTCATTCTTTTTCTTTGGTTATACCAGTCACTGTGCTTAGTTGCACAAACCTTATTCTTTTTTAGTTATACCACTCAATGTGCTTAGTTGCACCAAACCTTACTAATTATTTTTCTTTATTTATACCACTCACTGTGCTTAGTTGCAAACCTTACTCATTCTTTGATTTGGATAAGAAGTTACTGAATATCATTTTTGTTTTTTTTCTTTAAATTTTAGTTTTGGAGTTAATGGGAAGTTACTGAGAGCGGGTCGGTACCTTTCATTTTTAAGGATTCAGTAAGTATATGATCGTTACTCATTTTAGTTTTTTTAATCATTTTTAACCATGTATAGGGAAATATATGGTACCACTTTGGTGGTACATATTGGCCTCCATCTCCTCCCCTTCAGCCATCCCTTTTCCACCAAAATTTATTCATTGTATGGGTCACTCTTACATTTTTGTATTGGACATGTTATGGTAAGTAACAGGATATTGTTACTCATATCAAAGTTTTATTGTTTTTTTTTCTTTGCATTTGAGTTAATAGAAAGTCACTGACAACGGGACAGTTTTATCTTTCCATTATACTCATTATACCACTCACTGTGCTTAGTTGCACCAAACCTTACTCATTTTTCTTAGTTATTCCACACAATGTGCTTAGTTGCACCATACATTACTCATTCTTTTTCTATAGTTATACCACTCAATGTGCTTAGTTGCACCATACATTACTCATTCTTTTTCTATAGTTATACCACACAATGTGCTTAGTTGCACCATACATTACTCATTCTTTTTCTATAGTTATACCACACAATGTGCTTAGTTTCACCAAACCTTAATCATTTTTTCTTCTTCTTTTACTGTGTGATTATGGGGGTCAAACTCATTGATGATGCACCGAATACAGATCAGTGCATTGCTGTCCCCCACCCTCCACTTAAGCTGACCTTTTTTCACCTTTCATATTGTATAGGATTTAGTCATTTTTTCATCACCTGTGGTTTACTTTATACCACCTTTTTTATTTGCTCTGGAGGCAAGGGTCGCAAATCCCTTTCAGTTACACTGCCATAGCCATATCAGTTTTTGTTTCCTATCTATCCATCTTCTGATGGTCCTAATTATTGGGAAATTATCCTGTGGCGGGCAAACCTTACTCATTCTTTTTCTTTAGTTGTACCACACACTGTGCTTACCCAAATTTAATTTCTTATTGCTGGGCAAAAACCTGATGCTAAATTTTATACATAACAAGTATGGTAAAGCTAGAGAATGTTGCCCTAATGAAGAAAAAATCTGTATATCCATGGTTTCAGGTCCCCCCCAATACTTCCGAAGTATTGAGTATTGTCTGCTCGATGGCAGGGGTATCATCGGTTGCCATCCGACTCAGTGTCGCCTGATTTTGGATATGCTTAATGTCATCTTTCATTGTATTGGTTTTTGTTGTTTTTTTCATGTTAAACTTTATTTTATTTTTTTTATCATTTTAAATCATTTTTAGGGAAAGTTTTTTTTTTTTTTTTTTTTTTTTTTAGTGTTTGAGTTAATAGAAAGTCACTTGTACCACTCACTGTGCTTATTTGCAAACTTTACGCATTCTTTGGATTTGGATATGAAGTTACTGACAACGGGTCAGTACCTTTCCATTATACTCATTGTTTTGGGTTATCTTTTTTAAATTTAGATTTTAGTATTGGAGTTAATGGAAAATCATTGACAATGGGAAATATATATTTCCACTACACTCATTGTTTTGGGTAATAATTTGTTTATCTTTTTAACCACATATAGGTAAATATGTCTTCCCTTTTTACACCAATATTTATTCATTGTATTGGGTCACTCCTTTTCATTTTTGTATTGGACATGTAATGGTAAATAAGAGGATATGATCGTTACTCATTTTCATTTTTTTTTTATCATTTTTAACCATGTATAGGGAAATATATGGTACCACTTTGGTGGTACATATTGGCCTCCATCTCCTCCCCTTCAGCCATCCCTTTTCCACCAATATTTATTCATTGTATGGGTCACTTTTTAATTTTTGTGTTGTTATGGTAAGTAACAGGATACTGTTACTCATTTTAAAGTTGTTGTTTTTTCTTAGTATTTCAGTTAATAGAAAGTCACTGACAACGGGACAGTTTTATCTTTCCATTATACTCATTGTACCACTCAGTGTGCTCAGTTGCACCAAAACTTACTCATCCTTTTTCTTAGTTATACCACTCACTGTGCTTAGTTGCACCAAACCTTACTCATTCTTTTTCTTAGTTATACCACTCACTGTGCTTAGTTGCACCAAAACTTACTCATCCTTTTTCTTAGTTATACCACTCACTGTGCTTAGTTGCACCAAACCTTACTCATTCTTTTTCTAGTATACCACTCATTCACGTTACTCCTATTTCTTATTTTTTTTATGCACCAAATACAGGTCAGTGCATTGCTGTCCCCCACCCTCCACTTGAGTTGACCTTTTTCACCTTTCATATTGTATAGGATTGAGTCATTTTTTCATCACCTGTGGTTTACTTTATACCACCTTTTCTTTTGCTCTGGAGGCAAGGGCCGCAAATCCCTTTCAGTTACACTGCCATAGCCATATCAATTTTTCTTTGTTTTCTAACTATCCATCTTTTGATGGTCCTAACTACTGTAGTATCAGTTATTTTCGCGCAGTCTAAATTTCGCGCTACCTTCTCTAAAAACCATTTCGCGCGGTGCTAAATTCGCGCATTTCCCATTTCAAAAAAAAAAAAAAAGTATAAAAAATAAATATGAATAAATAAAAAAATATCCATTTCGTTCGAATGACTGATTTGGTGCCCCGGATATCGAATGCTAATTAATTACCGACTGATATGTTTGCGCTACCCTCCCCCAAGGTAAGTGACGTCATAGGGGCGGGTTACTGATAAGTTGTTAATTAGCACCGTCTCCTAATTGCTGGGGCCAAACTGCCAAAAGATGGCATTTCCTTTGTTATCGACTGCAGCACTTCCGGTGATCAGACAATCTATTCTTCGGGACTTTTTTGTTTTACAGGTCTCACTTTGATTGTTGTATAAACAAACTGTCAATCTAGAAGGTGGGGACATGTCAGTACACACGATCTGCAACCATACAGTTAGTAGTAATGTTTGTTCGAAATATGTATTTATTTTGGACCACTTTCCTAATCTTCTCGGCAAAAAAGAGTAAACATTACGCAAGCGTAAATTTCATGCACCGGTTCAACACCGGTAAAAGGCAAGTTAAAATATACAAAAAAAATCTTATTTTAAAAGGAATAACGCAGATTATTGATTTGATATTAGTCTCAAATAGTACACGAGTGTAAAACCCCTTGGGAAACCGTTGGTTTTATTGATCTAAGATGGTACTGATTATAAAACAACGCATGAAATTTAGTTGTCAAAATCGGCGTCAAACAAAAAAAACAACATATATATTCTTTGATTATACAGACTTAATATCGCGCGGTCCTAAATTCGCGGAAGGCCCATTGCGCGAACATCGCGAAAATTAGACCAGCGCGAACAATACTGATACTACAGTATGGGGAAATTATCCAGTTGCAGGATTTTCCCCACCAAATGTCGCTGACCTGAAACATGGTTAAAAGACATACATGTATTACATTTTATACATTTCACCAGTTTCCAGATCTTGAAGCATCATTGTTCCAGATGACATCAAGTGTTTCTCTTCAGTTCCAATCAGCTACAAAACCTGCAAGTAGAAAAAATAACCTGCATTATATTCAAATACCATTAAGCCAGATTAGTTTATACCAGTGCCAAGTGGCACCAAATCTTGTCTAATTTTACCTTTTTTGTATGTGTGTGTGATTATGGGGGTCAAACCAGCAGTGCTGCTGCATTGCATATGGATCAGTGCATTGCTGTCCACCATCCTCCACTTGTTTTATCTTTCCATTTTACTCACTGTACCACTCACAGTGTTAAGTTGTCCACTTGTTTTATCTTTCCATTTTACTCACTGTACCACTCACAGTGTTAAGTTGCACCAAACCGTACTCATTCTTTTCCTTTGGTTATACCAGTCACTGTGCTTAGTTGCACAAACCCTACTCATTTATTTTTTAGTTATACCACTCACTGTGCTTAGTTGCACAAACCTTACTCATTCTTTATATTATTTAAGCCACACAATGTGCTTAATTGCAAACCTTACTCATTCTTTGGATTTGGATAAGAAGTTACTGACAACGGGTCAGTATCCTTCATTTCTCTTTTTTTTTCTTTCTTTAAATTTTAAATTTTAGTTTTGGAGTTAATGGGAAGTTACTGACAGCGGGTCGGTACCTTTCCATTATACTCATTGTTTTGGGTTATTTTTTTAAATTTAGATTTTAGTATTGGAGTTAATGGAAAATATTGACAACGGGAGATTATCTTTCCATTATACTCATTGTTTATGGTAATTTTTTATTTATCCTTTTTAACCACATAGGGGAAATATGTCTTTCCTTTTTACACCCATATTTTTTTTTTTTGTAATGGACATGTACTGTTCAGTAACAGTATATGACCGTTACTCATTTTAGGTTTTTTTAATCATTTTTAACCATGTATAGGGAAATATATGGTACCACTTTGGTGTTACATATTGGCCTCCATCTCCTCCCCTTCAGCCATCCCTTTTCCACCAATATTTATTCATTGTATGGGTCACTCTTACATTTTTGTATTGGACATGTTATGGTAAGTAACAGGATATTGTTACTCATATCAAAGTTTTATTGTTTTTTTTCTTTGCATTTGAGTTAATAGAAAGTCACTGACAACGGGACAGTTTTATCTTTCCATTATACTCATTATACCACTCACTGTGCTTAGTTGCACCATACATTACTCATTCTTTTTCTATAGTTATACCACACAATGTGCTT
>CM037777.1:31502937-31552937 GCA_021229015.1 Solen grandis | reverse complement strand
TCCAAAATGACAACTCATGCCATTATCCTTTCTGTATCCGTTGGTATAAAATATTTCCTTATCATCTGGGCACAGGTGCTACAAGGGGCAAACAGATATAAGGTTAGAACTTAGAGCCCCGCTACAGCCTTTAAGTACTAATAATGAGGGTTGAAAGAAGCACTTGCAATGTCCACCATATTGCCGCCTATAGTATTCATTATGTTGCCAACTGCTGCAGTATTCATTAATTTGCCACCTGTTTCATTATTACTCCGCGTGGGTTCGAATCCAGGCAGAGTCATTCGGATTTTTATGTGAGGAAGCCTTCCAGCTGGCTTGCGGTAGGTCAGTGGTTCTACCTGGATGCGTCCGTGCATTCGGGGTCATCCTCCAACTGTAATTAGCTTGACGTCGCAATATGACTGAAATACTGTCGAAGCGAATGTAAACTCAAAAAATCAAGATAAGTCAAGTCATTATTACTATTTTCCGCTGCAGTATTCCTTATTTGGCAACATGCTACAGTATTCACCATATTGCGGCCTGTTGCAGTGTTTCCTTTTCTGTCACATGCTGCAGTATTCATTATATTGCCACATTTTGCAGTAATTGCTGTATTGTCACATGCTGCAATATTCATTATTTTGCCACATGCTGCAATATATTTTTACTATTTTCCGCTGCAATATTGTTATATTGCCACATGCTGCAATATTCATTATATTGCCACATGCCGCAATATTCATTATTTTGCCACATGCTGCAATATTCATTATATTGTCACAGGCTGCAATATTCATTATATTGCCACATGCTGCAATATTCATTATATTGCCACATGCTGCAATATTCATTATTTTGCCAAATATCGCAATATTCATTATATTGTCACAGGCTGCAATATTCATTATATTGTCACAGGCTGCAATATGCATTATATTGTCATATGCTGCAATATTCATTATATTGTCACATGCTGCAATATTCATTATATTGTCAAAGGCTGCAATATTCATTATATTGCCACAGGCTGCAATATTCATTATATTGTCACAGGCTGCAATATTCATTATATTGTCACAGGCTGCAATATTCATTATATTGCCACATGCTGCAATATTCATTATATTGTCACAGGCTGCAGTATTCATTAATTGGCACATGCTGCAGTTTTCAGTATATTGCCACATGTTGCAGTTTTATTTTATTGCTTGTTGCAGTATTCACTATATATGCCGTCTGCAACAAAATTCACTATTCTGCTACCTGCTTTAGTAGGTACTATTTTGCCGTCTGCTGCTTTATTCACTATATCGCTGTTTGTCGTAGATAAACGTATTGTCAGTCACACAAGAAGAATTCGACTGGCAGATCGGTGTAAATTAATGCAATGCAGATGTGTAATTCAATTGTACGTTAATATGAAGAAGATGTAGTTTATACGACGTGCGCACGCGATAACTACCGCATTCACACACCCTAGCTATCGCGTGCGTGAAACCTATCTCCCATGTCTCCGTTAGGCCACCGTACAATCTACTCGTGAAAAGATTTATAGAAAAGAATTTACTGTTAACATTCATTTTTTTACAAAATATAAAAGCCCGTGATTAATGGCTGCGTTTATTTTATGAATATCGAGAGGTTTTATCCTGCCAAATATTTCAAAAAGAATACAAGATATTTAATTTCCAGCATTTGACATTTCGCATTCATTCTTTTATAAGATTACTGAAATAACCTAATTAAATATAACACTGACAATCTAGAATCAATCCGAGAACAATAATCTAGTTTGCTTTTCAAGATATATAGAACATAATTATTTGTAAGTGAAGCTAAACTGCTGTACAATTGAAATGCGGCAATCCGTTGAATAATACAGACTTTAATGTCAACCGGCAGATACGTTTTTACAACTTATACTAGTTCCTTCACGGCTATTCATTGGTTGGCCTGAGAAGGCCATGGATATTTCTTGTCTCTAATGGAATGTGAACCCACAAATTGGGGATTCATTACTAATGGAACACGGCGTCAATACTTTCATTTTTAATACAATTTTATTAAAATTATATCACTTCGATTCTATGGTCCAGTGGTAACGTGCCCAACTGAGGATCCGAAGGTTATGGTTTTAAACGTAGATGGAGACAAGAAATTTTCATGGCTTACCCGGGCGCAAAGTACTGGTGCAACCCAAGAACCGTCGAGAGGGGTCTTTATAAATTGTAAGAACTTGTTTCCCAGTCGACGTAAGATAAAAAAAAAACAACAGCTTAGAATTAATTAACCTAATAACAAACAGACTCCTTGAACCCATGCATATAGTCCAATATGCATGGCTAGTGTGTCATCAGTAGAATACTGGGTCGTATAACATGTATAAAACAATATATTAAAAGTTGTCCCGTAATTGTTAGTTCTGCAGTCAGTACGAGCGACTTGTACCGGATATAGACTTTCCTTTGTGAATTAAGGTAAACAATTATACAGTGAAACTGCGATTATATTGCTGGTATAAACGTTGTTTTTTTTTTTTGTTTTTTTTTTACAACGTTATGTCTCTATGCGGTTCTTTGGTTGTACCAGTACTTTGCGCTTTGGATGACCATTGAAAAACTTTGTCCAAACAGGTGTTAGAACCCATAGCTTGCAGATTTTCATACAAATGTGTTACCGCTGGACGCCGACGATTAACTGGTTGGGTAAATGAATTACTTGGACATTCCAGAGTACTTTCTTCTCGTGAGTCTGCACTGGAACTTGACAATGATCTCGCGGCTTAGGCACGTAGTCGGACAATCGCAAATTGCAGCATGCAGTTGTACTGTACATAAACCCTTTCGCTCATGAATATTCATGTACAAATCTATGACTTAATGAATATAAATTTACTTAACTTTAAATAGTATATGCAACAGAGTTTTCTTTACCATGCCGATATGCAGTGTGTAGAATCTGAGCTACAATATTGTATAAACGTCCAGGAGCTGTAGGATCAGGGTCTGCCCTGTCTGTCAATACGTCAAAACGAGTCACGGTTACAGGAAGAAAAAAAAATATAATAAATGTCAAAAACTTGTGAATAGGACACAACTGGTTAAGGCGAGCTTTATTTTCTTTACATATTTCTTCATTTATGCCAAACACTAAAAGTAAACTTTCATAGTGTCCGAGTTTTTATCGGAAGTAAAGACAATTGACAGCTGCACACATTTCAAACAGACAAACAGACAAAAACTTTTTTTCAACATAACTTGTAAATAGATGCACGTTGTGCTTTTATTGCCATTTTTTCCGATTTTTTTTTTTTTTTTTTTTTTTTTCGAATAATTAAAGTCTTATTTTCAAAACGACATCATACTCAATATCGTTTCCATAGGAACACAAGACAGTTCCCTATAAAAAACGCCATCTGTTGGTTTTGTCATAATGGATGCATTATCGGAAGACAACTAGATATTTAACATTCATATTCATTATGTAGTTTCAGAGATAATATTTCAAGCATCTAACAAGTTAATATCATTGAATAGCAATTCGTCTTTTAACTAAATGCTGTTTAAAATACTCATATTTCGTCTGGGTCTTATTTGTCACTCAGTGGGCTCATCATTAGTTTCTCTTAAGCATTTCTAGTTTCCATTGTGTTCAAGAGGGTCCATACTGAATGACCTTCTCCCGTAATTAATTTTCTTGAATTAAAATAACTCGTTAACAGATAATCGGTAGAAATTGAAAATAAATTCTTTACCCTCCCTCGTTAATGTTGGTGAAGTTTTTGTTTCCTGACAAATAAACTCGGCAAGTGTAGGATACATTACACAGGAAAACGCTATTTAAAAAAAAACAACAAAAAAAAAACGTAACTTCCGCGAAATCGGTTAAACATAGAATACGGTATCCCCGAAGCAGGAACCAGCGGTGCCACAGTCCGCAACATGGCATCTTCAGAAGGTCAGGGTAGCGATTTCGTAAGTTCAGCCTATGAGCAAGCGCGAAGAGTGAATGTGATAACCCACGTGACGGCAAATGAAGATAGAAAATCTGAAAATAGGTTTTATAATAATTCTAAATATAATTTCGATACCGTCTTTGACGGTATTGCCCGTGATGAGGGATTTTTTTTTTTTTTTTTTTTTTTTACAATCAAGGATATTACATTGGATGACAATGCGTCTGTAAATGGGTATTGATAGGCGTACTACACACAAAAAGTTAAAATCCAATTCCTAATCAATGAACGTCTGTCAACGTGCTGCTTTTATGTGGAAAATGTGATCTGCCACGGAATCTAATGTCTTAAGAGTCTAGACATTGGACGCATTTTTCAATAGTTCTACAGAAACAAACAAACGAACGAACGGGCCTTTCCAGTGTTTACATATTATTCAATTTGACTTACAGGCTATCCAATAGCTACTCTGGGACATAAGGTAGTCAATGGTTGACATGGCTTACACAAATGAACACATAGATTTGTTTGTGATGCTGTTTGTGAGCAATTGACCTAGTCATGAATAGGAAAGGAGAGGTTTATATTTTTACTGCTAAAAACCAAAGGGTGCATGATGAAACTTTTAGTCTGACAGGTAAACACATTTTCTGAGAAAATCCTGTATTATGCGGGAACAGGAAATCATGGTTGCATAGTCAGGATGACTGCTTACTGGATGTACAGTTAATTGGTCGAGTTCGATCAAGTTCCATAGCATCTATAGTCGTGATAAAACTTAGTCTAGTTCATCTATTATTTGGCTGCTCTTATCAAACTAAAGTAGAAAGAAAATAAACATGATGTCCGAATTTTAGCTATTGTTCATTATGTTTGTACCATAGTTTATAGTCGAACACCTCCATACAATGTCCATCCCTCCAAATTGAAGAGTTTTACCAGACCATAGATTAAACTAGTATGAGTTTTACCACGACTATAGATACTATGGTAAGTGATCGAACTCGATCATGATATAAGTCTAGTTTTATAATATTAAAGCTGATCACTGTGAACAGGTTGGCTACTTTAAACAGGTGGCCACAAATAAAGCTTTTTTTTTTGGTATATGGCATTTCCTTTCTAAAGCAAGGACGGCCTATCGAAGGGCAAAGTTCATGGCAGGTTTTTGTATTGCGTTGCCGGTTGCAGAAATAAAATGCACAGTCATAAATAATATTGCGGCCGTTATCAGAGAATTGGTTTTGAAGACCGCAAACATTTAAATTTTACAGTACTTTTTTTAGAAACCAATACATCTGTACAAATTTCTCTTTAAATAAAACTCGTCATTAAAGTTGTTTCCAGTTCGGATGAAACAGGATGTAATGTTTTTTCTTCTTCTTTTAACTTGCGTAACTGAAAGCCGTCTAATGATGTTGAGTTGTGCTTCTGTAAGGACGTTATCTGGGGTTGTAAAAGACAATAAAATAAATCCGACAGGAACCTAATTATATTGCTCATTGTTGGTAGCACTGCTAGGCCTTGAGGGAAGAGCGATGTGTCTGTCTGTATGTCTGTTTATGTGGCTCTGTTATTGCTTCTGTCTTTCTCTGTATGTACGTATGTATGTTCCTTCGAGGGCTGTCCCCAAAAGCGAATAAAATGGTGAACATTACACATTGTACCTTTCACAATTTAAAAAATCTTTTTCTGACATTTAATAAAATCCTTTTCTTCACAAATCACAAAAGTAACGACATTTTTACATTTTTCGTATGTATGTATGTATGTATGTATGTATGTGTATTTTCAAAATGTTAAAAAAAAAGCATGTGCATTATAAATGTAAATGAATAGCATTTCTGGTTCGTTTACTGTTGAGGGGCCTCCGTGGCCGAGAGGGTAAAGTCGCTGACTTTAACTCTCACTCAGCCCCTCACCGCGTGGGTTCGAATCCAGGCAGGGTCATTCGGATTTTCATGTGAGGAAGCCTTCCAGCTGGCTTGTGTTAGGTAGGTGGTTCTACCCGGATGCCTCCGTGCATTCGGGGTCTTCCTCCACCTGTAATTAGCTGGATGTCGCTATATGACTGAAATACTGTCGAAGCGACGGTAAACTCAATTAGTCAAGTCAAGTCGTTTACTATTGATATAAAACAAGACTGATCCAGGATTATTAAGGAACAAAGCAACATATCGTTTTACTTAATTATATGCTTCCTAAATCCAATAGGGAACAGCCTTGTAACAATTTAATTGTCGGTATAAACTGGATCGCTTTCAAATAGTCTTATTAATTGCATATTACTAAAAATAAGACAAAATCTCGTAGTGATGCGTATCAGATATATCAGGGATATCTCATGAAGGACATTACCGAACGTTTATTACCGATACAGCCCATTCATAATTTACGATATGTATCTTGAAACCAAGAATGAGAAAAAACATAAATTGGTGTGAGCTGGAATTACCGATAGTGGGGTGAACACTATGGTGGAGCAATACTGCCATCACACGCTGACGTCACAAGCTGACGTCATTAATGATTATTTACAAAAACATATATTAAAACTATTTTTCGATTAAAGGTTGGTTATCACTGAATCAGAATTGAATTTTGAATTTTTTTAGTCACATGCAAGGTTGTCAGTTATGTATTACAGATGAGACTCGTTATATCGACATCTGGAATTAATACTTTCGTGTCGACATAGAGCAATGTCGATTGATAAGCATGTATATGTCGACATGTTTAACGAAATTCAAATTCTTGATCGAAACATTTCATTAAAGATGTAAATCAAGAGATGACAATACCAAGCCACCGTAGAAAAAAAACACCACCAACAACAACAAAAGAGCCAACACTATCGCCACTTAAGTTTTTATGAGAGAGCGGTAACGGGGGAAAGGTGTCGTAAGTGGTTTACAACAGGTTTTCTGCTCTGTTTACATTGCTGTTGCTAAGTGGCACGCTTTTGAAGTGCCAAAATTTGACCAGTCCGGTGAACGCTTTGACCCGGGGGTCTCGATGTCTGGTTCCTTAACTAGCTCAAGAGGCTTGATGAAAGATACTAGTATCCGGTTATATGAGAAAAATGGACCGAAATAAATTTCAGAAATAAAATAAACAGTGATTCGTACATCCTCAAGCTTAATTTAGTAAGGTCATATTGAATTTACCCGGAGTCCTATACATAGTAAGATAATTGGTTACGAGCGGCGCTTTGCGGATGACGCATGACTCTGAGGCTTAGGGTTCAAGCCCAGCTGTAATTTTGATTCTTTGATGTTTGTCTTAGGCGGGGAATATTTACTGAACTGTTCATGTGAACCAAGGGCAGCAATTTGTATCAGTTTTGAAAATAATTTTGAAATTAATTCTGATATTGCCAGTTGTGTAAAACACAAGTCCTGACATGAAAAAGTTCGAATTCCGCAAAGAGTAGATTTATTTATGTCACGGTTTCCATGCCGCTTATCACATTCCGGCCCTAAGAAGTTCGAAATGGAGAAAAAATTTAATGTAATATACTTTTTCGGGTTTTTTTCTCAAATGTATAATATGCATACAAAATGCATGTCAACAACCTGAAATAGCCACACGCATTATATGGTTGCAATTTCAAATAAACAAAGTGTGCATTTCAAAAAGCAAAGTAAAAAAAGGAGATAAATGTTCATATCAGCAAAAGGTCAAATATCGTATTTCTTCAATACAGATATCTTCTTTCCTTATTCAAGGTACCGTGTGCTCATACAGCTTTTTTGACAGTCGAATAAGAAGTAATTGCATCTTGTTGCAGATCTATCCACTATTCGAGAACTCCCCCGTCTCTAATACTGGAAACATGGCGCACACTTCAACAATATTTTAATTAATGCCTTTTGCTTGCAATAACCGCGCGTCCTTGCTTCAATGGTTAAACCGCTTCCTGTTTGGATTGTTCCAACATCCGGGGTCTTTGGTCGAACTACTGGAGTGTCAATACAGTAGTTCCGGCAAGAAGGTCAATAAAATAGTTCCTTCAACAGACCTGGTCGATCCTTGCTGCACTACATTTTGGTTTTCAGACGCATTTATGGCGGAAAATAGAACACACTTACTAGGGGGTTTGATATATTGCTCTTTGGACACTTTTATTGCCGAACTTAAACGATTGACGATGGTATATAAAATAAATTGGAATGTAACGACAGAATTGAACAATTTGATTTGCAGTAGGTAAATCGGTGTCTTATTTTATTACATCTGTGATTCAATTCGTAAGTAAGTTGGGTCAATTGACAGTTTGCTTCCTCCTTGTGTATCAGACTACTGAGTTTATAAAACTAAAGATGTAACCTTATTGTAACACTAGATGCACACGAGCAACATGTCGCGGCCGTGTCAATACACTTTGGAGATGTAGACCGGACACGAATATAACCTATACACCGTAATCACCGCTAAGGATGACCTTAATATTGGAGCTAGGGGTCTAACTGAGGGCTGCAACACACCGCCTTATTGAAACAAATCTTACCACCAACTTATTTGAGAATCCGATGATCCAGAGTTAAATTACAGCCCGGACATAAATCGGATGATATAACGCGCGCACTTACACTGAACTGCTACTTCTTAGACATATCAAGCTGTTGCAAGCGGACTCGGCAAAAATGTATAAAATAAAATAAAATTACATCATGTAAACGGTTAATAAAATCAAACAAAACGTCAAAAAATGTTCTGTTCTTTGCATTCAATATCTAATAAAATCAAAACGAAAAGAACAGGGCATGAAGCTTAAGGAAAACTAGTAAAGAACATGAAATATGACTTTTATCGAGATCTGGATATTTTTCTGCGACTGGCAGCACTTCCTTGTAGGACGTTTTTAAACGAAATGAAAGCACATGTACAAATTTAAACACGTTTTACGTCGACTGGTTAACAAATTTCAATAACCATATGCTGATCCCGACAGTTTTTTGGTTTGGACAGTGCTTCTCTGGGAAGGCCTCGAAAATTCTCTGTTCGAGCGTGAATCGAGCTTGAAACCATCAGATTCATAGTTAATGAACATAACCACCGGAGCATTTTATACAAATTAAACAATGCATTTATATTCAGAGAAAACACACAGATCATGAAACAAAGGCATGACTATCATATGAAAACCAAGCAAATTAGAAGCGGGGTATTAACGATATAAGCATATTTTCGAGAGTTGATAACAAAAAGTTCTCGCCAATCTCTGTTAATGAGAGCGCCACTTGAGAACCGAGTGTGGGAGATCGTACAAACGAGTAATGCGGTATTCTGAAGCCCCGGTTTAGATCCTGGAATGAGATAGGGGTGAGATAAGAAGGTGATAGCATACCAATCTCTTCGTAAATCAATGTTTTTTATTCTTACGCTTCATTCTTTGTGTAAAATAATGAAACCATACTTGCAATAACAAATCATTAAGCTGCATTCCGATGTCAAACTTTGACAGACTTTTATTGGCCTCACCATGAGTTTGTGAAGATAAGAACATTTTTTCATAAAAAAATATTTTTAGCATATTTTTCTACACTTTCAGTTCTTCTATGATGAAAAACATAGATATCAATGAAAAAAGATTTGAAGGTCTTGATCCATTGACTAAAACGGTTTCTTATAGGTCTTGCTGGGCGTGAATGTGAACGAGCAAAAATTATAAAAATATGCCACATAGAAGATAACAAGTAAAACACCTTCTTTATGCATGTATAAAAAAATTATATGTTCAAGAAATTGGAGAAACATTTGGAACTATTCAAACCGCTGAAAACAATATAAAGCAAGACAAGGACGTATTTTTAGATACTTCACCTTTCAGTTAAACAAACTTGTTCTCACATAACTGAAGAAAAAACAACAACATCGATTGCAGGGATGACGATGTGTGTGGTAATGATTATGGGAAGATAAGAAGTACCCGGAGAGGTTCTACATGCTCGGTGTCTTCAAGTACATTATTAGGGATCGAACCTGGGGCACACTGACGATAAGGGGAGTCGGTTAGTGTCACTACGTTATCCAGGCACCAGTGGACTTTACCTTTACACAAGTATACATATACCTGACGAGAAAATTTTCAAAGAAAGAATATTTATACGTTGAAGAAAAAAATATACGTTTGTATACAGTAAAACCTCCTAAAAAGCACCTTTGTTCAAAGGCTACCTCTTAGCGGCAACACTTTACTCCCCACTCCCCAGTCGGTACCTTTGTGCAACAATACCTCTCAGCAGCATTTTTCTGACACTCTGGAAGATTTTGCTGTCGAGAGGTTCCACTGTAGTCTCCATACGAAATAAAACAATTTATAATGGTGCAGTTTTGAATAGTCGGTATTGATCCGAATTATATGCATTTTAATCTCTCTCTTTCTCTCTGTGTGGTGTGTGTGTGTGTGTGTGTGTGTTTCCCTGTACAACTGCATCCTTTTTAGGCAAAGTAGTACTATCCTTAGAATGATAGCCTTCTATCATAATCTTCATACATTCTTTGAAACCTACCGTCCCCGGTGGCCGAGTGGTTAGAGCGTCCGCCTCGGGAGCGGGAGGTGTGTGACTGGGTGTGGTATCATGCCACATGTCTGCAGTGTGGCAGCACTATATCTGTCTCAAGTAGACATCGTCTCCAAATGACTGAGATACTGTCGGTGGGACGTTAAACCCAACAAACTAACAAACAAAACATCTTTGGAAACTGTCTTAAGACAGCATACGTTTACTTACATGCTAAGTGACAGCAATCAATTACTGGCAATGACACGCCGCTGTTTATTTCAATTACATCACCTCACTGGCCCTGCAAGGATTCGGGCGTCACATCCAAGTTTTTTTCCCTAGCTTTGAAATGGCATTTAAGCAATTAAGTAGTATTGCATAATCGTTTCAGTCATGCTCCACCAGGGACAAATGTTCTCTTGCATCTTTTTGGCGACAGCTGTTATCAAAATCAGTTCAGTGACAACCTGTACCAGTAGCATCATAATTAGAATCAATGTTATTATCATTATGTTAAACACGAAACTTCTCAATTATAAGGTGGTATTTATGATCTAGTCTCCTTCAATTTAAGAAAATTGCGTAAGCTTGCCAAATACCTTGAGGTCAATGTATATAATTTTGCTGATGGAAAATTTGGCGGTATTGGGTTACAGCATGTAACAATATCAAGCGTTTACATCACGCAGATGTCAAAAGATCTTAGTTTATCACACAGACGCTTCCCTCAACAACTGGTTAATTTAAACTATCATAAAAGATAGTCGTGTTTTCAAGCACCGTGAAATATATCGTTATCATCGGGTCAACTCTTGATTTGAAAAACATGCCGTTTGACCTTTTGTCTTTTTTTTCCTATGGTTTTCACAGACCACGCGCCTCTCATTATGTTCACAGATAGTAAATTTAAATTTGACGTCAATTTACCACGCCTTTGCTAAAGAAAGAACAGTTTATTTGCTATTACAAAAAACTTATCAGTCATTTATCATATGTTTAGATTGCCAATGTCCTCGATTTATTCTTTGAACTGAATAAAGTCTTAGAGAATTAGGTGAATACAACCTCTAATTATCAATGTAAGGGTTAGAAAATAGATAAGTTTTGTATTATATTCATCCTCTTATTCAGAAACTTCAACAAAACATATTTTATGTATACCACGCAGCCATTGACATTCAGTGCAGTCCTAACGCATACGTGCTTTGAAAGCAAACGTTTTAGTGATTTATATATTTCCAAAATAGTTGCAAATAGACTGTCTTTAATGAAAAACGCATTTACATGAATAAGGAAGGTGAACGAGATTAATGCATGACAGAAGGAATGGAAATTCAGGTAAAACACCCATTTACATTCCTTAATTTTGTTCATTTTGACATATGCGTATACATTGTACAAAATATATTAATACATTCTAACAGAATTGCACAATTTGTCTAGCCATGAAACAATAGTTCCAGTTCGAACCATCGGGTCTTTCCTAGATAAAAATCTCTAATCATTTAAAGAAGTTGTTTATAGCCTATTGGTTCTTAACTTCTTGTCCAAGCTGAGCTTAATCTTTGCATCGTCAGCACCGATGAGTGTTAAGTCTACACAAATGTTAGTTTAAAATAAAGCCTTTGATATACATAGAGCTTAAACAAGAAATATCTTTAAAAAAGATACTCGGCCGCGGTAACCAGCTTGATGATAAGTGTCTGAATGGTTTAATATGTAATAGATTTTGGTGTTGGTTTAATAGTTGTGTAATTCCTGTGTCAGTGCAGCTCTTTGAAATACCACGGATCCAAATAATTTGTACAACCTTGGTAGACACTTACAGTCTTAAAATATCTGCGCATTAGACTTCGTTTCGCGGGCTACAAAACAAAACCGGATGTTACGTTTTTGTTGAATATAGGATCTGTCAGGGTCGAACAATCAATTCCGAAATCTATGTGTTTCCTATTTTTTTAGTGTTCTACTCTTTCAATTTACCTTAAAAAGGTGCAGTGTCTTACTATTCAGGACAAATCATTCGCAGGGGAAGAAAACTTCAACTTTTAAAACAAACAGAGATCTAAAGAACTCGTTTCCGCAATTCCTTTCTTTTCTTTTGACTAATTTTACAATGACCAATGAGAATTTAGCAAAGTATATAATAACCAATGAAAAGCCTAATTTTTTATTCCGCTTCATTACTGTGTGTTTCACAGGAAGTCAGTGTGAAAATAAACGGCTTTACGGCCGAAAAACTACTTGCATCTCTGGTGTATCTTTATCGGTTGTTTTAATATGATCTGTAGGATACTAATAATGACATTGTTTGAATAAGATAACATGTACCGAAGCTCGTGGACAAGTATATATGATGAACACCTTCAATGTGTTTCTGATTTAGAGCTATACGTAAATCAGTTTTATACATGTTGTAACAATCTGATTTCAGATACAAGGAGCAGCAACTTAAATGTATGTTCTAAATGTAAAAGGTAATATAATGTTATGTACAATATTCAGAAATGTCATTTTTCGAAAGTATTCCTAACACAACGAAAAAAGGTATACCAGTATACGATACTGATGCTGACATAGCAGTGATAATATACATATATCAGTAAACATATTAACTGAGATTTCAAATTTATTTACTAATATCATGTCAGTTAGGACAAGCTTATTACATAGAAAATAGCATGAATAAGTAATTGAACAATGTAGGTTAGGTTAACAAAGCACGGCATCTATTATTATCAAATACTAATGGATTTATTAATATTTCATTGTGGGGAGTAGAAAATAGATCAATTATGATCTATTTTGAAACTTAATCATTATTTCCTTCACAAATTAACATCAATTACCGTGTTTTATCCCATTTATTTTATAAGACTGCGTTAATTGCTTAACATAGAAGTATTTGTTAATAATGTATATCTGACGTATGTTTTCATATACATGAATATAACAAAGAGAGACATTTATATATCTCGTTTGTATGAGATATTCATAAGGTATATTTTATCATTGTAACCGATGTTATTCTAGGAAAGGGCAGACGTGGCTAACTCGAGATTGTTTGAATCTGACGACAACGTTTAACGAACTATAGAAATGTTGTCTGCAGCGATTAATTTGATGAGCAATCACTGACCATTCGTCTGTCGTTTTTTGATACCGTGGAAATGATCAAAGTGTGTATTGAGTTTAGAACAGCCTTGAAGCCGTGTGGACTTAAGAATTGCAAATATTATTCAGTTGTTAAAGAAAGTGTGCATTCACTTTTGCAGTAACATATATATTTACATCATATTTTTGCTGCATGCAATACCCTAAAATGTAAATACCTTAGAAATAGACCATGAAAATTTGGTATTGTTGATTCCAAGAAAGCCTTATACCTTCACCGGTGTTGATAGCCAAAAAGCCCTTATTAATATTATTTCTCAATCGACTGAAAAAAGAAGAATTCACGTCAAAGCCCTCCACGTTGATTGACTCGAGTGATGGGTCGAATTCCACCAACAATTCTTAGCGCTAAGTAAAGCTTAAATACTTAGGGGCAAATTTTATTAGTCTTGTTTCTCTGATAAAAATAGCCAAATGTTTCATTTCTTATCCATTATTATAAGTTATTAAGGTAATAATTCATTTCAACTTAGTCTTATACTTGAATTTTTCAAAAATAGTAATGGTGGAATGTGTATCTACCTAGTTTAAGGATTCATGTATTACTTAGCGCTAAGTATTGTGGTGGAATTTGAGCCTAGTCCACTAGTTGATAAGGTTACAACAATAAACTTACACCTGTTCGTTTGAAGAACTTCTTCATCAAATGAAACATTTAGGTACACGTGGTATTTGTTGCGTCCTTTACACATGAAGCTACCTAGACCATCTGGTCAACATGGCCATATTTTAGACCTTGTGGTCAAGGGGTCTCCTTTTTGTCGAAGAGACAACATCAGAAGAAGAGACAGTGGTTGGATACAAGGCAGTCCGGGTGCAATACCCTAGCGTCAGTTGCCTGAAAAATACATAGAATAAACCGAAGGGCCGTTCAATCAATTAAAATTTTACAGAAGTTTACTTTACGTCTTCATTCTGAATTGTTCATCTGGTGTGAAATATTTTACTTTTAAATAAAATGTGGCAAGATGTCTTTGTAACGATTTTAGATCAATTTCCATACAAAATGTGTGAATGCAATTAATTATAGGGCATCATGTTTCGTCCGATTATTTTTTTTTTTTTTGTATATATATATATATATATATGTTTTTTTTTAATTCGCTTAGTGGAGTAACGATTGTAATATCGTGAATTATAAAATACTGAAGTACTGGGAGACAACTTACATTGTTATTATAGTTTTAGTATGCAATTGCTATAAAAATGTTTTAACTTACAAATAAAAAGCCACAGCAGTGTAATCATGGCACAAGGCGACACGTATACCATTCATTTATAGCGTTTAATGTTATTACGTAAAGTTATACTTAATTACTTTGTGTGGGGGATTTCATTATTTGTGTATTTCATTTTCTATTGCGGTAATGATTTTAGTCAACTTGGTCATATATTCTTGAATACATGTAATATGTAAAACCGGATTGGTGGAATACTTTACATGAAATGCATTAACCCTTTACTTATATAGACTCGTTTTTTTGTTGTTGTTTTTTTGTGTTTTTTTTTGACAAATTGGCAAACAAAGTAGATCCAGATCAGACAGCCCATGGTTCAGGGTTTCTTTGTTTTCTCATACAATAATGTAACTAAGATTTTACTCTACTATAATATCCATTTAAAAATCTATAAATTGATATCCATCAAGTCATGTGTTTGTATATAAATAAGGATAAGTTGCAATCAGAGTTCAATTTCAGGCTTGTTGTTCAAATTGTGTATATTTGATCTAAATCCAGTTAAGGTTGCTGGTATTTTAGACGATAATCTTACGCTGTAGGCCTTTATAATACATACCGGTTTGTACCTCACCTCTGTGAGTTCAAGCCTCACTCCGGTCACTCGTTTGCTTTTATTTGGGGAAGCCTTCTAGCTGGCTTTCAGTAGGTAGGTAGGTCTATCTGATTTACTGTTGAGCATGCGTGCACTGCCCCCGCATGTAAATATATGTTATACTGTCTTGGCCAAATATAAAAATATTCAAATCGAAATTATGTCAACGTCATGTGCTAAGAACTATGACAAACACAGCATTTTATAAAAGTCGCAATGGATACATACCCTGGTGAATTTAAACTGTTTCCTAAGTTTGTATTTATATTTACTAGATACTATATATTGTGACAAGTTAAAACAAAAGTGTATGTAATGTTTTTGCCAATAGAACTTTTACAAATGCCGAAGACAACACATGTCGATATGCCAATTAACTTTGAACTTTAATGTTAAAGACATTATAACAAATGGTTTCTAACGTTCTCTTCCCTGTCGCGAAGCTTGTAAACCCCAAAACAACTATTTTATTTCGGCTTGTATTGGGTTAACAAATCTGACAAAAGATAACAACATAATAGTGTAACCTCTCAGCATATTTAGAAGTTGAAGATAACAACATAATAGTGTAACCTCTCAGCATATTTAGAAGATGAAGATAACATAATAGTGTAACCTCTCAGCATATTTAGAAGATGAATACCTTTGCTGTAGGTAAGCGTAATGAAATTTAGAAAGAAGCACCACGAGCTGGTTATGAAGAGATTGCACTTGCATTTTTACACTTAGCCAAACCACATCTTAAAATTGATTTCTTGAATTGATAGAGTGCATCTATTATCCCATAAAAGAAAGTCATCGAAGAAAACTATTCAAATCTGATTGCCTACTTTTAACAGTGTTACTATGCCTCCATAGTTTAAATGTCAAAACAAAGCTTACAAAATTGTACACTCAACGGTGAAACTGGTGTTCAATCATTCCAAGTGTATATGTATCTCTTTTATCGACAGTTTGATTTTACTGCGTACCCCTAAGCTTTCTGTTTGTGCTTATGAATATTCCGGGACCTGAGTATGGAGACAGTTTAATCATAAAATAATAATAATAATAATAATTAAATAAAACCTACGTCGATTTTTATAAGTAAATTACAAAAAGTGTGATTATTTGTTTTCTTTCTTTTTCGCATCCTAGATATTTTTTGAATATATTTACGATACTTTCTATGATGCCACATCCTCTTGAAACTGGAGCTTGAAGAAAAGAGAAAATGAGTCTGTTTTAAAAAAAAAGTTTATGCCTGACATGTGTTGTATTTATGAAATAGTTTAAAATGAAGTGATTGAGTAATGATATTTATTTATATGTATATTTACATTTAAAATGATGATATACTGTGTACAATCAAAAATAAAATAGTCTGTCTGTTTATGAAACTATATATAATCAGTACAGAAATATGTATTCCGTAGTATGTTTTTACTAAATTTAAGAAAAGAGTTGGATGAAGCATGTAAAACATATTAACAAAATGATGTCTTTATTAAAGTTGAGTGAATAATTATTTAAATTATGAAAAATGGGAAAATAGTTATTTAAAAAAAGAAAAATCATGGTTATTAATAGTTAAGCGAAATTATCTCCCCTCGAAAATAAATGACATATTTATAGATAGTTCAAAGACTAGTTTTGTTTTGACAGTTATTTGCTTAAAATCCCTTTAAATAGTAAAATTACACGATACGATTTAAAACAAGAAATAAATTTAGTAAAGGCAGGTATCAGGAATATCATCGATTTCAATGAATGAAAATACGTCAGATGAGTTACTATACCCTTGAAAAAGTTTGTTCAACTATATTTTTGAATGACATAATTACAGTTATCTTGACTTGACTATTTGAGTTTACCGTCGCTTCGACCGTATTTCAGTCATATAGCGACGTCCAGCTAATTACAGGTGGAGGAAGACCTCGAATGCACGGAAGCATCCGGGTATAACCACCGACCTACGGCAAGCCAGTCGCAAGGCTTCCTCACATGAAAATCTGAATGACCCTGCCGGGATTCAAACCCACGCGGTGAGGGGCTGGGTGAGTGTTAAAGTCAGCGACTTTACCCTCTCGGCTACAGAGGCCCCTTTTAAGCAGTTAATGCATCTGTATCATACAAATGAGATATATACAACATAATATTTATCTGTAAAGGATTTTTTTTTTGTTGAGATTTTCAAAATTCATAATATCTTATATTTTGTCTCCTCCACACATTGAATTTTTAATGAACCCATAATTATTATGAGAATTATGTGAACTGTGCTGGCTTCAAGAAGAGAATGTCATAATGTTTTAATCTAAACCATCTCAAATCATTCATATAAATTCTTTTATTTTTAATTATTTTGCCACTCCGGGTGTCGATCCGTATCTGGGATCCTCTTCAACCAGTAACTAAGTGGGCGTTGCTAGGTGACTGAAATACTGCTGTAGCAAAACAACAACAACAACAGAGAGTGATATGCGAAATGAACTTGAAACTCGTACTTTGCATGTTCTACTTAGTAACAAATTATGCAATTCTTAATGAGACGCAAATTATCATGTCTTTTAACAACCCGGATCTTATTTCTTATCTCAGCTTCACTGACTCATTTGTCAGGTACAGAATTTAACGATAACGTTATTAACATTTTCTGCATAGCAAACATTTTGGAAGGTCACATAAACTGAAACTATTTTAGATGTCAAATCATGTGATAAAACGATTTGTTGAATTACATATGGTATACTGCTAATTAGGCGTGGGTGTTTGTTTTTAATCATGTAATCAACTCCCACACTCAGTTAGCAATGAAAGTAGTATCTTTGTAAAATGTCTGTCCCAAAGTGGATAATGCAAGAAGTTTGTTCCAGAAAAGGTCACGGTTTTTAGGTTAGTGAGTAGAAATAGTATCTTCTTAGAACGTGAAATTAACTTCCTGTAAGATCAAACGAGCATACCGGCAACTGAATGAGTGTTGAGATAGAACTGTCATCGGGATAGTAATGCCATTTCTTCCGATCAACTAAACGCTTTATTTCAACCGGAATTCATTTTTTTTATGATAGACCAAAGTAGTACCTATCGCCACGAGAAAAAAGTCTGAATTAAGAGAGTTTTTGACTCATTTTTTATATTAATTTCCATTATTTTGCAAAAAGAAATAGCATTGCTCTTCTAATTAAGAAAACTTAAGGTCTCGTACGCCCTAATGAAGCACTTTGCCGATACCGCATAGTATATTAAATTATTTATTCATATATACACGAGCACATACCTTATTTCGTCAAGACTATCAATGAAACATAGATAAATTTCATAACAATATATATATATTGATGTCATTATTTGGATTCCAAACAAAATTAGCTGCGTCAGTAACAAATTTCATGATGAAATTTGACACGAGTGGAAGAAGTACGGAATGTGCTCGGGTTCTTGAATGATGCATCACTGCTTATAATCGACAAATTTCCCCGAAGAATAAATTACAAATGAATAGTTCAGCCAAGATTCCATTGCAGTTGACATTTCTATAATCATGCGCATATGTAGTCCTGAGAAAAATAGCTTGTGTGTCTTACGTGACTTCAGATATGTCCACCGTTCCCGGTGGCTGAGTAGTTAGAGCATCCGCCTCGGGAGCGGGAAGTCGAGGGTTCTAATCTCGGGCGCGACATACCAAATTCGGAAAAAATAGTACTGGTAATATAATATAATATGATATCATATTAGCTTTAATGGCTCCCTTGCCTGGCCCTCAGCATATAAAGGTAGTTGCAGGACTGGTTTGCCCGGTGTCAGGATAATGTGACTGGGTGTGATATCATGCCACATGTCTACGGCGGGATACTGCAGTGTGGCAGCACTATATCTGTCTCAAGTAAACATCGTCTCCAAATGACTGAAATACTGTCGGTGTGACGTTAAACCCAACAAACAAACAAATTTGTCCGTTTTATCCTTAAAATAAGTCACTAGTCAGGTCTAGTCTAGTATGTGGCGGTCCATATTCACAAAAAGCATTTTTCATCTAAAAAATTAAAGAGTGAGTAATGAAAGAAATTATTTCAGCTTTATCATTACTAAATTTTAATGAAAAAATATGCAATGGTAGATATTTGTTCCCTCCATCTGGTGAATTAGAAATTTGTTTTGAGAATTTATCATTGTATGACACATAGGATCGATACATATTTACACAGTAAATGAAAAAATAAAGATATTTTCTATATACTACCCTTTGAAAGTTAAATTGGAGAAATAGCCCACTGTTATTGTATAACCAGTAACTGTTATTACCAGTTACGTAACTAGTAGTTGATTCCGATTTTCAATTAAGGTAAAGTCCCTGAAATGGTTCCGCTATGTCTTGCATCACTTAACCTCTACCAAGATAACCAAGGAGCCCTAATGAAACGTGAAAGGCCATGAGGTCCGAAATGTAGCGGAACCACAACTTTGACTTTACCTTAAGACCAAGTCTCTATCGGTAAAGACCAGGGGTCCGTTTCACTTAACTTCATAAAACCATCTTTGATCTTAATGGTCAGAATAAAGTTATAGTTAAGTTTACTAATTCCTTATGTTCTTAATCAAACGGAAAGAAATATGACACATTTCATTGCATTATACAAGCTCATTACTTCTTGTGAAAAAAATCAGATGAAAGAAACAAATATTTACCCACCATTTAAGGCATTTTTATCAAAGTTTAGGAATGATTTGATAAAGCATAAATACTTTCCATACAAAATAAATGTTATTTCTATTTATGTACAATATTTGACTTGAATACAATATTTGACTTAAGTACAATATTTGACTTAAGTTGCTTCGTGAATACAATCCCAGACGATGACACTGGGAAGGAATACATATCTAATACGTGTCTTAATGTCTCTAAAATATGCTGAGTTTACTTTTAATTTTGTATACATTAGATATTGTTTTCATGAATTATAGCCGTGCTGATGCCGTCTCTGGTATACATAGGAAGTAAAAGTTCTAGTCTAATGTATGATCCCCTTTTCTAAGTAGCAATCTCCAACGCAGGAGAGCTCGCACATATCTTTGCCACAGTCAAACTCCGGTGCAGTGGATTAATTCCGCAGCAGTCACTGTCACACTGCGTACCACGTGACCATGGTGTGTACCAAAAGATAGCAGTATATCAGCTATTTTTCACCTCACTGTGGCAGAGACCTGTGTCAGATCTCCTGCGTTCGAAATTGTGCCAACATTGAGTTAAAAAATAGTTGAGTTTTAGCTTAATCACAAGTGAACAAATAGCGTGACTTTGGCACACACTATATGATATCTCAGTTTAGCAGTGATTGACGCGGCGCCAATTCACTGCACCCGAGTTTGTCTAAATAGCTCGACCACCCATTTCTCATAAAATCACAAGCCAGCAGTTATATGATAGATAGCACAGTTATGTGACAGATATAAAAGTTTTGTATCACATACGTATGCTTGAAAATACTCAAACATATAACTTTTGGACATACAAGAGGTAAAAAATAGGCAGTTATTTAAAACAGTATCTCAAATTAAGAAAGGGTTCGAGTGGAAGGAACATTTGCCAAATTCCAGATCTGTATTCTCTCAGAGGTGCCTGACCGTATTATGAATGTAGATTGGTAATTATACAACTGTATATCTTGGTGAATCGCGGATTACATTAAAGAAAGAGTTAATGTAGGTTTACACTTCAGCAATAAACAGACCTGGTTGCAAACTGGGTTTTATTTATAAAGGTGTCAAGTGTATAATAGGAGTGAATGAACGCGATTCGCCCGAAGGAGAGCAAGGTAAACTTTATCTTATCGACTGTCGATTTTTTTTGTAGCAGTAGTTGATTATTAACCAGTAACAGCATAGTTTATTTGTTTTCCTATACAATACAATACAATACAATACAATACAATACAATACAATTGTATTGTTACCTTTACTGTTAGGGAAATGTTTTTTTCTGCCGAGTGATAATACTTTTTGCAGACTTTCAATATTCATAATAATAAAATATTTTTTTTGACATGTTCATAATATCATAATTTATTTCATGATAAATAATTTCTTATTTTATTCTATTGACGATTATTAGAGAAAAAAATCACAACATGTCACAATCGAAGTGAGTAAGGAATTTCAGTTGTCTTTTTTCTCATTAATAATAATAATAATAATCCATTTTTCCTTCCTCTTGTCTTACTTTTATCTCTAGTTTCTCATTGTTAACCTATATACTTAACATTCCTTACAGCTTTTGTTTGTTTTATTTTTAGAGTATTCTAGTAAGGAAAGTGTCAATTGTGAATTGGATTGCCAGATTACTAATATCAATTCAACCCTATTTATGTACAAATTTATGAATTGATGTATGTTAATTAACATAACCTTAAGTGATATATTAAACAATGGATTTTTCTTTGCCATGCAGGCTGTGTAGAATCTAAGCTACAGTATCGAAAAGGCAAACTGAGAAGACTCTGATCAGAGAGGTCCTGGAAGAGGGTCTATGATCTGAGCCCATTCTGTTTGCCAATGCGTCAAAATTTGTTTATAAATTATGCAGGGAAGTGTTAACATTTGAAAACCTTCTAATTATACTTGAACACGAGGCAGACAATCCTAGCGCGAGCTATTTCAGGACAAAACGTTATCAGAAATTGACATCAGTGTCGGATTTGTCCATTATGAACCATTTGCATATTAAGAAATATTTTCATTAAAAAAAAACGAAATGAATTTAAATAAACAATACATTAGTTGCAATGAGGTGGTTTGTTTATTTGAGCTAAAATCAATCAGCTTAAGTCATGTTTGCCATTGTGATGATTAACCCTTTCCCTCATACAGACTCATTTTGACGCACTCAATAGGTACCACATAAAGCCTGATCTGCAGAAAACCACAGTTAAACCTTACCAATTTTAATTACAAAATCCTCATTTCCAGACCACTGAGGAGCAGCGAACAGCATAAAATCTGATCAGCCTGCGAGTTACTCGCAGGCTGATCTGGTTGTATGTTGTTCGCATAGGTCTTTTCATGGTTTCCTCTATGAGGGAAAGGGTTAAGCCCTATTTGTGCGATGAGAGAACATTATCAGGGCGAATAGAACTAAGCGATATCCATTCATAAAAATGTTAATTTGTGTCACGCATTTTCACGACTGCTACGCATGTTCGATCCCAGTCCAGTTCGATTTTGTGCATAAAACGTCTTCCGTTCAGTCACAATGGCTTCTCCCGGGTTTCTGGGTTTAGTCCCATGCCAAGGTTATCAGTCTAATCAATAGCATTTAAGTGTGATTTTTTTTCGGCAAAAAAACTGTAAAGTCGTCTGTGAAACGAGTTCTTATAACATATACTTATGCATTTCGATGGTTGGCGCGTTGGACCAGTACTTTGAGCCCCCCCCCCTTATTTTGGTTTTGTATCCACAATTTTCGGATCTTGAGTCATGATACATTAAATTTTTCAAAGCATATGTAAAGCAGTTGTAACATATATGCACATTTTATGGTCTAATGTTTGCTTTGTGCAGATCGTGTGTTGGATACTTAATACTAAGGTCTTAATATTTGAGTATTTCAAAGAAATCTTTTAAACAAGTTGAAAAAACAAACTACCATTGATTACAGGTGCCTTGCTTTAAATACCAGGCCTGCATTTTACAAAGCATCTCAAATTTAAAATTTACGCAACTCTTTTATTTGAATGTCAAGAGCTCCTCCCATAACCCGGCGTAGAGAGCAGAACATTTGTATACAGGTTCTAACAGTAAATCGCTCTCAGTTCCTTCCATTTTTCAAAATTTTGTTGGTGATACAGTATTTTAAGGACGTTTCAGTGGGTTACCACTGATTTTACTTTCGATTTTTTTGGACGGGGGTGGGGGATTTCTCATTTATTTTAGATAGAATGATAAAGGAATTCCTAAATTTTAAAAATCATGTGTGAAGAATATCATTTATATTTCCAAATTTGGAAGGTCCAAAAAGTCCCATTTTAGATATTTTAGCAAATTTGTCTAAAACTTCAATAAAAAGGTAATTTTATTTAAAAAAAAAAAAAAAAAGTGTTGAGATGTGCAATTTTTTATTTAATTTTCAGAAAACCTTTTTATCAGTGGAATTACTCCGAAAAAGTTAAAAAATTTGTCCGCTGATTTTTTTTACGAAGAAAAATGTATACAAAATTTCTTGGCTTTGGGGTAGTTTTTGTATGCATTTTGGTCCTGGCATGATGGATATTTTATTCTCGTTTTGTTCTTTCCATGTGTGTTTAACAGTTGTTTTTCACCTGTAACTTATAAAATACAGTGTAATTAACAAAATGTGATAAATATTTTGAAATATCATTTTAATATGCTTTTGAAGTATTTAGAAATGAAATCTTTCTAATTTTTTAAATGCCCCTTTTCAACAAATTTTAGCAAACAGTGATGCTCTACCATAAGCTTAATCTTTAAAATGCATGGTGATCCCTAAATTTTCATTAAGATTCCTTATTATTATAGTCTAAATTACTAGTAGTATTAGTTGTAAAAGCGTGTTTCCCAATCAACGTAAAAATAAATAAGTTTAAACTTAAAAGTGAAGAGGTTGAAAACTGCGCTTGATTTTATTGCAATATCAGTCAGTATTGGAGTGCTAAAAGCGAGCCCAATTTCTGTAATAATCTCGACTTGCAACACGTGCCTTACTTTCATGATATTGCTCACATATTTTTACTCTTCTTCTGTATCAACACATTCCCCATGAATACCGCACGCCCTGTTTGTTTTGTTTCTGCAGGACCGGAATGACGCACGAAGATAAAAATCACACAACAGACGGCAAAATGGGAAGCGTAGGGGAGAAAGACGGCAGTCAACCCGACCAGACATTCAAACAGAACGACCAGACGTACATAGAACACCCTACTGGTAAGTTTGATAACCTGTGATACCCATTCGGTCAGTTTATACCAAATTTTATGACCCCACAGCGATCCGGAGACTAGTTCTGTAAAAAGTCTCCTAAATATTTCAACTTTATTGAGCTACGGCGTGGCATGGCGTCTTAGACGTCGAACGACAGAAATATGTCCAAAGTTATTTGGTCTGTGTAATGGTATGACGTCACGCCAATTTAAAAGCATATTCCTAAGATTATTTCTATTGCATTGAGCATGCCGTGGACGGATATTAGCGTACACATTGAATGACCCTTTCTTTATTTACTATTGCCTTAATCTAGATTAGTTTAGACAACATAAAAGGGCTGAAAACATAATGGACGCCATTACGTGGTGAGAAAATAACTAGAACTTTATAAGGCATCTCATTAGTATGTCTTGATATAGAAAGTGTCAGACATACTTATTGAATCATCTCTGAAGCCACAGATAAGAACTTATTGCATTTAGAAGAAACAAACCAAATAAATATGTTATCGTCCTATGTAGAGCATGAATTCATCATTTACAGGGTATCTTATTATCTATAACACTTTTATTCTGGACTTTATAAAATAAAGTATCGTGGGACGTTATACATTATATGTAATTGTTTGCATCACTTGACTGTCCAATGTTCTTATTCTTCCAGTGTAGTTTTCTTTCAATATCATAAGGGGACGGCGATACTATAAATAGAACAGAACATAATTCATTTCCAACTTGTACCTTGTATATCGTCGTACCACATTACAAGATATAAAACGTAATATATATTTGTCGCAATGATGGATATAGTTTATAAGTACATATATTTCTAATTAAGAGTAATCATTTGCAAAGATAACAATATTAGCATTATTAGAGAATGAACTCATCCTTCAGATACTGTCATGTTTCTCAATAATATTGAATTCTTAATAAAAAGTGCATGGTTAATAATAGTCCGTTTATCTTTGAAATCCTCTGATGATATAAACGTTACATATTTATCAGATCTATTCATTGTTTGTATATCGCACATGAGTCATAAATGTATGTGCATATAGAAAATATAAGATTGCTTATGATAGCGGTCAAGTTATTCATATAGTCTAATGGTGGCATTGTTAATCTTTAAATATATTTAGGAAATATAGAGTTTCGTTTTTAGTTATATAATTATGTATATCGCAGAATAATGCATGCTTTGAAGTTCAGATGCGCAGTTACCTAATCCAGTGCTGTATTGTTTGAAAAGTTAATTATGAGACAGTGCCATCTTTTCATGGAAGTAAAATTCAAATTTCTGGAATAGTTGGTGAGCCGTTTGATGGTGCGCATGCGCTTTTTCTCGGCAATTGATTGGATTAATATTTTTTCCAACTCGGCGTCTCGTCTGCGTTACAAATTCAGCTTTTCCTTAACTCAAAAGTTTGAAGATCTAGGACTCTCCGATTTTGACCCAGAGAACAGAAATATTGCAAACATGATCTACAATTTTTAGCTCACCTGAGCACAAAGTGCTCAAGGTGAGCTTTTGTGATCGCCCTTCGTCCGGCGTCCGTCGTCGTGCGTCGTGCGTCGTCCGTCGTGCCTCGTCCGTCGTGCGTCGTCCGTCGTCAACAATTTGCTTTAAACGACATCTCCTCTGAAACCGCTGGACATAATTTAATGAAACTTGGCAGGAATGTTCCTTGGGTGAGGCTCTACAAAAGTTGCTAAAATAAAGTTGATCCATGGAGAACTCTGGTTGCCATGGCAACAAAAAGAAAAATAATTTGAAAACTTTAAAAATCATCTTCTTCAAAACTACTGGCCAGATTTCAAAATAAATTGGTACAGATGTTCCTTGGGTCAACCTCTACCAAAGTTGCTAAAATTATTCCGATCCGTAAAAAAACATGGCCGCCAGGGGCGGGGCTTATTTGCCATATATGTATATAGAGAAACCTTTAAACAACATCTCCTCTGAAACCAATGGACAGAATTTGATTAAACTTGGCAGGGATGATCCTTGGGTCAACCTTCACAAAAGTTGCTAAAATAAACTTGATCCATGTAGAACTCTGGTTGCCATGGCAACAAAAATAAAAATAAAATGAAAACTTTAAAAATCATCTTCTTCAAAACTACTGGCCAGATTTTAAAATAAATTGGTACAGATGTTCCTTGGGTCAACCTCTACCAAAGTTGCTAAAATTATTCCGATCCGTAAAAAAACATGGCCGCCAGGGGCGGGGCTTATTTGCCTTATATGTATATAGAGAAACCTTTAAACAACATCTTCTCTGAAACCACTGGACAGAATTTGATTAAACTTGGCAGGGATGATCCTTGGGTCAACCTTCACAAAAGTTGCTAAAATAAATTTGATCCATGTAGAACTCTGGTTGCCATGGCAACAAAAAAAAATAAAAATGAAAACTTTAAAAATCATCTTCTTCAAAACCACTGGCCAGATTTTAAAATAAATTGGTACAGATGTTCCTTGGGTCAACCTCTACCAAAGTTGCTAAAATTATTCTGATCCGTAAAAAAACATGGCTGCCAGGGGCGGGGCTTATTTGTCTTATATGTATATAGGGAAAACTTTAAACAACATCTCCTCTGAAACCACTGGACAGAATTTGATTAAACTTGGCAGGGATGATCCTTGGGTCAACCTTCACAAAAGTTGCTAAAATAAACTTGATCCATGTAGAACTCTGGTTGCCATGGCAACAAAAAGAAAAAAAAATGAAAACTTTAAAAATCATCTTCTTCAAAACTACTGGCCAGATTTTAAAATAAATTGGTACAGGTGTTCCTTGGGTCAACCTCTACCAAAGTTGCTAAAAATTTTCCGATCCGTAAAAAAACATGGCCGCCAGAGGCGGGGCTTATTTGTCTTATATGTATATAGGGAAAACTTTAATCAACATTTCCTCTGAAACCACTGGAAAGAATTTGATTAAATTTGGCAGGAATGATCCTTGGGTCAACCTTCACAAAAGTTCCTAAAATAAACTTGATCCATATAGAACTCTTGTTGCCATGGCAACAAAAAGAAAAAAAATAAGAAAACTTTAAAAATCATCATCTTCAAAACTACTGGCCAGATTTTAAAATAAATTGGTACAGATGTTCCTTGGGTCAACCTATTTATCTCAGGTGAGCGATTTAGGGCCATCATGGGCCTCTTGTTTACCATCTTATCGGTATATGTATTGAAAGTCTGAAAAAATGATGTTCAGGGGATGAAGATTTTGAGACTTGTACTTAAGGAAAATCCGAATTTCAGTTGTTTCATTAAATGCAACTGCTGCGTTAGCTAAATTGCTAAGGCAACGAAACTCGTGACCCCCCCCCCACAAAAAAAAAACCAAACAAACAACAACAACAAAAACAAACAAAAAAAAACAAGAGGGCCATGATGGCCCTGGATCGCTCACCTGGTATCATAAGGCTATGTAAAGTCTAGTGACCCCTGGGGCAGAGCCAATTTTGACCCCAGGGTCATGATTTGAACAAACTTGGTAGAGGTCTATTAGCCCATGTTACATACCAAATATCTAAACTCCAGACCTTGTGGTTTTTGAGAAGAAATTTTCAAAATAAGTCTTTGTAAAATCAAGTGATCCCTGGGGCGGGGCCAATTTTCACCAAATATCTAAACGCCAGGCCATGTGTTTTCTAGTTCTCTAAAAAGAAGAATTTTCAAGTTATTTCTATATTAGCCTATGTAAAATCAGGTGAACCAAATGGCGGGGCCATGATTTGAACAAACTTAGTATAGATCCACTAGACAATGCATGATTCATGATTTGAACAAACTTGGTAGAGGTCTATTAGCCCATGTTACATACCAAATATCTAAACTCCAGGCTTTGTGATTTCTGAGAAGAGATTTTTCAGGTTTTCCTATATTAGTCTATGTTAAATCAAGTGACCCCTTGGGTGGGGCCAATTTTGACCCAAGGGTCATAATTTGAACAATCTTGTCAGAGAGTCAGAAGATCATGCTACATACCATATATCTAAACTCCAGGCCTTGTTTTTAATTTTTTTTTATTAGCCTATGTAAATCAGGTGACCCCTTAGACAATGCTGCACACCATATATATAAACCCCAGGCCTTGTGGTTTCTGAGGGGAAGATTTTTCAAGTTTTTTTCCTATATTAGCCTATGTTAAATCAAGTGACCCCTGGGGCGGGGCCAATTTTAACACCAAGTTATGATTTGAACAAACTTGGTAGAGATCCACTAGACAATGCTCATACCAAGTATCTTAACCATATGCCTTGTGGTTTCTGAGGGGAAGATTTTTCAATTTTTTTCCTATATTTGCCTTTGTTAAATAAAGTGACCCCTGGGGCGGGGCCAATTTTGACCCCAGGGTCATAATTTTATCAATCTTGGTAGTGGTCTTCTAGACAGTGCTGCACACCAAATATCTAAACCCCAGGCCTTGTGGTTTCTGAGAAGTAGATTTTTCAAGTTTTTCCTATATTAGCCTATGTTAAATCAAGTGACCCCTGGGGCGGGGCCAATTTTGACCCCAGGTTCATAATTTGAACAATCTTGGTAGTATAAGACATCTCAACCAAAAATCAAACAGGCCTTGTGGTTTCTGAGAAGAAGATTTTTTCAAGTTTTTTTCCTATATTAGCCTATGTTAAATCAAGTGACCCCTGGGGCGGGGCCAATTTTGACCACAGGGTCATAATTTGAACAATCTTGGTAGAGAGTCATAAGATCATGCTACATACCAAAAATCAAAAGGCTAGGCCTTGTGGTTTCGGAGAAGAAGATTTTTAAAATTTTCATTTTTAAAATCTATTTTTAGCTCCTGCGACCTAGATTTTTGACCAATCAAAATAATTTTAAAAACTTTAATAAAGGGTCCCATAATGAACATTCCTGTGAAGTTTTATCAAAATCCAGTGAGTAGTTTAGAAGGAGATGTTGTTTAAAGAAATTGTTGACGACGGACGCACGCACGCACGGACGACGGACAAAAGGCGAAAACAAAAGCTCACCATGAGTACGTTGTGCTCAGGTGAGCTAAAAAAAACTCATGCGAATTTTCAAATGGGGACGAACGGCGACAATGCGGATTGGTTCGGATTTATATGTATATGAAAGCCACAGTGACCCCTAGACTGTGGTTCCAAACCTTTTCATATTTACTAAAGTTACATTGTAAGTTTTTGAAAAAATGTTTGCAAGATACGTTTATGATAATATAAATCGAATGTACTGCAATTCTAAGTTTAAACCGTTTCTTAAACTCAATAAATTTTGATATAAAAAAAGTTAAGGTGAAAAAAAGTTATTGGAAAAATTTGGGGTCGGTAGGTCAGCTGATTTTTTTGATTTTTTTAGCTGTTTTTCATTTTTTACCTTATTTTTTTAGAGGAAGTGACGAAAAACAGTGTTTTAAAACCGTTATAGCCCGAATGCTACGAAAGAAAGAGTTAGTACAAAAAATAGGTTCGGTCGAGTTAGTGGAAACAAGTAACTATTTTATTACCCCTAACCAAATGTGAAGTGTCAATATTCATGCACACGTTAATTGCTTAAATGTTTACGTGTTATTGCATGCTTAAGGCTATATAATGTTGTAGTCGCTCTAAATTTTGACAGCAGTTGTTATCTGAAACATTTCAATAGTTTCAGAGCTTTTTTCTATGTTGTGGCTCATTGCGCTGTCATTAACCTCATTTAATCATTACTCTAGGTTATTCTGCAATATGCTTCGGCGAATACAGCAATAAATCTTAAAACCTTAAACATAATGTCAACTCGGCCTCACGAATAGAATTCCGCGAGATTCAGCGCGTCAAGTTTCGAGACGTGCATACTTTTCCTTGGTTGGGTGAGATCTCTGGTACAGATAACAAGGTGTTCGTTTTCCCGCGCTAATTATTCCGAACAGACGACAAATACAACACGTGCTTTTGATTCCATTACTGCCATCTGCGTTTGTCCGTCTCAATACACGCAATCAGTAGCAGCAATTAGAATCGGGTTTTACATTTATTACGTCTCACCCGCCCCAGTTTTTCTATCTCCTTATCTAAACATTTACTCTGTAATGAAGGAGATCCTCAGTCCTGATTAGACGCTTGCAGTGAGTACATCCCTGCTAGGGGGAGCCACTTATTCACTGCAGAGATTGTAGATCTTCTACTATGATTTTATTTTCGATGACCTTAGTACTTATAGAATATACAAGCTATTCGGAAATGAAAAAGGTACTCGCGCATTTTCCAAAATATAAAATCTTGCCAGTTCTTTTTGTTTTCTTATAATTATACAAAAACGTCAAACACGTGTTTCAAGGAGCAGTTTTCTATGACTTATAGTTAGGTATTCAACGCGTATCACCTGCAGCCAAAAAAGAGAACATAAAAAACAACAACAAAAAACATTACATTATCTAGAAAAACACAAGGAGCATAAATTTTAACGTGATTTCAACGTTATATGATTAAACAATTTCACGGGGTTCATGATAAATTTCGCCAAAAACAAAACGTCAATCTTATACAAGTAAAAACTTAATTTACGGACAGCATTATGATGTCATTATGACAGATTTAGCGCGTGTTTATCGCAAACCGCTTTTTTTTTTCGATATGCCAGTAAATGCATTCCACATCCTAAGTTTCTCGTTACGTCCGTATCTTATCATTCTTTAAAGAAAATACTTTCCAACGCTTAATATTTAATGCTCGTTTCCACAATCTAACAACTTGATGTGTTAGTTTATTTACAAGCTGTTCTTTGGAGGAAATATGGAGCATGCAGATAATCTGGGTAATTTATCAAAATTAAACTTTTCTATTTTAACCACACGTCTAATGAAAATGTGCCTAGACCCTCATTACAGTGGGCACACAATAAGGCAACAACAACACTTTTAACTCTGATAGCTCTTATCGCCAAACTTTTAAAATTTTAACACTCAAATCGTCCTCCATTAAAGAATAATACCCTTTTGACTATTAACATGGTTTTAAACAATCGTATTGTTTGTATCTCTACAGCATAGGAACATGTTCTAAAAGCATGAATTTCTTCTGTTTTCTTCATTTAATAGAAACGTACATTTTATCCGTTATCAATGCTTTAAATATGCCTTTGACAAACATGCATTTTATTGTTACGATACACAGGGCCACGAGCGACCAGCGTTTCTGAAGAAACACAAAACAAAACAGCAACATTCCCAAAAGGTCCTTTTCACATTATATGATATGCGATGATTTTGTTTATCGCTAAGATAACGTTTAGACAGGTCTGTGGCTGTTGACTCGTTGAAAGCAGTTCAGCTCTAAATATATCATTTAAACTCTTATATACTTGTCATTTTTATGCAAACTCTTGGAATACCTTAGCGCGAAATTCGATACGATTTTAATATGCAATTACTTTTTTAAATTGTTTGTGTCAATGTGGTAAATTCTTTATCACTGCATCCTCCGCTTCACAAAGTGCGTCCCGTTTTACAAAAAATCAAATATATTTTCATACAGTTGAGCCACTGTGGTGTAGCGGGAGTATTCATTAGTTTCATTGATAGCTCTAGCCATAAATGTACTTACAGCTACTTTGTTTCCATACTTTATAGCCCAAAGGATATATCTATGGACTGCCCTAGTGGGTTTAAATAATGTTAATGTCATAAACACATTGCCACTGAAATAAGTCATGTACTAAAACTTTCGTTTCTGGCTCCGTGTTCTCGAAATTACTTTAAGTATGACCTCAAGCTGTAATTTGAGTATCATACTTTAAAGTCCTATTGAAGGTAACGGACATAGTTTGAGTCTGCGTATGAAATTCATACGTAAGGATAACATTTTTATTTTCTAAAACACCGGGCCTCAACGCCATATTAATGCGGGAATGAAATAATATTGTTAATCCTCAATGAATATTCTGGTACACTGCCATCTGGAAATAAGTTACTGGTGGTTCCCTGCTTTGCGCTCAGCATAAATATATGGTAGTTCTCGGACACATTGGCCCTGCGGACCTTGTGTCAGTATCATGCGACCGTGTGGCAGCATCGTATCTGTTTCAAGAAAATAGTTACAACTGACAAATACTGTCGATAGAAATACATTAAAAAATCCACCCTACCAAAAAGCAAATCAAAGCGCTAAAGGCACTGAAGTTGTGTGTGTCTCAAATGAAAGAGCATTCGAAAGCTGCAAGTCGATCACCGTTAATTAAATTTACTTTGATAAACAAAAGAACTGCGACATTCCTGTTCTCTCAGGGCATCAGAGCTTTGATTTGTATTCATGCAATACCTTATCTACAACAGTATCTATTTATAGATTGAAGTAAGTATGCAAATTTTCTGCACAGGTCAGAGGCTCCGAACTCATTTTGGATAGTAGATATGTACAGATACAGATTTCGATCAAATTTTAGTGTAAGAAATAACCCCTGGAGATATCTGAGGTCGATAGTTTGATGTGATTATAAGTATGTTATAATGATTTGTTTTCGACTTCACATGGGTTATTGTAACATCCTAAAATGACCGAACGCTGCACATTTACTATCAAATTAATTTGCAAGCCACCTTTGCATCGAAACAAACTATATTCGTGCGCATGGTAAAGTGATCACGTGATAAAAACAGTTACATCATTCGATTGCATATACATCAGCATAGAAAAATAAGTCCTTTAATGTTTTCATTTTACAGGCGATTTTTATTTTTGACACAGCATTGCTTTTTCAGTATTTTTGCTTACTTCTTGTATACTCATGTTGTTGAGATATATACAATTGTTCGATCATACTTACACTATTCGGTTTTAAATCTAGGAGAACCTGGGTTGAAAACGTAGTACTATAGTTGGTGTGACTGACGTCACACACAACTAAAAATCAAACAGTAAGTCTACTGTAGTTTATTTATTTATTTATTTATTTATTTATATTTGAAAACCCTGCAAAAACGTATACATTGTGCCACGAATCCACTTTGACACTTTTTGTCCACCATACATTGTAATCATAAATCTGATATAACGTTAATCGTCCACTATTGACTATAATCATAAATCTAGCATGAAGCCATTTGTCCACCATATATTGTCAAAATAAATCTAATGTGACGCCATTTGTCCACCATACTATATGTTATCATAAATCTACTATTACACTATCTTTCCACCATACCCAATACGCTTGACCTAGGGGTGTAAGGAAATCAAGACGTTCACTACATGAGAACATCATCTGTAAAGCGGAAGTGATGTAAACGCAGAAGCCTCGTCGTAACTGGCCATCAAATTTCTATTTACAATCAATTTACGATAATGAGAAAACTCGTCTACGCCTGAAGTCAATTACCGCTGGGGTCTAGCAGAAATTGACCTCCGTACCATACATTCCATTATCTGTTTGTTTTCCTACTCGTTTGTACATCTTCATTTTTCACGTGCATGAACACTTTCAGATAATATATTTAAGAAATAATCAATCCATCGCCGCGATTTGTAATGGATTTTAGTTCAGGCTAGAAGGTTTACGTCACGAAGCAGAGTCACGCTTGGCAGCTTTTCCACAATGTGCAGATCATTTAAAATCTAATAATCTTAAATCCCACTTTCTGCATATAGAGAAATTAGTTCTTTTGAGCTTTTATGCCACATACAATTAATGTCCCTTAAATATTTTTTTTACTCAAAATTGAGTTTTCAACAGTTTAGCTGAATATCAGCACACCTGTGTTGTAGAATTTTGTTCAATCGTTCAATATTCATACAAAATTGAGAGGTTATTCGGTTTCCAATGAACAGAAATGGATGCTGAGAATGTAGGTACTATAGTAGGTGCTATAAAGCATATATTTGATTGGACACAAAAATTTAGGTATAGAATAACAAATATATACATATATTTCAGTATTATGATAATATTCTTACACAATCAACTTGTGTTCTCGCCCATCTGTATTAACCACCAAGCTAATAGATCCAGAATATGCGTTCAATTATTGTCCGTTTACGGTTAAGAACACAACAACAACAACAACTGAGTAATCGAAAATATATCTCAGTTTATATAGGGCCACAACAGTAACTGTCTCCAAACAGTAGCCATATCGGCTAAACGGGCGCGTTTTCTTGTTCTGTCGTGGGTCCTTTTTAGACAAGTTTAACTGTAGTTTCAAAAGGCTTCAAAGATTGGCGTGTAGAAAAGCTTAAAAGACTATTTTGTTTACTTTAATCATAGTTGTTTGACTCGTGTGATTAATCAAAGTGAAGTATTTGATTTTAATTTTCCTTTTTTTGTTCAGTAATTTTTTGATTGCGATAAAAGTTTGGGCTTTAATGTAATTAAATAACTTTACAACCAAATGCAAAGTCTATTCAAAAATGAAAATTTCGCCGTTTGTAGTTAACCCATACGCCGGTAACTTTTAACTCTCACTTTTTCGCGCTGGAATAATTAAGTCATTGCCGAGACATCGTAATATAGGCTTTCTATATTGATTATTAGGGAGAAAATTATCAAATGTGAGCGAACAATCGTAGACGATATTAGAAGCACTTGCAAATTTGATATTCAAACCTTTAGCAGCTATTGCGTCAAACGATACATTTGCTGCATTTGCATAATTCGCTCTTTCAATATGCACTAGCTTACGTGTAAATTGAATATTAATTTGGGTTTACAAAAGAACCTGTGAACTTGAATGAAATTCCGAATATTCTCCCGCATATCTATGAATTTTAGATACGCTGAGCTCATGTGTTCTTTTTATTATCTCTTTCAGCTCAGCTTCGTTGTCTGCTTATGTGTGTAATTGGAAATTGTGAATATTTTGAAATACTAAATCAGAGAAAACGTTTTCCAGATTTTTTTTTGATCTGGAAATGTTTGATCACGAGGAAATGGATCGAGGAAAAGTAGCAAAGCAGGTCAGATAAATTTATATAAATGGTTAGAACGCATAAAAAAAGAACTAAGATTGATAATGATGCAATCGACGAAACAGTAACTGTTTCAATTATACGCATGCTTATTATACAAAATAAACACCCTGTTGTAAGTATTTACTTTATGATTTCAAAATACATTATAACATGATTAAAACTCTCTTGGGAGTCATTTCTTTTGTTACATTGACTGGCATCTTAGGACGGGCTATACTGTATTTGATACTTCGACTCCTCGTCGAGTGAGAAACATCTTGCGCCAAAATTTAGAATTAACACATATATAAGGTTTTTGGAATTTATATTGCATATTATTAAGCAACATAACACTTATCCGCTGTGACAAAAAGGTAACTACAAAATATAAAGTGTTCACAGAGATCTGATAAGTAAACAGTTATTTATTTTTCAGTCGTTTTGGAATCCATGGTTTTATATCTTATACTTATGTCCCTCGGCGATTCCTTTGTCACGATTATAGAACAAACATTCATGTATGGGTATAAGAAAAAGCCTGGTAGATGATTTATTTTTCATATTAAACTTTCAAAAATGCTAACCACCAACATTAGAATGTCACATATATTTTAGTCGTCTGATAAATAAGCTAATTAGCGTGTCTGCGTAATATCGCCATTGCTGTTGTTTGTATTTATCATTAATAATAACAACTCCAAAGTTCCATAGTAAAGTCAGACCAAATTGTAAATGTTCAACGCTTGTTTAACCGTTAATTGCAAAGGGTCTTGGTAGCAAGAACGTTTACTATGTAGTTTTAACAACATAAGTGGCCTACGAATTCTCCCCGCTCAACATCAGGAGAAGTCCTCGTAGGAATAAACTCTAAACCGAAGAAAAATAATTGATTAATAGCTTTCCAAAGTACCTGAATTTTCTGCCATGAATGCAAATCGTTCTAAGACTCAATGGAAGGCTGCGAAACATAAGTAATTAAGTTACATCTGGCTCTGCGCATTGCCGCTTAGTTCCTTAATAAATTTAATAACGTAGCGTGTTTGTGATTTGTTTTAGTTTTTTTTCCGATATAGAATCGATAGCTTTTATTCAGATCTTTTCGTCGTCTATAGAAGATTCAACTGGAAGAATTGATCGTAAAGATTTATTGGCAACAAGATATAGTGAGGCATTAGGCGTTTGTAATAGCGGGTAAACAAAGGGGCCCACTTATGGAGTCCGATGGATTTAGGTGGCGATTGATTGGACCGCTTGTTTTTCAGCGTCAAAATGGTTTCAAGAGGTTATGTTTGCAGCACTTGAGGCTATAAATAAGACAACAGAACACAGAGTTGTGAGGGACAATTGTTACGGTGGTATCGTCAAGAAGCTTTTGTACATGTTTTATCAACTAACAAACAGTTTGCTGAGTGTTATTCTGAGACGATGATTCTAATGGACTCGTCCGGTCCCTTTTGTGGGTCATTGGAAAATAGTAATTCCTGTCTTCTCTTAAGTCTTGTAAAGTGTGTGTGTGTTTTCTTTTTTTAGGTCAGTCAGTGTCCGTCGTTATTCGTACGTCCGGACACCTGTCCGTCATAATGTCAGGACGTCCGTCTGTCAGCATTTGCTTGTGTACACTCTAGCATCTTCATTTCTTCAGCCATTTTCTTCAATGACAATGTTTATAGCAGAAATCTCCAGGCCATGTTAGATTGCGGCTGATATCCGCCCATTAGGTCTGAGGTTATGGCCATTGAATGATAAAAAATGCCAGATTTCACTTTTTTTTAACACTCCAGCATCTTCATTCCTTAATCTTCTTCAAACTTTATATTGTTTATACCCATTATCTCTCGGATAAGTTAGATTATGGCTTATATCCACCCATTAGGCCCGGAGTTATGGCCCTTAAACGATAAAAAATGCCAGATTTCACTTTGTGTACACTCTAGCATCTTCATTTCTTAAGCAATCTTCTTCAAACTTCATGACGATATTTATAGTCATTATCTCTCGACTAGGTTCAATTATGGCTGATATCGGCCAATTTTGTAAGGAGTTCTTGCCCATGTATCGACTCACACAGGCAAATACTTGAACAATTTTCTCGTCAGAAACCACAAGGCTTCTGTCGGAGGAGGACTATTTTACGAGCGCGGCCCTGCTATTATAATTATAGAACTATGATAAAAAGTAGGTAACAATATGCGAAATTTGATATAGTTTCAAGTTTGGTCCTTCTATACAAATTAACACACAGAAGTGCAGCCTTTTCACTAGATGACAAATAAAGCTGGCCAGAATCAAGATGAATATGTAGATTGTGTTGTTAATTGAATTAAACATTGACATTGTTAAAATATCAAGAATATAAAAAAAATAAACAGTTTATCGACCTTGAATATATAGACAACATAATTTTCCGAAACAATTCGTACGTATTGTTTCAATCAGTTTGTCATTTTAGAACCACTATGTTAAACACAAAGCAATCATTTCATGCTAAAACCAAAATACCATCCATTTGTTTACAATACCAAAGGATTTCGGCATTTGCATTGCATATCATAAAACAGTACAAGGCATTACCGTTTTGATAAAAGATAACTTCAAACTTAAGGTCTTCACATGTGACAAAACCAAAGTTTTTGATAGATTTTAAACATTATTATATTTCCGTCGACTGGGAAATCATGTTTTTTTTATATATATTTTAAATGAATGTCTCACGGCTATTCCTTGATTTCACGAGTACACGTGTACATAGAAAAAATATCCCCACAACGGGGATCGACTTCTTATGGATCACATTGTCCTCATAAACAGTGATAACAACAACAACAATTGCAGTAGATCAAGAACTTGTTGTTGTTCGATAATCATCATAAACTTTGAAACACAGTTTAGAACATTAAAGAGTTAGCTTATTTTTTTCATTTGAAATAATCAACTATATCTTATATCAATGTTCTGACAAATGTGTAAAAATTAAACAAAGAGGAGAAATCTGAATTCATTAAATTTTGCCAGTGTATCTTCTTGGCGTGTATTTAATTTTTCTCCTCTGAAGAAAAACAGGAAACTATTTCCAGTTAAACTGTGAGATAAAATGTTCATATCAGATAACTGTCTCAGATATTTAACGGTTTCAATCCTGCATAATTAAAATGCCGACGTTGACTGCCGAGGGAAAAGAGGTTGGTTCTTGTTTTTTGTTGTTTTTTCTCCCTCAATATAAATATTTATTCGTTTGATTACGTCAAGATGTCGAATGAATATTATAAAACTACCCTAGAGTGCAGCATACAAATGTATCTGGTTATATCAGGTCATGCGTGGAACTGTAGAAACCGCGCGGGTTGTATATCCGCCCATCGCCCCCTGTCTGTTTAATTAGATGCATATTACAAGAAAAAAACTGTCGTAGGAATTATAAATACAGCAACATTTCACCAACAGTGATGATATTGATGATGAGTATCATCAGCAAGTTTTTTTTCTCATTCTTGCTTATCGTGCACCCTTCTGGCTTTCCAATAAAGTCTTAACTTCTGTTAGTCTGTTTTCCTCTAAATTTTCTTTGCGCATCGTTGTAGTATTTCTATTATGGCAACACAGCGCTCGTCTGACTTTCCAATATTTTTTCTCACCTTTCGCAGAACTGTCAACTATGACAGCACAGCGTGTCAGATGTTTTATAGTAAAACCTTTCATGAACGAATTTACAGACTTTTAATCTTGTAAACATTGCAATAAAAGTATAATTCAGTTCCGATGGTCATCAGAGGAATAAACTTTGGTAATTAATCAAGGGAGAAAACGATGCACTTAACAACACGAAAGTCTGTCAATGTTACATCAGAAAATGTAACATCTAACGAGACATAGCGGCACTGTTTTACTGTAATTCCACTAATTACCCTTGTTCAAAATCGGTCCTTTTTTCCCTGCAAAACAAGAAAAACCTATTAACAAATCAGCACATATAGTTAAATCGTGTATAATCTCTATCTGTGCGCCTTTTCATGTGGTCCTTTGATGTATGATTTCTGATGAATTTAATAACCAATAATACGTTCCGATATGAGCAGGGTTTCTTTCGTTGATAATTAAAAGGACAGAGATATATTGGATAAGGTGGTTGGTTAATGCATGAATGATAGACGGTTCAGCAGGGTCGGTCATTAATTCTGCAAAAATATCGTACTTGCGCTCAGTGTGAACCAGCTGTTAACAGTGAATCCGCGATATCTCCTAATTACACACAAACTCAATTAACACAGATTCCGCCATGATGAAATTCCATACAGCTTATCCGGTTAACTGTTAGAATTGCCGAATAAATGTTTCAATATTGTTGTCGTCTCGAAGTGTTAAAAGTCGTTTCATTACGTTCAAACTAGCTTGATTTGCTGATATAACGAGCAATAAATTTCTTGTACAAATGTCGGGTATCTGATAAAATGAACGGAAAAGATGTAAATAAACCAAAATAATTCAGCGGCAGTTCGACGGACCCTATTCTAAGCATGTACTCAATCTAGGACCGTTAATTGTGTAATTACTGTGATGTTTTACGAGTTTTATGTTAATAAACTCTTAACGTTTGATACAAAATAGAATATTACCTCATACAATTACGCATCACATGGAGTAAAATCAAAGTGTGTGGCCGGCATTATAATTTAACAAGTCATCATTTTCCCTTCTTAGCCTTTGATATATGCATATTTGCTCTTAAACCAATCAAAATGGGAACAGTTCTTTTATATTTTGTAGCAGTAGAGATTTGAAAAAGAATGAATGTATATAGAAAATCGCTTTGTGGTAATGAAAGGTAGAAAGGGAAAATCCTGTGCTACTGGCAGAATTACCAGATTAATCTGCGTCTTAAGTTTTATTATGTTACTCTTCTTAGATGAGCAAACAAACTGTGAATATTATCCATCTTTATTTAATTTTTTCGTTTTTTTTTTCTTCGTTTTGAATTATAAATTTTTGGCAACTTTTGTAGCGATTGGTTAAACAGCATTTCAAATGGACTCAAACTGGGCTCCAGAGGAGTCCCGGTGGTAAAGTTGCATATAGAATCCCAATGGTTAGTTCTGAGATGTTTTTAACATTTCTGCTACGATTTTTTATGTAAGTGCATTTTGTGCCTAATGGGCACCACGCCCTTGCATCTTATGTTACTGATAGCTAAGTCCACAACGTTTCTACTGTCTACGTTTTTGCAGCTACAAAGACGTTAGAAGCAAACAACGCGACGCACATCATGTTGGAGGCCGGCGGCGGTGAGAAGAGAGAGACCTGGAACAAGAAGATCGACTTCTTGCTTTCCGTCATCGGTTTCGCTGTCGATCTCGCCAATGTGTGGCGCTTCCCTTTCCTGTGTTATAAAAATGGCGGCGGTAAGTAATATGACGTCACCATTTTTACTTCTATTCGGCTATCTCCGGTAATCTCCGCTGTTCGGAGTGTTTGGGTTTTTTCTTGTAGTATTTCATTCCTTTTGGGAATATCTAAGTTCTGCATTATGACGATACACGCCATTGGCAAGGGATATTTTATCACACTCAATCACATTATAACTGCTAAGCAAAGTTGTTACAGCAGTATGTTTTAACGAATATGGTAACTATTGATCGTTCTGTAATCGAACGTTCTCGTAAGATTGCGAGAAATGATGCGTTTGAGACCCAAGAAGTTGTCAGAACATTTTTTTTTTTGACAATGCAATGTGAGCACAACTGTCTACCGTTATCTTGATATCTGAATTTCTAGAATTCGTCGTAAAAGAACTTTACATCCATCGTACTTGTGAGTTCTATTTTCTGGTAGTAAAACGCTTCGGTTACTAGATCGTTTTCAAATTTTAAAAGCTTTAAATTCGTTTTTGATCTATTTTATCTTTTTGATTGTAATACCGGTCTAAATTATCACTTGTTTCAAGATTGTGTTTGCTTTTTATGATTATTTTTGTACTATTTTAGGCCTTTATAATCAATGCATGCCTAGACCATTAACTACATATGTTTCGGTATCGGCAATACGTGCCGTTATAAGTCTGAATTTGGGGATGGGTGTTCATTGTAAATGCAAATTGGAGAACGTTTGAGAACGTTGCTTAATAAGTTCTGAAAATAAAGGGTTAAAATATGATAAAAATATACTTACATATGGTAATGTTAAACAACCTATTTCAGTATAAATATGTTCTGAATTTTGGCAGGATGACGGAAAAAATGGAACATGACATACTTTTAAATCAAAATCGATTAAATTAGATTTGTAATTGTATACGTTGACAGTACAGCTTTGACTTACACAGATACATTCATGTACCCTGAGATATATCAAGATACATAGAGGATAATATCCCAATCCTTCATGAATTTACGAATGATGGATTTTTTTTTCTCCCATGAACGATTATTACTTGCCACAGACCGTCAGCCTCGATTTAATAAACTTATCGCGCTTCCATTTTTCTTCTTTCTTTTTTTTTTTGGCATTTTCTTTTCACAACATGAAAGAAATCGGCATTTTAAAGTTCACACGCAAGTAAGTACCTTAATTATGATGTTCGTTCAACTGGGAATTACCATTTGCTTAAAATAACTTAGTTAAAAATACCAGTCCTTGACGGTACGTAATATCCCCCCAAATATTAAGCCTTATTTCCCATTCGTCGTAGTAAATGATAATAAAAGGATAACTAACTAGATATATATAATATTTTCAAACATACATGTATATCTATTCAAATGAATTACAACAAGTTAGTTGTGTATCTTGATAAAATGTATAACTTACAGTCATCATTGTTTATTTGTAAACGTGACATGGAAGAAGCTGATCACGTGACATGGAAGATAGAGTTATCTTCCATTAGTGAAATCCCTATCTTCGTATGCTGAACATGGGAGAAAAGTGTTTGTTATGGTGTAAGATCGATAAATAATTTCACTGAGAGAACAGAAAAAGTGATATTTTCACGAGTGGCGAAGCCACGATTGAAAATGCATCTATTTATGTTCACGAAAGAAATTATACATCGATCTTTCACCAAAACAAACAATTTTTCTTTTTATTTAATACTTTAAAGGCCAAAAATTAGCTGTTCTTATTCACAAAAGACGTCAAAATTGGCGGGATTACGTCGCGTGCATGACGTTTTTATGACGTCATTTCTTGCGTAAAACCCAGCACAAATGACGCTCCGGTCAGTTTATAACGTAAGGTCGGATTCAAGTTCCTGATAATTTCACTGTTTTCCTGCTAATTTCACTGTTCAAAATAGTGAAATTATCAGGATATTATCCTCTGATATTTCTCTAAAATCCACCGAAAAGCATTAAAATAAATAAGAATAATTGTGTCTAAGTGTATTTTGTTAACTTATCCTTACCGTATTTATTTTCTTCGCGACATGTTTAAAACTGGGTCATTTTTATAATTGCAAATGTTGGCCTGGAAACACAGTTAAAAAGCATATTGAAATAAAAGCATTTCAGTAGTGGTTTAAGTAATGTTTTCAATAACTTAATGACATATCATAAAAGCCGTGATTGATTTCCGGGAAGACAATATGACATTTCAAAACCTGTCGTAAAGTTTTCCTTGTAACCTCAATCAGATGACGTTTACTGTCTTTATTTGCATTAAGAGTAATTTTTATTTGGCACAGTTTGCCAGGGTTTCTTTTTACCCCCGAAAAAAGCAATTTATAAATTGACGCAACGAGTTTTATTTCAATGAGGCGCAATTCAAACATATTCATATATGTCAGTATCATGAAATATAGTCAGTCGGTAATATCAATTAACCGCCACAAATATACAAGGTGGCGTCATTTTTGTTTATTTGACGTCAAATATGTTATTCTTTTCCAAGCTTATTCCACGAATCACTTTGAAATAATTACACAAATATTTATTTTTAACATTCGGGATGTGGCACAATATACCTATCTCCTCTGAATGAAAATGAATTTATTTTTGTAGGTGCTTTCTTAATTCCTTATGCAATGATGCTGGTGTTCGGAGGTATCCCATTGTTCTTCATGGAGCTGGCACTTGGACAGTTTTACCGGACTGGACCCATCACGTGCTGGGGAAGAATATGTCCGCTTTTCAAAGGTAGTGTTTGACCTCTGGTAGCAGTCAACTGTACTTTACAGTGATCCAGATTTACTGATTACTAAAATAAATCTGCGAAACATTTTCTGTACAGTATATACTAAATGTGTGTAAACATGAGGATACTTTTGAAATATCTGCACTCTTTGTTTTCCGTAAAAATTACTTCTTTTTTTTTTCGATTCCTATTTTAAGACTGAAATCACATGTAGTTAAAATACTCCATACTTATGAGGGGTAAATCTACTTCCTAATAGTGTTTCGTATGGCCAATCACTGCGCTTTCCGGAATCCTTCGTATGATAGATTTTGTGTCTAAGAGACAATCGGCGACGAATGATTCACGATGGATGACGGAATTACCCGAGGTGTGTTCCGATCGCTTAAGAATAAATTTTCATTTGAGCGCGAGATACGCCGACATGGCGGTCAACCACATAAAATATGCAAACGAAAGCCTGCATATTGGTTTCAGTTTTAGTGTTTAACGACATTCCCATATGTCGCCTTATTAAGTCAGAGGTAATTTTCAGAGACTCGCAGATGACGTCAGCGAAATGCTAAGCATGCGATTTTCTTCATTTACATATCCAATATTGCAAAAGTAATCAGTAACATTAAATAATATCACATTACGGGTGTTTGCTTTAGAAAACAGAAAATTAAGGTTGACTTTCAAATAACCTTTTTCTACAAGAAAGTAACGACATATTAATTTCCAACATATACCATGACAGTTGACATTCTCCTCCTATCTGAATGTCATCCCAAATTGGAACTCTTCGTAAATCAAATCTATAAATTCCGTCATCAAATTACGTTTTTGTATACAAAAGAACACTATACACATAAAAGATCTCATCATGGTTCGCGTGACATCAGTCACAAGTACGAACAAGCTGGGGACGAAACAAACGCGTTAATGATCCCCTTTTAAATTGTGGCATTTTGTTTTATAGGCAACACAAGCGGTTGTATTTAGTTTTACTTCACGTGATGATCAACTTCCGGGTTTAATACTTAAGACATAATCCAGGCGCGTGCTTTGTTGGTGATAGAACAGATTTATTTCATCTCTATAATTTTGTTGCGCTTACTTGATTTTCTATGCCTATGCAAATATCCGTAATGTTGTTTAGTTTATCCCCATTTAAACCGATTACTTTTCAAGACCTCACGTTGGGTATTTTCGTAATATATAAGTTAATCGACATTTAGAATAAATTTTTTTCTCCTCCTCAAATATATTCGTATTTTTATCATCTTTACGCGGACTACAAAGGAGGTAAAGAAAAAATACCATTATTCTATCGTCTGATTTTTTTTTCATTTTATCATTATTATTTGAAAACGTTAAGGCTTAATATAAAGTTAATGTATATTAAATGTCCGCTTGCACCAGATTATCGTATCTCTCACGACATTATTTGGTTCAGTGAAAAATGGCGGTTTTCGCTTAAATCGAACCTTCGGGTCATAAACACTTCAAGACCACTAGCCCTAGTTACAACTTAAATGTTGATATAGAAAACGGAGTTTCATTTACTATTAATACTGAATAATATGCAGAAAAAAATAAGTATAATGATAAAGTTCGCCTTTTTCTTCTCTCCAGGTATCGGGTGGGCCGTGGTGTTGATCGCATTCTATACAGATTTCTTCTACAATGTCGTGATCGCCTGGGCACTGCACTTTTTCTTTGCGTCCTTCACGAGTGATCTCCCCTGGGACACGTGTGACAACGCCTGGAACACAGAGAACTGCTACGACGGAGCGTTAAAATCGAAATCTATAAACGGCAGTATCGTAAATACGACAGAGATTCCAAAGGAATTGAGAGCCTCGCCGGCAAAAGAATATTTTTCGTAAGTTTTGTTAGCTTGATTGAATAAAATATGTTGTTCGTCCGCCAAAGTTTGTCCGACTAATGGTACCTCGATGCATGGTGCCCAGCACTTAAGCAGGGTAGTTCTAGGCCTGGTGGGGAAGGTGTCAGGATTATATGACTGATTGTGGTATCGTGCCACACGTCTATGGCGTAAGACTGCAGTGTGGTAGCACTTTACTTGTCTCAAGTAGACATACTCGTAGTTTCCAAATGATTGAAATACTGTCGGAGGGACTTTAAACCCAACAAACAAGACCCGCTATTTTAGATTACAAGTTGCATTTGAAAGGGCGTCATATTAAACTTTTATACGCACGAAACTCGTTGTCCGTCTGTCTGTCTGTGTGAATCCGCCCATCGCCTGTTATTAATTGCTTGTGTGGATAATTCCATCTTTATTATTCAACTTAAGTCCGTTATATTTACATGTCGGATTGGTATTGGCGTGTAGTTGTGCATTAAGGTGAGATAACTTGGAGTGCAATATTTCCTCTGGAGTTATTTCCCTTTGTGGGCTGCATTAATTGTTCTTGAATTATTTCCCATTGGGCATTTTCCTTAGCAAAAGCTTGAGCATATAACTTCTTCATTCTTCTATGGAGTCTCCTTCATACATGCTTGGATAATTGATACCAATGTGCACAAGAAAACTTTTGACGCAAGCTCTAAGAATCGGCCGAAGGACTTATGTTGTTGGCGTGATTCTCCGTCATTGCGGGAAAATGATGTAATATCCATTTCGCTGCTCTACTGGTACTTGATTCCTCACTAAGCGCAGTAATACATTGGGGACCAGCATTTTGTGATGGTCCCTATAAATGACGCTCGCACATTTTGGATTTCGTACTGGCTGGTGGACATGTAATACAATAGGACTACATCGAAGATCTTCATTTCTACTGGTAACAATAAATAATAATCTGTTTAACAACCTGTGTTCCCATAGTCAAATGTTATTAAAAGAAAAAGTGTAAGACTAAAATGGAAAGTACGTTTATACTTGACTTTGAATAAGTACAATATACATTCCGCAGATAATACATAAAAAAGTTATTATTAAAAGAAAAAGCGCAAATACGAAAGCGGAAAGTACGTTTATTCTCGATTTTGTGTAAGTACAATATGACACTGCGCAGAATAAACTTAAAAAAAAGTTATAAACTAATTTTAAAGTGTCGGAAAACACAATGACATCTATCATAATCATTATCATAGTTATTTTAAGTAAAGATGAATGGCATACTCGTATCTGTTGCCGGCTCTTGTCGGCCCGGAATAATGGTGAGATAATTTGGATTGCAATATTTGCCCTGGAGTTATTTCCCTTTGTGAATCTGGAATTATTTGCATAATGGTGAGATAATTTGAATGCCAATATTTGCTCTGGATTTATTTTCCCTTTGTGGTTTGCATTCTGAAGTTATTTCCCTTTGTGATTTATGTACGATTTTTTGGAAGTTAAAAAGGGTAATTTAACCGTTTTTAATTTCTTGGTGTAATGACTTTTTTAAAAGAGTTATTACTATTAGTTCTTTTCATTGTCAGTGTAAATAATTTGAGATAATATATTCTAGGAAAATATTATTAATAAATTACGACTTAAGCACGACTGTCCTTTCAAAATCCAAACCGCTACAGTTTTATTTTTAGAATGAGATGTTCTGCTACGACTTACGGTGCTATTGTTACTTTCTGTTGCAGACGTGGGATGTTACAGCAACACAAAAGCCAGGGTATATTTGCTGTTGGGCAGATTAACTGGCAGCTGATGCTGTGTCTGCTGGGGGTCTACCTGATATGTTACTTCAGCCTTTGGAAAGGAATCCATACTTCCGGGAAGGTCAGTAGAAGCAACTTCCGGTAATGTCAGTAGCAAACTTCTGAAAGGTTTGATACTACTTCCGGTTACGTCACTCAGTAGCAACTATCTTGTAGGTCTATAGAAACTTCAGGTAATGTCATAGCAACCTCTGGTTATGTCAGTTAATTACATCTTCTAACAATGAGGGTAGCAACTTGTATCGGGTAAAGCGAATGTGTAATGTCTTTATAGATTAACATACTACTTTCTAATTAGAATGATAATTGAATATGACATCCATGTCATAAGGGAAGGGTCTCAGCAATAGTCGCATTTGATTTAAGCTTGCCATCTTGTTCTGGTCGCTTCGTTTAACTGAGCAAGTATGTGTTCACCAATGGTCAAATTCACTTATTGGGGCCGCCATGGCTGAGCGGTTACAGTCGTGGACTACAAATTCTCAGCCCCTCACCGCTGTGGGTTCGAATCCCGGTAGGGACTTCGGATTTTTCATGTGAGGAAGCCTTCCAGCTGGCTTGCGGTAGGTCGGTGGTTCTACCCGGGTACCTCTGTGTACTCGGGGTCTTCCTCCACCTGTAATTAGCTGGACGTCGCTATATGATCGAAATACTATCGCAGTGACGGTAAACCCCAATACAATACAACACAATACAATACAAATTCACTTATTAAGGCCTGGATCACTTTTAAGAACGGAACACGAAGTTTAGTGCAGGTGAAACTTATATTTCTTTCTATAACATTGCTTGTAACGTTTACGTAATTATCACTGAGTTAGGCCAAAAAGATGTATGAACCATTCGTGAAAATTGCCATTATATTGTTTATTGGTGATTATTTTCCGGTGAATAAACACGCATGTACGTGTTAAACTTTGTACATGTAGTCACGTGAGCAAACAGAGCCTTTAAGACATTTCTACTGATTTCAACGGAGCTTCTTGATCGACCTCTGGGTGCTCGAACGTGCGAATTTTGCATGAACCAAGAACTACTAAAATAGCATCGTTTGTTTATTCGGCTTTCACGATCCACCAACAGGATGTGACTTTCCCACTTTGCTGGCACACTGCGATAATTATCATGCATGATATTACACCAAGTCATGTTATCTTGACACCCGGTCAACTTTATTTTTGAATATATACTGATTGCCAAACCAGGAGCTTTACAGAATTAACGAATACAGCTGATGTTAATGAAAAGTAAGTGATTAAAAGTGAAGGTCAAAGTAAGCAAATTGACGAAACATCAAACAATTTTGACGAATCAGCGAGATGAAATACGCTATGTTTAAAACAAAGCATCACAAATCGCGGGACGAAGACACTTCAAAACATAAAATCTTACTTGCAAATGAGCGAACTATATACTCTATATTAACCAGAAACTTCTCAAATGGACATCCGTTAATTCTTGCTCGGAAAGCTTTCAAGAGAATACGATCATAAAAAAGTCGTTTAGATGCTTGCTTGAGGAAGTATAAATATTTGGTTACAAGATGTGCTCTCCCCTTTTCCATTACACTATAGACGTGTGGCAATAATTGAGCGGAGTTTTTCGTTGGCAGTGAAAAGTATGGAAAACTTAACCCAAGAGCAATTACTAATGTCAGACTATATCACCACATCCGAGAGTGGTGATCCCTCTTCGTTGCAATAAAAGCAATAGATTTACGCCTTGAAAAAATAAGTCCTAGTTGTAAATCAGAGCTCCCAATCAAGTTACTACTGTTTATTTGTTTGATGGCGGGATATCTGTTGACGGGTTTATTTGTGTTCGCGCTTTTAAGGACAGAAGCAGACGTAGTGTACTAACACGTGAAAATCAAACCCGCTTCCTCAGCAGTAACAGCAGACGACACAGTAATAAACTGATTTGCATAATTGGGGCATTAAACAATATGGTCCATTTTTGAGAGTATTTAGGACGCGTAGAAATTTAAATTTCGCAGAAAGTATTGTAAGAGGAAATAGAAGCATTAGCAGGCAAGATTTACTAATGTTATTTCATTACACCGCCTAATGTAGTCATTCTTTTGCAATTTTAATGCTACTAAATGTCAAAGAAATGTTAAATGTCTATCAAGTTGTTTTGTTCTAAATGAGGTCGAAATATGATGTATAAATTACATGTTATGATAAGGTCATGATATTTAATCAGTATTTTTATGGTATTGTTTGGTGAAGAAACAAAATAATCAACGAAATCAATAACTTATGACATGGTTTTTTTTCTTCTTTTAATCTTCAGAGATTCTTCTTTTTCGTTTAAGCGAACACTATTATTCGGTAGTTAAGACTGTAATAATAAAATAAAAAATAAAAGCAATTAATTGTCAGATGCAAGAGGAAATGAATATACATATCTCTCATTAGTGTACCCTGTCTGGCACCCAAATGACAGACAAGTCGCGCATGTGCAATGTCTGTCTCATGACCCCATTAACTCATTGTCAAGTCTGGCCTATTTTTCCTCATTCGTGAACCTTTTAATGCAGGTCAGGTAATTAAGCATAAAACAATAAACATTACTAATTATTAATATCATATACTAGTATAATTGCAAGCACGTTTAACCGGTGCAGATGAATAATTTATTTATTAAAAGTACGAATGATAAAAACTGTTAAGGGCTTGTTTGTTTGACATCTTGTTATAAAATCACAATAAAGGAAAACGTGTATTAATAATATACTGATTGTATACAAATATGTTGATCTGTGTTGATAATTTTGATTGATAATTCTTAATATTGTGATGATTAGGATGAACAGCAGGCAGAGAAGGCTGATGATGATGATGTGAAAGTAAGGTTATATATTATAATAGATAATTTTCCAGGTAGTTTGGTTTACCGCGCTGTTCC
>CM037777.1:31452837-31502837 GCA_021229015.1 Solen grandis | reverse complement strand
GAGAACTGCCATATAATTATGACAAAAATGATGCAATGAATTGGTCTTGCCAACCAAATCATCATAATCAGGAGCAGTCTTAATATAACGCAGCAGCATCTTAACCCTTTCCCTCATATAGACTCATTTTGACACACTCAGTAAGTACCACATAAAGCCTGATCTGCAGAAAACCAAAATTTAATTACAAAATCCTCATTTCCAGACCACTGAGGAGCAGCGAACAGCATAAAACCTGATCAGCCTGTGAGTTACTCGCAGGCTGATCTGGTTTTATGCTGTTTGCATAGGTCTTTTCATGGTTTCCTCTATGAGGGAAAGGGTTAACTTTTCCTTTTTTTTTTTTAATGTACTTAATTATCACTTCAAATAATGATCTCATATTACATGATTAGCAACATGTACAATATCAATAATAAATAATGCCGAGGTCTTAATTTTCTGTTTCTTACTGAATAAGAAACAACCAAATTACTGAAGCCAAATTCGTAATATCTAATTTTGACATTTATTTATTCTTAAGTGTGATTGGATTTCATTCTGTGTGTTTGATTGCAATATAATAGTCCCATACTATTTTGAACAGGCCATGTGCATCTGTTGTTGACATTTCAAGCACAATACAGCAACTCCTTGACTCCAACACATTAGCACAAGTGAAAATAGACTTGCAATTATTAAGTTCTAAGTTAAAAGAGACAAAAATAATGGAAAAAGAGCATGTAAACAAGCTAGACAGACAGAAAAAAGAAAATCTGTCTGCTATAGACAACTATGTAGAAACACTGGTGGTAATGATAAAAAAGCTTGGAGAGGAAGCAAGAAAGAGTCTTCTGAAGGCCTATGAGACAGAGAAGGACAAACTTCACAGGAACCAGAAGGAGTGTGAAAGTGCTGAAAATGAAACTCAACTCCTACTGAAGCAAATTGAGAATCAAGATAAAAACAAAGCACAGGTGTTTGTCAGTATGAAGAAGAGTCAACAGGTCATTCCCCATGCTGACATACTTTTGCAAAAAACAAATGCTGAAAACAGAAGTGATATACTGCTGCATTTTGAAAAAAACAGTGAAATAGAACAGCGCTTGAAGTTAACGACACTTGGAACTGTTCTTTATAGATGGAAAAAGAAACATAAGAAAAGTATCAAGATAAAATCTGATTCAACAAATTGCTGGATCCATGGTACATGTCTTCTACCTGATGGCTTGCTGTTGCTATCAGATGGAAACAACAAGAAGCTGAAGTGCCTGGACCCTACCACCCTCACCATAACTGCCCACTGTGATCTAATTGCAGTACCCCATGGTGTGTGTTGTATCAGTCAGCATGAGGCCGCTGTGTGTCTTGACAACAAAACAATACAGTTTGTATCTCTGGATGACATGACCCTCACCAGATCCATCAAGTTAATTCATGATTGTTATGGCATTGATTTCCATAAAAACAAATTATGTGTATCTAACTGGGTAGTGGTATTATGCTCTACAACATGGATGTGACACTACTTCAGTCTGTAGACCTTGGACTGTCACAAACAAGTAATGTGGTGTTCAGTAAATCAGAAGATAGAATCTATATTGCTGACTGGTGTAGGGTCTTGTTCGTGTTGACATATCAACGAAGGGACAGTTCAGATACAAGGGACATGGACTGTTTGGGTGTAGTGGGGTTTGTTTGGATCACCATTCAGGAAGTGTGTTTGTGTGTAGTTACACATTCGGTAATGTGGTGCAGGTGACAGAGACAGGGCAGCCCCTGGGGGAGGTGGTGACCAAAACAGAGGATGAAGAGTATCCTCTGTCACTGAGCTGGGATAGTGGGAGGGGGATGCTTTATGTGGCAGGAATTTCCGATACTGTAACCGTTTTGGAGGCATAGAAGAGGACAAGAACACTGTATGTGGGTGCCAACGCTAGTCTGTTTTTGACAACGTTAAATATTTTTCTAAACATTTAAAAAAGTTGTCCTTGAAAATCACAACTAAAACTGTACGCCTTTACATGCAAAGATGAAGTACTATACCCTTTAAATTTGACCATTGACCTTGAAGGATGACCTTAACCTATGCATGGAATAGAATGTAAAAAATGTAACCTTTTTTTAAAACATAAAACCTAAAATTTGAAGACATTTAAAAAAAAAAAAAACAGCTCTAACATTTTTATCTGTCTAGTAATCATGACTGAAATCACACCTGCACAGGTTCATATGATGATAAATCAGTATACAAAGTTTAAAAAAAATAATTGAAAAATGACAGAGAAACATGCATTAAGACTTGTCCAAAGTTTTGGCAAAATAAGGTCAAAGGTCAAGGTCAAGGTCAAAAGGTGAAATATTTGTATATGTCTGGATAGGCCTTGTCAAGATGAATATGCATACCAAAAAGAAAAGTTGTTTGCAGAAGTTATGGCCAATATTAAAGTTTTTTGTTAAACATTTCAAATACAGGTCAAAGTTCAAAGGTAAGGTAAAAAGTCCAAAATTGTTACATTGATGGAAAAGTCTTGCAAAAGAAATTCACATGTGAAATATCAGTGCCCTTTTGGTAAAGATTCTGAAATGACAGGCGTTTTAAAGTTTTCAAAAGTTACAGCAAATATAGGTCAAAGGTCAAGGTCAATAGATGAAATATTTGCAATTATCTGGATAGGCCTTGTCAAGATGAATATGCATACCAAAAATGTAAGTTGTATATTGAATAGTTGAGAAGTTATGGCCAACGTTAAGATTCTGGACGACAATGACAACGTGAACGCCAGTTACAATAGCTCGTATTTTTTTCTTTGAAAAACAGACAATCTAAAAATGGGAATTTTATAGTTTCTTTACAGGAGTGTTCTTTTGAACACATGTGTCACCTGCTGAAGTGTGACGGACATATAGACAGATGATGGAAAAGTGATCCCTATGTGTCACCTTTGCTTACAGCAGGTGACACAAAAATATATTTGTAATAGAATATGAAGCAGACTTAACCCCTTTTCCTGGTTTTGTGCTTGCCTGGAGATACATGTTGTTACTTGAACTGTAAGGAGGTATAAAATTAAATACTACAATTCCTTTAAAATGATTAAAGTAATTTGAATGTTTAAACACAATTGAACTTTGGTGACTGGAACACTGAAAACTGGAACACCATACTTTACTTGAACACATTTCACTGTCTCAGCATAACTGTTCTTAATTCTTTATTGTTTGACCTTGGATGCAAAGAACACTGATGGCTAGAACTCTAGCACTAAATTTCCGGCACTATGTATTTCACATCCATTGGTCAAACCAATCAATACCTTACATGTGATGTTCGCTTGCTGATTTAATTGCAACCTGTGGTGCAGCACAACTTTTGCACCTGAGATTGGCAGTATTTCACCTTCATATTGCATTTTTGTTTATTGTCATGTGATGTATGTTACTAGTTTCATATGACTTGACCTGACTTTTTGAGTTTACTATCGCTTTGACATTATTTCAGTCATATAGTGACGTCCAGCTAATTACAAGTGGAGGAAGACCCCGAATGCATGGAGGCATCCGGTAAAACCACCGACATACCGCTGGAAGGCTTCCTCACATGGAAAACTGAATGACCCTGCCAGGATTGGAACCCATGCGGTGAGGGGCTGAGTGAGTGTTAAAGCCAGCGACTTTACCCTCTCGGCCACGGAGGCCCCCTAGTTTCACATGAGCTGACATTTCTTTCATCTGATTGTGCTTTATATTTGGATTTACAATACCGGTAGTTATTTTATTTTATGCAAAAGAAAAAGTAAACAGAGTATGCAGAAAATGTTATGACTTGCACATAGCTCCCAAACTGACTGAAGAAAGTCCCTGTACTGACATTATCTTTACAGTGTCACCATGGCACAATACCTTTAATGTCAAGAATCTATATGATTTTGACAAACTGTAACAATATCTATACTGTCAGGTATCTATATGATGTAAGCAAACTGCTTTAATATCTATATTGTCATGTATCTATATGATGTAAGCAAACTGCTTTAATATCTTTATTGTCATGTATCTATATGATGTAAGGAAACTGCTTTAATATCTATATTGTCATGTATCTATTTGATGTAAGCAAACTGCCTTAATATCTATATTGTCATGTATCTATATGATGTAAGCAAACTGCTTTAATATCTATATTGTCATGTATCTATATGATGTAAGGAAACTGCTTTAATATCTATATTGTCATGTATCTATATGATGTAAGCAAACTGCTTTAATATCTATATTGTCATGTATCTATTTGATGTAAGCAAACTGCTTTAATATCTATATTGTCATGTATCTATATGATGTAAGGAAACTGCTTTAATATCTATATTGTCATGTATCTATATGATGTAAGCAAACTGCTTTAATATCTATATTGTCATGTATCTATTTGATGTAAGCAAACTGCTTTAATATCTATATTGTCATGTATCTATTTGATGTAAGCAACCTGCTTTAATATCTATATGTGTCATGTATCTATATGATGTAAGCAACCTGCTTTAATATCTATATTGTCATGTATCTATTTGATGTAAGCAACCTGCTTTAATATCTATATTGTCGTGTATCTATTTGATGTAAGCAAACTGCTTTAATATCTATATTGTCATGTATCTATATGATGTAAGCAAACTGCTTTAATATCTATATCGTCATGTATCTATTTTATGTAAGCAAATTGCTTTAATATCTATATCGTCATGTATCTATATGATGTAAGCAAACTGCTTTAATATCTATATCGTCATGTATCTATATGATGTAAGCAACCTGCTTTAATATCTATATTGTCATGTATCTATTTGATGTAAGCAAACTGCTTTAATATCTATATTGTCGTGTATCTATATGATGTAAGCAAACTGCTTTAATATCTTTATTGTCATGTATCTATATGATGTAAGCAAACTGCTTTAATATCTATATTGTCGTGTATCTATTTGATGTAAGCAAACTGCTTTAATATCATTATTGTCGTGTATCTATATGATGTAAGCAAACTGCTTTAATATCTTTATTGTCGTGTATCTATATGATGTAAGCAAACTGCTTTAATATCTTTATTGTCGTGTATCTATATGATGTAAGCAAACTGCTTTAATATCTTTATTGTCATGTATCTATATGATGTAAGCAAACTGCTTTAATATCTATATGTCAGTGTATCTATATGATGTAAGCAAACTGCTTTAATATCTTTTTGGTCGTGTATCTATATGATGTAAGCAAACTGCTTTAATATCTATATCGTCGTGTATCTATATGATGTAAGCAAACTGCTTTAATATCTTTATCGTCGTGTATCTATATGATGTAAGCAAACTGCTTTAATATCTTTATCGTCGTGTATCTATATGATGTAAGCAAACTGCTTTAATATCTATATTGTCATGTATCTATTTGATGTAAGCAAACTGCTTTAATATCTATATCGTCGTGTATCTATTTGATGTAAGCAAATCTTATACTTGTAGTATCTTAGTAAAATGCTTAACTATGCATATTTTAAGCACGCTAATTTATGCAGTTCATAGTAGCAATCTAATCTTATGTATAGATTAAGACTGCTTAATAATTTCTTAGTAAGACTGCTAATCTATTGTCTGTTATAGATTAACAAGCTTACATTCTGTATATGGTAACTCTTTATACTATGTGCTATATAACGCTATTCTTGTTTATGATTAGCAATGCTTAACTTTATTGTCAGTACTATATGTTAACAAATGCTTTAATATCTTTATTGTGATCTTTTATGTAAGCAAATGCTTTAATCTTGATTCTGTTAATCTATATGATGTAACAAATGTTTAAATCTTTTGTCTGTACTATATGATGTAAGAAACTGCTTTAATATCATTTTATGTCTGTTCTATGATGTAAGAAACTGCTTTAATATCTTTATCGTGTGATCTATATGATGTAAGCAAAGCTTAATCTTTATTCGTAGTATTTATGATGTAATGAATGCTTAATACTAACGTCTGTATCAATATTATCAATGCTTCATATCTTATATGTAGTTCTATATGATGTAAGCAAACTCTATTATTAATGTATTATTGATGTAAGCAAACTGCTTTAATATCTAATGTATGTATCATTTATGTAAGCAAACTGCTTTAATATCTTATTGTCATGTATCTATATGATGTAAGCAAACTGTTTAAATATCTATATGTCATTGTCTATTTTGATGTAACAAACTGCTTTAATATCTATATGTCTGTATCTATTGATGTAAGCAAACTGCTTTAATATTATATTGTCTGTTCTATTGATGTAAGCAAACTGCTTTAATACTTATATTTCATTATTTTTGATGTAAGCAAACTGCTTAATAATTTATGTATCTATTGATGTAAGCAAACTGCTTAAATCTTATTCTTATGTATCTATTTGATGTAAGCAAACTGCTTAAATCTATGCTTATTTATGATTATATGAAGCAATACTTTTATATATATTCGATGTAAACTCTATTTGATTAACAACTGCTTATATCTATATGTATGTATCTATAATGCTTAATACTTTATTATTTATTCTATTATGTAATATGTTAAATATCTTTATTCATGTGTCATATATGTAAGCAAACTGCTTAATATCTATATTGTCTGTATTATTTGATGTAAGCAAACTGCTTTAATATCTATATTGTCATGTATCTATTTGATGTAAGCAAACTGCTTTATATCTATTGTCTGTATCTAATGATGTAAGCAAATGCTTTAATATCTATATTGTCATGTATCTATTTGATGTAAGCAAACTGCTTTAATTTCTTTATTATCATGTATCTGTTTGACGTCAGTATACTTATTATATTCTATCTTATTGTCAAAAAAACCTATTTTGTAATGTATCTATACGGTGTCACTACAATGTCAAAGTATCTATATAGTCATGTTTTCTAAAAGGGGTCATCAAACTGTCACAATAACATTTATCTTGACAATATCACCAGACTCATCATACTATATTGTCATGTATCTTTATGGTGTCCCCAAGCCGTCACAACACCTACATTGTCATGTATCTTTATGGTGTCCCCAAACCGTCACAACATCTACATTGTTATGTATATTTATGGTGTCCCCAAACAATCACAACACCTACATTGTTATATATCTTTATGGTGTCCCCAAACCGTCACAACACCTACATTGTTATGTATCTTTATGGTGGCGCCAAGCCGTCACAACACCTACATTGTTATGTATCTTTATGGTCTCCCAAACCGTGTCAACACCTACATTGTTATGGATCTTTATGGTGTCGCCAAACCGTCACAACACCTACATTTTGATGTATCTTTATGGTGTCGCCAAACCATCACAACACCTTCATTGTCATGTATCTTTATGGTGTTGCCAAACCATCACAACACCTACATTGTCATGTATCTTTATGGTGTCCCCAAACCGTCACAACACCTACATCGTCATGTATCTTTATGGTGTCCCCAAACCGTCACAACACCTACATTGTCATGTATCTTTATGGTGTCCCCACATGGTGTCACCAAACCGTCACAACACCTACATTGTCATGTATCTTTATGGTGTTGCCAAACCGTCACAACACCTACATTGTCATGGATCTTTATGGTGTCGCCAAACCGTCACAACACCTACATTGTCATGTATCTTTATGGTGTCGCCAAACCGTCACAACACCTACATTGTCATGTATCTTTATGGTGTCACCAAACCGTCACAACACCTACATTGTCATGTATCTTTATGGTGTCACCAAATTATCACAATACCTACATTGTCAACTGCTAATGAAATGAAAAGGAGAGATGAGAGTGTCAACATGGCAAAAAAATTTTGCGTTTCTGATTTCTCAAGATCACAACCCTAGATCTACTTTTCCAATATCACTTAGACTTTACTTGACTATTTGAGTTTACCGTCACTTTGACAGTATTTCAGTCATATAACGATGTCCAGCCAATTACAGGTGGTGGAGACCCCGAATGCACAGAGGCATCCGGTAAAACCACCGACCTACTGCAAGCCAACTGGAAGGCTTCCTCACATGAAAATCCGAATTACCCTGCCTGGATTTGAACCCATGCGGTGAGGGGCTGAGTGAGAGTTAAAGTCAGCAATTTTACACTCTCGGCCATGGAGGCACCCAATATCACTTAGAGCTAATATGAGATAAGCTTTAATATTATGAACATTAATATTGTGTAAAATTTGCTTAAGAGTGATTCATAAATGTGGATGCTTGAGTTTAAACAAAAGTGAAATTCCATATTCATAATTCAAGGGCCATAATTCCTGACCAACTTCACTAATATCAGCCAAAATTGAACCTGGCCAAGAGATACTGACCACCAAGAGAAAATGGCAAAATTGTGCAATATTCTGATTTTTCAAGAGCCATAACTCTAGACCTATTTATCCATTATCAGCCTGTATCAAATATGGCTTAGAAATTATCCCCATTAATATTTGTAAATCTGATTAGGATTCATACTTAAATAAAGATGTTTGAGTGTTAACTAAGGTGGTATATGGCATTTGTGGATAATTAAAGTACAATAAGTCTTAGCCTACTAAGCCTTCAACTTGGACAGAGAGCTTATGGCCATTACCTTTGTCACCACCGTTGAAGAAGATTGCTAAAAAAAGCAAATTGCTAATGTAAATAAACTAATTGTTGATGATGGAAATACTTAAGAGGGACAACAGACAATTATTGATCCTAATAGTTCACCATGAGCACTTTATGTTCAGGTGAGCTAAAAAAAAACAACCTTGACCAAATAATTGAAATGGACATGAATACAAACATGGTAATTTTCTTATTTACCACAAAACTGGAAAGGGTTCAGTACAGTAAGATGACTTACAAAACTGTTCATCAAAAAATAAGGCCTAGGGCTCCATCATACACCCCCCCCCCACACACACTTAAAAAATATCTACATACCAAGACCAGTCGTGCTCGTATCTCTGATTCCTTTGCCAACTGGGCTTGCAGTGCCTCTTCTTGTTTCTTTGTCAGTTTAGGAGCTGGCTCAGCCTTCTTTCCCTTCTTCTTGGCCAGTTCCTGCAAAATGATGAAGACAAAAGTAAACAGGGCAGCTTCTATACTAATGCATTTCTATCCAATTTCTGACCAGCAAGCTGATTAATTTGGCAATATATAAATATAACAAGAGTGTACTTTGGAACACACATGTCACCTGCTGAAGCGTGATGGAAAAAGTGTGACGGACAAACAAACGGACGGACAGAAAGTTAGACGATGGAAAAACGATCTCCTCTGCATACAGCAGGAGACACAAAAGTTCTTGAGAGCTACTTCGCTGAAGGTCCAGATATGTGTTTATATTTAGACCAGACATATACCTGTGTGAAGATTCAGACAATCACAGGCAAATACTTAGTTATGTATATGTATTCAGATAGTACAAATTCAGACAAATCAAAGGCATCAGTATATATTTAAACACTCAAGACTAGACTTTGTTTCAAGTGTGGATCTTCAGACCACAAACTATTGAATATTATGACAAGATGTAGATTTCAGGTCAGATACTGGAATATAAAGTACATATTTAAACCAATAAAATAAATATTCAAATGGTAGAAATTCAGACAAGACACACATTTATATTCAGACCAGACACCAGCCTATATTTAAACCGGACTGCTTTTCACGACTGGGCAAAAAAGTTACAAAAAATGTGCTTCAGTAAAAGTGGAATACTCAAGGGTTTCTAAAAAAAATATTTTCTTTATAAAACATAGCACTTTAGAAATCTAAACTCAATTACAAAACATTTTGCAGGATCTTTAAAATATTCAGTTAGCTGAGGGAACATATTCAGACCAGACAGATATACAGACCAGACATAGGTATATATTCACACCAGACAGACACAGGCTCAGACCAGACAAAGGATATATTCAGACCAGACAGACACAGGTTCAGACCAGGCAGGTATATATTCAGACCAGACAGATACAGGTTCAGACCAGGCAGGTATATATTCAGACCAGACAGATACAGGTTCAGACCAGGAAGGTATATATTCAGACCAGACAGACACAGGTTCAGACCAGACAGGTATATATTCAGACCAGACAGATACAGGATCGGACCCAACACATATACAGACCAGACATATATTCAGACCTAACAGACACATGTTCAGACCAGGCAGGTATATATTCAGACCAGACAGACACAGGTTCAGACCAGGCAGGTATATATTCAGACCAGACAGACACAGGTTCAGACCAGGCAGGTATATATTCAGACCAGACAGATACAGGATCAGACCCAACACATATACAGACCAGACATATATTCAGACCTAACAGACACGTGTTCAGACCAGGCAGGTATATATTCAGACCAGACAGACACAGGTTCAGGCCAGGCAGGTATATATTCAGACCAGACAGACACAGGTTCGGACCCAACACATATACAGACCAGACATGGGTATATATTCAGACCAGACAAACACAGGTTCAGACCAGACACAGACCTTTCTCAGCTCCATCTCTTCCAGCTGTTCCTTGTAGGAATACAGTTTGTTCTCTCGCTTGATGTTGTGGTCCTCGGCAGCTGCCATCTTCAAACTGAAGCAACATTTTATATCTTATAAAAAAGCTTCAAACTGGTCAAGAAGTTCTAAAACAGCTAGCATATTATCATCTTCAATCACTTTTGTCTGCTTTATATTTTGTAATCATAATAATATTGAAAATATATTGGAATACAGTATTATTGTTGTATATGTGCAGTTATTTATGCATATATATATATATTTGAGTACATGACAAAAGACTGTTCATGTTTAAGTCTAAAAATTTAAAATATATTGGAAACGTATTTTGGAATACAGTTTCAAAAGTTTGCGTGAGTGAAAGACTACATGTATGTAAGGTTTAAAGTTAGTGTGAGCAATGGTTCAAAAGTTTTGGACAATGCTAAAAAGTTTTGACAGACAGACAGATAGACATAGAGACACACATACAGACACACAGAAGAAAACAATTTGCCCCCAAGATCTGTAGCTGAGGAGAATAAAAATGCAGTCTAATTATGGTTCACATCCATATTTATTGTTTGCAAAAACCTGTCTTTAAGAATTTACATTGTGGTTTTCTTATGCACTGCACTTCCTCTCATCAAGATCAATCTACATATGAAGTTTCATCAACATAGGTACAGTAGTTTTGCAGAATTGCTCTGGACAAAATCAAAAGACAAAAATTAACAAAGGGGAATAACTCTTTTAAAAAACATGTAGAGTTATGGTTCTTATGCACTGCACTTCCTCTCACCAAGATCAATCTACATATGAAGTTTCATCAACTTAGCTACAGTAGTATTGGAGTTATGGTCCGGACAAAATCAAAAGATTAAAAATTAACAAAGGGGAATAACTCCTTTAAAAATACATGTAGAGTTATGGTTCTTATGCACTGCACTTCCTCTCACAAGATCAATCTACATATGAAGTTTCATCAACTAGCTACTTTAGTATTGGAGTTATGGTCCGGACAAATTCAAAAGATTAAAAATGACAAAGGGCAATAACTCCTTTCAAAATACATGCAGAGTTATGGTTCTTATGCACTGCACTTCCTCTCATCAAGGTCTATCTACCCATGAAGTTTCATCAACATAGGTACAGTAGTTTTTGAGAAATGCTCCGGACAAATATTTGTAGACCAACCGCCGGACCGACCGACTGACGGACCGACCGACAGGGTGACTCCTATATACCCCCCCCAAATTGCATTTGTGGGGGTATAATAAAGAAAAAATATTCTATATCTTTGATGTCTTAAGAGCTATCAATGAATGTGATGAAAACCAACACAACACTGATAAATCATCCCACCCAAACATTCTAAACATATACACAACTAGACTTGATAATGTTTAATCCTGTGGAAGATTCATTCAATGTAAGATAGGGGTTTTGGAGATGAATTGCAAGCAAGACTGTCTACACAATGGACGAACAGAAGAACAGACAGGCAAATTGATTCCAGTATATCCCACCACAACTATGTTACTGAGGGGCATAAGTACAGTACTATTTAAACACGGCATACATGCTTGATATAAAACAATAATTACAGATCCTAAAAAATTTTTTGTCATATCTCTTAACCAACCTTAAAGTGACCTGAAATGTTATCATTTACAAGATTTATCAGCAACATCCATCAAGCGGATCCCGACACATTACCTGGATGCCAACTGTTTATCATAGAGTTGTCCCTCATCACACAGGTAAGCTCCATACTCGTCCTTTGTTACCATCACTAGGTCCGGGTTGCCTAGCAATGTGCTGATCTTCTTCACTAGGTCAGGCATGAGAACATCTGGCCCAATCCTGACCAGGGTTTGTACAGCGTTCAGCTGACTCTGAAGAAAAACAGTCAAAACACTTTGTGACCTTTGGATTCTATGTTTATATCTGTTTGTTTTGCTTTCTTTTAATCTAAAAAGCAAATGGTTAATTAATTTGATTTTTTTTTTGCATTGAATAAAGAAACAGATAAATCTCTTGATACCACACCTTTAACTATTAAAGAGACAAATATTTAGTGGCAACTTATGACAATGATCACACCTTCATATCTGTTTTGGTCTTACATTCAGGACTCTGCTAATAATTTCACCATGCTTAATTAAACTAAGCACATACCTCGTTCATCTGAGATTTGTTGTCTACAAGGCTTAGACAGAAGTCCTTATTGTCACTGATGAACTTGTGTGCGTCCAGTTTCAGTTGGAACAGAATGTCGGTCCACGCACCTGCGTTGTGACTCACTAGAATGTACAGAAGACGGGTGTTCAACCTACCTCCCTATAAAATGTACTTCCCTTAAATGTGTCACGAAATTCCTTGAAACAAAATGTGTCAAAGGCTTAAATTCTGAGGATTATGAATCAAAGCATGCAAACACAGCTGAACAATTACCAGTGTACATCTGTATAAAGCAGCCAATCTATCTATAGCAGTCAGCTTTAATATTCTTAAACGGGCCCTTTATGCATCTTTTCAGTAAGTAGCAGTAAACATTTAAGCCCGCCTCCCCTTATTTCATTCGTAGCAAGGTCAACTGCACACAAACAGTATAACAAAACAAAGCCATGTGTTCCTTTGTGTAGACCAGGTCAACCACCGACAACCTATTATCCGAATGAAGTTACCGAATTTCACATTTTAACCTCCATTTAGCAGCCACATGTATTCAGCAACTACTTTTTTCTGCTCTCATGACTGGCCACTTAAGGCAGGTTTTACTGTAATGTAGTTCAAGTGCTAACTATATTGACTACAGTTGATGCCAAAATTAAATTTAGCTCAACTATAGTCTAGTTACCCTACTTGGAGGGATGAATATTGTACTGGGGAGTTCCGAATGTTGACCACTGAAATCACATGGCCAAACTATGCAGCAACCTACCTATACAAGGATGATGGGATATCACAAGGGTTGTCCTGGCAACAGATTCTGCATCCCTTGTCTCTGCCCCCTGCACTGAAGACAGCGCCACCACCGCCTGTGCCAGTATCCGTGGTGATATGTACTTCATCTGGTCCAGCAGCGTCTCTCTCTCGCTCCCCTCACAGTTCAGGCTGTCCAGGTCCACAGGCTGTGAGGTAAACAGAGGCAAAGATTAACTTTTTTGCCTAACTGTATTTGCCCATTACTCAGTACTAATTGGGAATTCATTACAAGAGTTTTCTTTGGAACATGTGTGTTAACTGCTGAAGCTTGAGGGAAAGCTTGTGATAGACGACTTGAAAATGAACTAGGAATATCACTAAATATGAGTTATACCCCACACAATCCTCCTGGGCTTAATGAAAAAAGATTGGAGGCTGGGATGTAATGAAACTATATAAGACCAGACAGGCAATTTTGTCAAAGTGAACTAAAAAATAGAGGTGAAAGGCAGGCTTTTTTTTTTTTTTTTTTTTGAAGGTGCATTCTCATGCTCAGGCAGTTCCTGCTATATAACTTTTAAAGTATCACTGTCATTATAATTATTTGTTCTTTTGCTAAATATTACTCTTTTTTTTTTTTAAATCATGTATTAAAAACTCTGGGAACATATCTAGCACAGTTTAATTAAATTTTAATTTTAATTTAATTTAGTAAAATAAGGGTTTTCCTCTGAAAAAAAATTGTTTTTAGTTTGTTGAAGGGACTGATACATTACCAGTATACGAGCTTACCTTTTGTGTGCTTAGGAGGTCACTGAAGGCCTGCAGGAGGGCGAGGGATATAGCTGTCCCCCCGAGCAGTGACAGAATCTTCTTCACGCTGGACAATGTCCACTTGCGCACAGCGTAAGTTTTGTGGGTCAAGCCAAACACAATGGCCTTGTAGTAGGGCCTGAAACCATTATCTTACATTGAAATCTATTACTTATACATTTATTTGTAAACAGTTTAAACAAGTGTTGGAGCAGTACCTTGAACTAGGAAAATCTTGAAAGATTATTTTGACTTGACTATTTGAGTTTACCGTCGCTTCGACAGTATTTCAGTCATATAGCGACATCCAGCTAATTACAGGTAGGAAGACCTCGAAGCATCCAGGAAGAACCACCGACCTACCGCAAGCCAGCTGGAAGGCTTCCTCACATGAAAATCCGAATGACCCTGCCGGGATTCGAACCCACGCAGTGAGGGGCTGAGTGAGTGTTAAAATCAGCGACTTTACCCTCTCGGCCACGGAGGCCCCGATAGATTATTTCCGTAGTGGGAATCAAACGCAAAATCCTCATATCAATGGTAGGTGCATACTACCTGAATTACATGGCATATTGTTAGAAACTGACATACAATCACAATGTGAATATCTGTAGCACTGTAGCAACAAATTACAGATTTTATCTTTTATTAACTGTAACTCATTGCAGTGTGCAATTGTCTAATTCTAAATAGACTTTGGTTGTAGAATGTCTTGATATGACTAAAAAGTCAAACTACATGAGGAAAGTGTAACAGACACTGCTTTGTCAAAGTTACTGAAACAATGTCAGACAGTCTTCATAAAGTAGAAGGATAAAAATAAAATCACACCAAAACCATGTACAGCTCTGATACACATATATATGTATTGCTGACAAAAAATATTCAATAAATTTAAAAATTCTTGACTTTCCTAAGATATGTGCAACTAGGCTTGGTACTTATAAGTCTTATAAAGTTTGATCAAAATTTGACCTAATGTAGTTGAGAAATATAGTAGAAAAATCTCATCTAAAGACTGACCGACAGACATGACTCAAATATAGCCCCCATATACTTTGTGTCTGTGGGCAAAATAATTTCAACAACTTTTCAACCAAAAATACATAGCATTTTATCGGAAATCAGTTTACCTATCAAATACAAAATGTTCCATCACTATAAAGGAAAGTATCTCTATTCTCTATAGACTATACCTGGAATTTTTTTCTGTCATCTTCTGTGGATATTCCAGAATCAGTTTCTCAGATAATGTGATGACACCTTTTAATGCTGCCGGAGAAAAGAGAAAATACCTTTATTTATGAACAAGGGTCAGGACTGCCACAAAATACGCCCATCACAGTATGGGGACTCTCAGAAATAGCTCAGAGAAACAAGCTATTGTCTCCTAAATCCCATTAGTTAATGAATGTTACTTATTAAAACAATCATGTTGAAACATTTCCATTAATTTGAAGGAAAATGTCTCTTTTGACTTATTCAAGTGTTCAAGGGCCATAACTTTTAAGTCATTCACGCATTAATCCTGAATATCGAACTCATCCGCGATTTTATGGCCATGCACATGTGTGGAAAGTTTGAAAAGGATTGGTAAACGGTATTGAAGTTAGAGCCCAGACAATCACAATTTCAAGTATTTTGTGTACGTCAAGGGCCATAACTTCTAACTCATTCACGCGATAATGCTGGATATTGAACTCATCCGTGATATTATGGCCATGCACATGTGTGAAAAGTTTGAAAAGGATTGGGCTAACGGTATTGAAGTTAGAGCCTGGACAATCACAATTTCAAGTATTTTGTGTACGTCAAGGGCCATAACTTCTAAGTCATTCACGCGATATTGCTGGATATCGAACTCATCCAAGATATTATGGCCATACACATGTGTGGAAAGTTTGAAAAGGATTGGGCAAATGGTATTGAAGTTAGTGCCCGAACAACAAATGTTCCACGCCCGCCCGCACACCCGCCCGCCCACCGTGAGTGTTCACATCATAAAATAGAACATTAAAACTAGAGATATCAATGAAGGTATGAATAACTGGACCACACAATTTTGACTCTAAATTATGAAAAGATAAGAAAATATTTTTAGTACTGTAAAATCATTAATTTTTGTTGACATTAAATTTCATGGAATCTGTGATTAAATCAATTTCGTTGGTACATATATTCGTGGAAGCATGTTCTAGAAAGCATGAGGTCTATGAAATAAACAGTTTTCATGGGGATAAATATTCATGGATAAAGTTATCCACGATATCAACGAAAATTAGTTCCCCACGAAAATTAATGATTCTACAGTATATGACAGGACATAAATTAACAGGATTTAATTACTTCACTTTGTTAAGTGAAGCTACAGAGAACCAGGTAAGCATATTGGCCAATTGGGTAGTACCCTTTTCTTTCAGCACTTATTTAGTATCCATAAAAATAATTAGATATGGCTGTGATGCTGTGAGCAGCAACACCATCTAGTTTTCATACATCAGAGTGTCACTTGATTGGTATATAATAAATATACGCAGTGGTAATAGTGAGAACCTGCCAGGACACATGTAGTGTAACGCAAAGCTTACAGAATAAATCAAGGATCCAAGATTTTGATTTTGTTTTGTTACCTATCAATATGAAAATATATGGGTACTTGTCCTTTTCTAATTAAGTTAAATACACAAATACCCAGCCAATCTGTTCCTCTAGAGTATAATGTTTAGTTTTTTAATATTCTATTGCATTTTTCATCATATAGCATACATGCCATATCTCCCGGCGGGAGATTAAATCTCCCGGGATTTCGACTTGTCTCCCGATCTCCCGCCGGGAGGTGAAAATCTCCCGGTCTGACTTAAATCAAACTGGTTTCCCTTTGAACTCAGTATAATCCATTTTATTACCGACCTATGATACAGCATTAGGAAGATTACGTAAGAACATGTGTTAGTATCAATCCTGACCAGTGTGCTGTACAGCCACAAGCAATGTGTGATCGTCCTTATCCAATCAAATTGCATAATTCAGACAGGTAGCAGATTGGACACTCTATCAGTTGAAACAATTATCGTCGGGTAATTATCAAGGCAATACTAAAGCTAGAATGAGTAAGGTTAGGATGGTACACTGTAATAAAGACGTAAATCTTATCATGGATAAAAAAAGGTCCCGGAGAATAGCTAATCCTTACTTACCGGAAGTGTAAACAATAAATGATAATTAGATCAACTGTTTACCAATCATTTAAATCTTAGCAAAACTCATCATATTGACACATCATAGAAAGTACACCTCAGCTAGCGATAAATTGCAAATGAATTGCAATTTTCACACCGAAAATGACTTGATAAACAAGGGATATCGTCTGCTGAGTAATTTACTATAATGAGATGTCATGATCGGAAGAGTTGGGTAACCACTTCATACCACCATACCGTACACGATAAATATTTTAAGCTAAATAATATTTTAGCTAAAAGCAATTTAATTCAGAAAAAAAGAATACACAGACGGAAGGTGAACGTATAATTAAAAATGATCTAACTTTTTATCTTTATTCATCCCCATTAATTAAAACCTTATGATCAGAAATCATTCAATAAATCAAAGATACTGTACATATCAATTTAAATGTGTTTGCATGTAAATGGCATGTTCTCCAATTTGTTACAAGTTAGTGTTGCATTTAAATTATAATGAAAAAAGTGCTTGTGGAAAGTTAAGTTTCTATTTGAATTAGATTTATTAATAAATTTTGTATTTTTTTTACATATAAAAAAAAAACAGTATATAAAATTTAATGAAGGGGTAATCAAATGTGTATTTTTTTTTATTTTTTATTAAGAACGTCTCTTCGATATATGTCGTAAAATCTCCCTGGCTGGACCCCGAATCTCCCTGTGAAAATTTCAAAATCTCCCTGGGAGACATACTGAAAATATGGCATGTATGATATAGAATTTATACAAGTGACAAAGACAAAGTATGAATATAGCAAATTGGCTAGACCACAAGTTATCACAACATTAATTACGGTTCTCCCCAAAGACTATAATGAAAACAACAGAAAGCAGAGTCATCACTGTCAACGATACAGACCCCATCATGGGGCAAATCGGGATTCCTATATGCATCCCCCATTAGACTTGCTTGTTAGGATGATAAAACAAGTATCTGGTGTTGCAAGCAACACTAAGTCCCCTACAGGTGAGGTGCATAATTTTTCCATTACCTTAGCAACCAGAATTTTGGTCTAAGAAAAAAAAAAACAAAAAAAAAAACAAGAGGGCCATGATGGCCCTGGATCGCTCACCTGATATCATTAGGCTATGTAAAATCAAGTGACCCCTGGGGCAGAGCCAATTTTGACCCCAGGGTCATGATTTGAACAAACTTGGTAGAGGTCTATTAGCCCATGTTACATACCAAATATCTAAACTCCAGACCTTGTGGTTTTTGAGAAGATATTTTTCTAGTTTTTTTCCAAAATAAGTCTATGTAAAATCAAGTGATCCCTGGGGTGGGGCCAATTTTCACCAAATATCTAAACGCTAGGCAATGTGTTTTCTAGTTTTCTAAAAAGAAGAAAGTTATTTCTATATTAGCCTATTTGCCCATGTTACATACCAAATATCTCCAGGCTTTGTGGTTTCTGAGAAGAAGATTTTTCAGGTTTCTCCTTTATTAGTCTATGTTAAATCAAGTGACCCCTAGGGCCATGATTTGAAGAAACTTAGAAAAGATCCACTAGACAATGCTACACACCAAATATCTAAACACCAGGCCTTGTGGTTTCTGAGAAGATTTTACAAGTTTTTTCCTATATTAGCCTATGTAAAATCAGTGACCCCTTTGGTGGGGCCAAATTTGACCCAATGGTCATGATTTATGAAAACGTTGTAGAGACCCAGTAGACAATGCTACATACCAAATATCTAAACTCTAGGCCTTATGGTTTCTGAGAAGAAGATTTTTCAAGTTTTTTTTTCGGCGTAGCTGTAGAATTTCGATTTCAACTCGCATCTTAAACCAATCAAATGTACACTAACAGCGGTAAATAATTCTAAGCTGAATAAAAGGACTCCTGTTATTGGTTAACGCATCGTTATGGACTATAAAATTACTGTAAATAAGGGGTGCAGCTTGTATATATCATTCAGCTTGGTGTTATTACTTTTCTTTTTGATGTAAACATGAAAGTGATTTCAGTAAGTTAAATACAATCCTTTTCCATCAATTGAGGAATGCTACTTTGTGAAAATGATTTAAAACAACAAAAAAGAATCCACCGTGTTATGACATGAAACCCCTTAATTACTATGTATATTGAATTCTTCCAGCCTGCCGAGATGCTCTCATTGAAAATTAATTCGCCAAAACCAAAACAACTAATAACGCTTTTATATCATAATTGTCATATGCAATAATGATATGAAAAAATATCAAACAAGCCTATTTACAGATATAATTTTTTGTATTACCGTCTATAAATAAGTATATTTCATAGAAAAAATACTGAACTATTTCTAGAGCGTACTAAATTTGTTGTGCGTCGGTCTTTCGCGCGCTTTTCCTGGGAATGTTCTAGAAGACTGGAAATCTCGTTTTTCTTTCATCCTACGCCGAATATCTTTTTTAAAGATATTTCTTGTCTATATTAGCCTATGTAAAATCAAGTGACCCCTATGGAGGGGCCAAATTTGACCCCAGGGCCATGATATGAACAAACTTGGTAGAGATCCACTAGACAATGCTACACACCAAATATCTTAACTCTATGCCTTGTGGTTTCTGAGAAGAAGATTTTTCAAGTTTTTTCTATATTAGCCTATGTTTAATCAAGTGACCCCTGGGGCTGGGCCAATTTTGACCCCAGGGTCATGATTTGAACAAACTTGGTAGAGATCCACTAGACAATGCTACACACCAAGTATCTTAACTCTATGCCTTGTGGTTTCTGAGAAGAAGATTTTTCAAGTTTTTTTTCTATATTAGCCTATGTAAAATAAGGTGACCCCTTGGCAGGGCCAAATTTGACCCGAGGGCCATGATTTGAACAACTTGGTTGTGATCTACTAGACAGTGCTGCACATCAAATATCTAAACCCCAGGTCTTGTGGTTTCTGAGAAGAAGATTTTTCAAGTTTTTTTCCTATATTAGCCTATGTTAAATCAAGTGACCCCTGGGGTGTGGGCAATTTTGACCCCAGGGTCATAATGTGAACAATCTTGGTAGAGAGTCATAAGATCATGCTACATACCAATTATTTAAACTCCAGGCCTTGTGGTTTCTGAGAAGAAGATTTTTCAAGTTTTTTTCTATATTAGCCTATGTAAAATCAAGTGACCCCTGGGGCAGGGCCAATTTTGACCCCAGGGTCATAATTTGAACAATCTTGGTAGAGAGTCAAAAGATCATGCTACATACCAAAAATCAAAAGGCTAGGCCTTGTGGTTTTGGAGAAGAAGATTTTTTCAAGTTTTTCCTATATTAGCCTATGTTTAAATCAAGTGACTCCTGGGGCGGAGCCAATTTTGACCCCAGGGTCATAATTTGAACAATCTTGGTAGAGAGTCATAAGATCATGCTACATACCAAATATCTTAACTCTATGCCTTGTGGTTTCGGAGAAGAAGATTTTAGCTCCTGTGACCTAGATTTTTGACCAATCAAAATAATTTTAACAACTTTGGTAAAGGGCCCCATAATGAACATTCCTGTGAAGTTTTATCAAAATCCAGTGAGTAGTTTAGAAGGAGATGTTGTTTAATGAAATTGTTGACGACGGATGCACACACGCACGCACAAAAGGCGATCACAAAAGCTCAACATGAGCACGTTGTGCTCAGGTGAGCTAAAAAGAACAAAGTGACTTTCAGAAACTCCATACTGCCATCTATTTATACACTTAATTTCATAATATTATCTTAAACGATTTTTTAGTTATCACAGGATCCAGATTTCCGGACAGACGGACGGACAGATGGAGGGCAAACTTATAGTCCCCCCTGGTGTAAACGTAGGGGACTAATAAACTATCATCATAATAACTATCATTGCTTAATTTGGCAAGGCATCAAGTCACATATTCATGAAGTCAAGGGTTATAAAAGAAATCTTGCTTTCATACAATCCTTATACAGGCAGTTTATCTACCACACCCATTCCAAACTTACCTGACTCACCCACAGAGGAGAGGTATTTCTCGTTGACAAGGACCTGTTTCTCACTGTCCAGCACCATGTTCCAAAATGACCCCAGTTTGCTCTCTGAAAACACAATGGACATTTCTAAAGCTTACTTGAAATCTCAGATTGCAAACCCTAAACTCTAAAGACTAACTAGAACTATCACTAAATGTGATTAATACCCTCGCAATACTGCTTTAGAAATGATGAAGTTATTAGGATTAAGAAGAAGAGTATGAAAAAGACATTTTTACATTAGTTTTTTTTTCCAGATTTTTGGCCGGGTTACACAGGTTGTGCTTGACCATTGTATGAAATTGTTTTGAATTCCAACCAGTAATTTTAAAGTTAAGCTCCGACAAGGAAAAGTAACAAAGGGCAATAACTCTGTAATTACAATAGATAGAGTTATGGTTCTTGTGCACTGCACTTCCTCTTATTGTGGTTGACAATTGTATGAAATTGTTTTGAATTCCAACCAGTAGTTTAAAAGTTATACTCTGGACAAGGAAAAGTAACAAAGGGCAATAACTCTGTAATTCCTATAAATAGAATTGTGGTTCTTGTGCACTGCACTTCCTTTCATTGTGCTTGACCATTGTATGAAATTGTTTTGAAATCCAATCAGTATTTCGACAAGGTTACAAGTTAAACTCCGGACAAAGAAAAAAAATACAAAGGGCAAGTACTCTGTAATTACTCTAGATAGAGTTATGGTTCTTGTGCACTGCACTTCCTCATATTGTGGTTGACCATTGTATGAAATTGTTTTGAAATCAAACTTGTACTTTTCAAGTTATGCTCCGGACAAGGAAAAGTAACAAAGGGCAATAACTCTGTAATAAGTCAAGATGGAGTTATGGTTCTAGTGCACTGCACTTCCTCTCCATGTGCTTGATCATTGCATGAAGTTGTATTGAATTCCAATAACGCAACGGACCGCTGGACAGACCGACCAACCACCGGGTGACTCCTATATACCCCCCCAAACTTCGTTTCGGGGGTATAAATATGTTTCTGTCAGTAAAAAGCGTTTATGATCAAACAGAGACACAGTTATGTATTGGCCATACAGTAATATCAATTATAATTTTGGGGCTTTTTTGTGTTGAATTTCAGGGCTATAGAAATAAGTTTTAAGGCTATAAAGTATTCACAGAATGTCATAATAATTAATATTTTATGGGTCTTAACCTACCATGTTAAACAGTTTAAGCTCTGTCAGAATAAAAGTTGACATCACATCACATTACCTGCATTAATGTCTACAAGAGCCAGTCTAACAAGAAGGTTAGCTGCAGACACGCCCTCAGTGACGACGGCCGGTTGTGTGGCCTGGTTTGCGGCTCTCTCGACAGACTGGACCAGGAGCGGCAACATGTCACTGGCCTGCTGTAGTGTGTCACCTGGGGTGAGGGAGGAATGGGTGTGCTTATTAGTGTCACTATTTCACCAAAGGGTTATGATTCATTCTAGAGAAATCATTTTATGACAGATATCAATTTTACATGGAATTAAACCTTTACCTCATATAAACGTGTTCAATACCTTGGTAAACAGAGCAGAACAGATCAGACAGCTGCTGATCACGATCTCCTCTGTAACTCATACAAAATTGTAGCTCAAATTTTACTCAATTTCAAAAGGAAAGAAAAACCTATTGTAAGATTCAGTATATCATAAAACTGTACACACATGATCATGAGGTAAAAAGTTAACTACCCTTTATGAGAAAAATTTCAAAATTTGATTGCTTCATTTATATTGTAAATAAAAATGCAAATAAATGAAGGCAATATCAAGTATATATAAGTGCCAAAAAATCAATGTGAAATGCACAAGGGGAACCATGTTATATTATATTTGTAGCCTATGCATGCTATTTTAATGGTATAAAACTATGCTAGTCCACATAGCAGATAGATGCCATAGATTATGGTACCATTCACACTTCCTATGAATTTGATTAAGTGACATAATACTACATATCCTATGCTTATTATAAATGAGTGGCAGCACTTTATCTGCCTCATGTTGGAAAAAAATATGACACTGTAAAAAATCTGAAGGTGGGACACTCACCATGGTAGGAAGCATTCATACACAGGATGTAGCCATTCCGTACAGGGGCGGTTGATGATTTTAACGTCACTGCTTTCTGATAAAACGAAAACAAACTAGCTAGAAATGAAGTATACTATTAAAACTTTTGAATGTCATACTTCAAAATCAAAATGCCACATATTTTCTTCAGAAGCATTCATACTGAATGGATCTATCCATGACATTTGGGGTTTGCAATATCTCACAAAAAATAACAAATATATTAAACAAGAGGGCCATAGAGGCCTTGGATCGCTCACCTGAGTATAAGGTTACCCAAGGAATATCTGTACTAAAACAATTTGAAATCTGGCCAGTAGTTTTGAAGGTGATGAATTTTAAAGTTTTCATAATTAATTTCTTTCCATTGCCATTGCAACCAGAATTCTATATGGATCTAGTTTATTTTAGCAATATTTGTGAAGGTTCACCCAAGGATCATCCCTGCCAAGCTTAACCATATTCTGTCCATCGGTTTCAGGAGAGATGTCATTTAAAGTTTTCACTATAAACTTTTAAGGCAAATTAGACACTTTCTCTCATTAATTTCTTTCTAAAAATGAAATTTAATTTCAACAGCATGAGTCGAACTGGAGTTATCTGAAGGACACAAAATTGTATAAAGGCGGAAAATTCTAACAAGAAACATTGGAAATGGATTATGCTCTAGTGTACTGCAATTCTTGTCCATAACGTCTACCCACCTATGAAGCTTCAAGGTTATATGTCTCATAGCGCATGAATTATGCTCCAGACAAAACTTAATTGAATATGAAATTAAACAACGGGCAATAACTCCAAAAATATGATTTGCAGAATTAAGATTCTTGTGCACTGCAATTCTCCTTTGTGAAGTCAATTCACCTATGAAGTTTCAAGGTTATATGTCCCATAGTGCATAAGTAATGCTTCCAAAAAAAACCAAAAAAAAAAGCAAGTATGAAATTGAACAGTTTGCAGTAACTGCAAAAATATTATTATGTACAAAGTAACGGTTCTTGTGCACTGCACTTCTCCTCCATGTGATCTATCTATTTATGAAGTTTCAAGGTTATATGTCTTATTGTGCACGAGAAATGCTCTTGACAAAAAGAAAGTATGAAATTTAACAAAGGTCAATGATTCCAAAAATATGATGCGCAGAGTTTTGGCTCTTGTGCATGACACTTTTCCATCATGAGGCCTATCCACTTGTGAAGTTTCAGTTAATAGATTTTATAATTTTTAAGTTACAGTCCAAATAATTCTGAAATTTAACAAAGGGCAGTAACCCCAAAATTATGCACTGCACTTCTCCTTCATGAGACCTATCCACCTGTAAAGTTTCAAGTTAATAGCTTAAATACTTTGTGAGTAATGCTCCGGACAAAAAGTGTGACAGACAGGCGGACAGACAGACAACTCCCAACAAAAACAATGTCTCCCCATATAAATATGGGGGGGGGGGGGGAGATATAATAACAACAGTCTAAGAAGGCAATCTTTGTGAGCAAGTTCTAATGTGAGGATTAAAAGGTCACCTCTTGGATTTCATCCATTGCATTTTCAATGGTTTAAGATGGAGTAAAATAACATATCCTGTTAGTGATGGATCAAGCCACACATATATTTCATCAATAGTATAAAATAACTATGTCCCTCACACACATGTATGGGTAACCCTGATCATATAAATAAATATGAACAAATGTGACACTGAACTGCTGACCTTGAACCACTGTGTCAGTTTATCTGGGACTTGAGTGTAGAACTTGGCACACCAAAGCGACATCATAGACAGGGCCTGGAGGAGTGTCCCTTCATGTACTGTAAATATACAACGTTTATCATTGAACTGGGCTCTAGAGAACTAAAAATCATGTCTTAATGTTACACATTCCATTACATGTCTTAAAAAGATAACTGAAAATTGTGAGAATGCACATCAAACAAAATGTTATACTAGAATTAATCAGCCTACAATACCATGACTCAACAATATTAAGATTTTTTTTTTTTTTTTTGGAAAATGGGACATAATACTGCTGAAAAATGGGTTCCTTAGATCAGCAAATTTGTCTAGTTGCAAGGTATCCCATATTGACTACAATTGTTTATTGCAAGTAACAACATATGCTACTATTAGTTTACTACACAATCAAAAGTATCTCTTTAAGATTGCACACCACTTTTGGGGAAGAAAATCTCTGAAGGTAAATACTATTTGACATCTGTAAAATATGCACAATCTAAGATTTTTTGTATGAAATTTTGTGAAACAGGACCCAGAGGTCACCCTTGATAAACAGGATGGAAGAAGATAGACTCACCCTCGGTGGACAGGAGCGGTATGAACCACTCCACCACAGTGGTACTCAAGTCCTGTAGCGTGGACGCCCCACTCACCGTGTTCTTACAAATGCTGCCCACTGCCTTCAGTACGCTGATCTTCTGCTCTGTCAATGTCAACTTGCCCTCCGAACCTTAAGAATTAATTCAAACTAATTACACAACAGCAAGATTTATCTCATCAGCTGCATTCACAATGCATCTTTAAATCTTTTACTTATGTAAGAAAATTGTTATTTTAACAACTGACATCTCTGCTGTACCATTCATGTAAAAAGAGTGTTTTTGGAACATGTGTGTCACCTGTTGAAGCGTGATGGAAAAAATGTGACGGACAGATGACGGATAGGCGATAGAAAAGTGATCCCTATGTGTCACAGCTGCTTACAGCAGGTGACAAAATAAAATGGCCCATATTGGTAGATATACATTCCAGAAATAAAATGAATAAACAGTTTGGTATGAGAATTGAAAAGAATCTGAAAAAAGAGGATTTGTAAAATTTCACCAAAGTTAAGAAATATCTTCATACATTTCAGGAGTACAGCCAAAACTGTATTAGATTTGGGAGCGTATGATACAAAATTCATTTTATCCTGAGAACCAAAAAAAACTTAAGATACTTAAGTCATAAGTTCAGTGTCTGACAGATGAAATGCTTTTAACTTCACATGAATTTGGAATTACAGAGTAAATTCATTATAACATACTCCATTATAACATGAAAGCCAATATAATGCAGTTAAACAATGAATCCCTTATCTTTATGTTATGAATTGGTTAATAAACATTAGGTGCATTTTAGGTTTAATATAATGCAGTCCAATGTAAGATGGAATCTAGATTTACATTAAATTGGAGCTGCAATTCATATGACCCAAAACCAACAACTATTATCTATAACTTGTACCTCAAAACATCTAGACTTTGATCCTAAAAACAGCATTATAATGGAGCTGTATTGTATATTGTGATCCAATATAACACTGTATCTTGACTTTGTTGTTAAATAAAGTGTTATAATGGAACAGCACTGTAATTGGATGAGGTACAAATGACCACAGGGTGATTATCAGGTAAACACGGTATAGACAGTTACCGTTGAGGACACCAAACAGATGTTTGGCAAGCTTCTCCACAATTTCTGAGTCACTACACTGTAATGCCAGGTTGCCGACAGATTTACATGCGTCATCACGAGTAGACTGATCCTTTGAGATAAGCTGGGCTGTGAAATGTAAGTTACTATTGTTTAAAATATTTTATCAATTGAAAAAGTCTCCATTTCCATTGGTAATAATTCTAAAAAGAAAATTAAATGTCTTTGTAGAATTTTGTTTGTAAAACTGCAAGTTTTGAAGAGATAAAATGTGATACGACAATAACTATCACTAAAGGTGAGTAATGCCCCTGTACCCCAATCGCGTTCATGTAATGCAAGAGTAAGATGTGACTAATCGTGGCACGAATGATTCCTAAATAACCCCCATTTCTGTGAAATATTCCTGTAAGGTTCAAATATTAACTGAATTACAAAGAGTATCGAAAATTCAATGTAAACCAGAAGGAAGACATTTCTACAGCTGATGTATGGGTATACATACCTCCCACAGGTTTAATGATGTCCAGTGCATATTGACTTAGATCCAGTTGAAGTCCACACAGCAGCCAGGCAAAAGCTACATGAACACAACAAACAAACATTTAATAAAACAGAAAATACAAAAACATATACACTGATCAAACTAGAACTGTCACTAAGGGTGATCAATACCCCACCCCCCTCTTTGTCTTCATGTAATGTAAGAGTAGAACAAAATGTGATAAATGTGGTTCCTATATAGTCCCCTCTTCTGTGAGGAGGCTGTATAATGTTAACTTTTTTTTCCAACATATCATTCTATAATTTACAAACTTCTTTAAAGTCTGCAATTTGCCTATGTTTGCAATGAAATTCCAAACCCCACCTCAATTGTTTTCTCTTCATTGTAAATAAAATTCCTTGAAAAAAAAAAAAAAAAAAAAAAAACATGTCACAGCTGACAGCAGAACTGTTCTAGAAATAGAAGATGGGTAGGTTTGTGGAGTTCTGTTACGTAACATGGGCAGCCATTGATCACACCCATTCTCAGAGTAGATATCAGGGGTGTAAAATTCCACTTGCTACAGCCACTTTGTAGCCACAATTCAGCCCCATTTTAAACCGATCTAGACCATGTCATCCAAGTCCATGATAATTTCTGAGCACATTTCAATTGACACTATACCAAAATCAGTGCATCTCATCACTAAAAGTTTGTCGAAGTTAATTAAATGAAAGAAACTTGTGAAAGCCACTATAACGTTTATCACAATTTATTTGCAGTTGATGTACAGTTTTTCACTGGCTAAACAATACTAAATAATTATTTTTAGGTGAGGTCTTCCATCAAGTCAAGTTTACTTTTGACATACAGATTATTCTCAGTAAATTCTTTAAAAGAAAAATCCATTGTACCATCCATGATGATCTCTGGGTTACGCAGCAAGGCCTTCTGGGTAAAGGGCCACACCTTCTCCTTAAAGTCCTGGTGACTGCAGTGTCGCAGGATGTTGTCGCTCAGTCTCTGTACACAGGTTAGAGAGGTATATGGCTTACTAATTGTATATATTATTTTGTTTAAACAGTTAACCATCACTGTGACAGTATTTAAGTCAATGTCCAGCTTATTTCAGTAGGGTTGGGGGTGGGGGGAGGAGAAACCTCTATATGCACAGACACATCTGGGTAGAACCACAGACCTACTGTAATCCAGTTGGAGGTCAAATCCAAGAGACCAGAATAAGGTACTAAATACTGAATAGGTCAATTTATCAAACCTGATGTAAATGGCATGTTTTTCTTTTGTAAGCATAATCAATTTAAGTTAATTGGGAATTTTGCCAGGAAATTGGGAAAGAAAATACCTTATTTGGCAGTGGGAGTGGGTCCAATTATCTGACCAATAGTAAGCTAAGAAAAAGGCCAGTACATGTAATTCATGCATTCCAGAAGATTCTTTAGAATAATAACATGCCAAAGACAAGTGGTATAATATCATTACAATATATTCAATTACTGTATCATCATTAAGTTTTGCCAGGGACTAATTTTCAAAGATGCTTTGATACACAAATATAAATCCCCATGAAATTCGTTGAAATTCGTACCTTTAATAGGCCTTGCAAGTTTTCGATCATAAATCTTTGAATTAATGTATGAATTTGCCTTAAAGAATGAAATTTAAAATCAACATAAAATCAAGATTTATAGGTATAGGAGAACTTACCAGAATAACTAGTGCAGGCTTTGTCCGACTTCCTAGGACCTGTTTCATGTAGATATCCAAAAATTCATCCTGTAAAAAGAATTAAATTATTTTATATTCAATACCTTAGAGCAGCTTGTTCACAGATGGACATTGACTAAGAATTTGAATTTTAGCTCTATACAGTTTTCGAAGGGTATTCAACTTATAGGGTTTTTCAAGATCTGAGCTAGCCATGTAAGTTACAGAGAGCAGGTACCTTGAACTTCTGTTTGTGTGTGTCATCCAGGAACTTGATGAAGAGGGCCAGTAGACACACAGTGTGGGCACCAACCTCTCCTTTCTGTACCATCTCACCATACTGGTCAACTACTGTCGGCGCCTGTCATATACAAAATATCTTATCATTAGACATCACTTAATACAGATAAAACAGCTGTTAACGAGCACTGAAAATAATCAACCAGTCAGTCATCAGCTGTCAGCTGTTCACTTGACTTTTCACTTTTATGTAGCAATAAATACACGTGGCTTAAGCAACAACTCAGTTCTTTGACCAGCTGCAGCTGAGATTTGACTATACAGACATGCAGATACAAAAATACAGTTTTTTTTCTTTCATACACACAAAAAATATGAATGTTTGACAGATCAACTTATAAAATGCTCAAGCTTTTGTGACACTTACATAAAAACAAGAGGGCCATGATGGCCCTGGATCGCTCACCTGGTATCATTAGGCTATGTAAAATCAAGTGACCCCTGGGGCAGAGCCAATTTTGACCCCAGGGTCATGATTTGAACAAAGTTGGTAAGAATCGACTAGACAATGCTACACACTACCACACTCTACTTGGTAGAGGTCTATTAGCCCATGTTACATACCAAATATATAAACTCCAGACATTGAAGATTTTTCTAGTTTTTTTTCCAATATAAGTCTATGTAAAATCAAGTGATCCCTGGAGCGGGGCCAATTTTGACCTGTGAGCATCATGATTTGAACAAACTTGGTAAGAAGGGACAAGAAATGCTACACACCAAATATCTAAACTCTATGCTTTGTGGTGTCTGAGAAGATTTTTCTTTTTTTTTCTATATTAGCCTATGTTAAATCAAGTGACCCCTTCATAATTTGAACAATCTTGGTAGAGAGTCATAAGATCATGCTACATATTAAAAATCAAAAGGCTAGGCCTTGTGGTTTCAGAGAAGAAGATTTTTCAAGTTTTTTCTATATTAGCCTATGTAAAATCAGGTGACCCCTGGGGCGGGGCCAATTTTGACCCCAGGGTCATAATTTGTACAATCTTGGTAGAGATCAACTAGACAATGCTACACACCAAATATCTTAACTCTATGCCTTGTGGTTTCTGAGAAGAAGATTTTTCAAGTTTTTTCTATATTAGCCTATGTTAAATCAAGTGACCCCTGGGGCAGGGCCAATTTTGACGCCAGGGTCATAATTTGTACAATTTGGTAGAGAGTCATAAGACATGCTACAACCAAATCAACTAGCCTTGTGGTTTCGAGAAGAAGATTTTTCAAGTTTTTCTATATTAGCCTATGTAAATCAAGTGACCCCTGGGGCGGGGCCAATTTTGACCCCAGGGTCATAATTTGTACAATCTTGGTAGAGATCAACTAGACAATGCTACACACCAAATATCTTAACTCTATGCCTTGTGGTTTCTGAGAAGAAGATTTTTCAAGTTTTTTTCTATATTAATCTATGTTAAATCAAGTGACCCCGGGGCCAATTTTACGCCTTTAAAATTGGTAGCCAAAAAAAAAGGCTGGCCTTGTGGTTTTGGAGAAAAGATTTTTTCAAGTTTTTCCTTTATTAGCCTATGTGAAATCAAGTGACCCCTGGGGCGGGGCCAATTTTGACCCCAGGGTCATAATTTGTACAATCTTGGTAGAGAGTCATAAGATCATGCTACATACCAAAAATCAAAAGGCTAGGCCTTGTGGTTTCAGAGAAGAAGATTTTTTAAATTTTCATTTTTAAAATCTATTTTTAGCTCCTGTGACCTAATTATGCAATGGACCAGAACCATTTATACAACTTTAGTAGATCTTCATCCAAGGAACATTCCTGCAAAATATTTTTCAAATTGGCCAAGCCGTTTAGGAGGAGACGTGTTTGAAGCAATTGTTGACGCCGGACGCCGGACAAAAGGCGATCAGAAAAGCTCACCTTGAGCACGTTGTGCTCAGGTGAGCTAACAAAGGAATTTGAGAAATTTTGTCCTATTTGGCAGGTAAAATTGATATTAGTACAGTTTTGTTTAACAAAATAGAGTGGTGACAAATATAAACTGGGTGAAACTCATTTATTTTGAGTTTTCTATAACAATCACTGAACATAATGAATACCTCCTCCACACTACCTTGAAATATATTCAACTTTTTGTAAAGCGAGATGTGACAGGACAAATTGGGATAGGACAATGTGTTTGAGTCTAAATGGCACAAATCATTTTATGAAGATGGGGTAAAATAATTATTATCAAAAAAACTGCACTAGTGAGTGTCAGAACTACATACACATCTCCAGACTGCGGCCAACTTCCTGTACGTTGCCTTGGTAATGCTGACGTATCCACCTGACAATGCTCCATACACAAATGCTGCCTGCAATTCCACCTAGAGTCAGAAAATGTTGCATTTCAGAAATACTGACTCTAGAGTAAACAAATGTTTGAATCATTTTCCAGTGAGTGAGAGTTAATAAGAAATTCTGTACCACGGTTACACAAAAATTAAAAACTGAATTTGTCTTGCTGAAATTATCACAGGTGTACCATAATAAACAATGGAGTTATGTGTGAAAAATGCAGTTCCATCCAAACCTCAGGTAGAGAGATGAAGTCTATCCTAGTCTTGCATTCATAATAAAAATGATAGATAATAATTTCATAATTCCCAGACCTAAATTCAAGGTAAAGAGGAAAGGCCCTCAACAAAATACTTTTAAGGGGGAAAAATGTCATTCTCTTGAGTTTAGGGAAGGAAATAAAATTCAAGAGTAAAATTGAAAGAATTTGAAGTTCTGGGGGTGTAAAATTTCCAAACTTTATCATTCATCCCTCACAAAATGAAGAAAATACATGGAAATGTTCTGATTTTTTGGATTACCCTGCAATGAAATAATCTTGCCATGATGAGTATTGGTTAAACTGCACAATTATAGGTTTAACATTAGATGATAAATATCATAGTGTGCTTTACTATTTAGTAGTGACATGTACCCACCAGTTTCTGGATATCCTCAGCATTACAGCCAGTTTTGAAGCCAGTGATAAGTGCTACACATGTCCAAGATAGTGCCACGAGGGCATCTCCAGCAGAGGTCCGACTGTACATGTATACAATTATTATCAGAGTGTGCAATAGGTAGTTTTACACAAAGAGACAATTATTACTTTAACTTTTAAACAGTGTAGCTCCATTATAAAAAACTGCTTTGAGGGCCAAACCTAGGTTCTGCATTACAATGGACTAAGTTGTAATTATTATTATAAATAGAGACAACATAAACACATTAATGATCTACAGTCCATGGTTTGAACTGAGTCATATTGGGAATATGCACTATTATGTATAAAGCTTGTAGTAGTAGATCTAAATCATACTAGTATGGAATGTACTTATTCAAGCTTTTATGTTTAAGACAGAATAAGAGTATTAAAACAATATTTTTTCATTCTGTATTTCTCAGGGACTAAGAAATGGAATAAAATTAATATCAATAAGTTGTATTTCATGTTCAATTACAGTCAAATTTGTCTTCAATATTCAATAAATGGACTAAGGCAGTAATGCATGGTGGTGAGAAAGACAACTTTCAACCTATAAGCAACGTCTTATTACAAAATGTAGTGAAAGATTTGTGACAACAGACCAGTCCAAATTGTCAGGAGAGCACTTGCTAGGTGAATGGTCCTAGTCTGGCTGCACATTTTTCTCACCTGGTTACATTTATATTTTGTTTCTTATCGTGGAGCTTAAAATTTGTTGACTGTTTAATACTGGTGGTAAATAACACTGATTCAACAAAAAAAAGCGTATCATTTTGGAATGATGATCTTTCATTTAATGATGATCCTTCACTTAATAGGCATACTTCAATTTGCTCCTAAGTATTAACATTTTATCACTGTCTAGCATGCAACTTGCAAACCTAGGGTTCTGTAGTTTCTTTTGAGTCTCAGCAAAGCCATTCAGTAAGGTGGCAATGGTTTTCAAGGCTGACTTTGGCTGCTTTTTCACAACAGCATCTAGGAGTTTCAGGGCAGCCTTCAGAGAGTATGAGTCACGGTAAGAGACGATGGTTGGGTAGAGAAACTTAAGGATCCCTTTGAAGGCTTGATCTGGCAGATCTGAACAAAAAAAAAAAAAACATACACAGAGAGTTAAATTACATACAATTTAACACGAGGAAAGCTTTAATTTATTCTTGCAATAATCACTGAATAAAAAAAGTCTAATATGAATGGGATTTCTTCCGTTTACTGCCCACATTCAACATACTGAATATACTGGGAAGATGCACATGGTTAAAAGGGAGGATAAAAACAAGAATTCAGAATTTAATTTATGAGTGATGTCACTTGAGTTTTGAATATATCTCAAGTGACTCAGCTGAGGTTATATCCGGCTGCAGTTTGTTCCAGTAGTCTGATGGTGTTTACGAAAAACAACCATATCCTACGAGATCAATATCAATCAGAAGTAGGACTGAGTATCTAATAGGACATGATTAATTTAACACAAAGCTTACATGATTCATTAAGTCAAACAGAACTTAATTCTTTTTACCCATAAAATTGAAAACCAAGACTAATCACTAAAAACTTATAAATATCCCCTTAAAGTGAAAATCGCACCTAGTCTTCATGTAATATGGGTGTAAGACAGGACAAGATGCGAGGAGTGTAATTTCTAAATAGTCCACACTTTTGTGTGACAGGGTATAATTAATGGGTATTTGTCCATTTTAAATTGAGTAATAAAGTTGAGTTCTTCTGATGTCATATTGGATTCAGAGTTCCATTAGATGATTAGTGTTTACTATTATTTTTTCGCACTAACCTGGCATGTGGTCAGTAAATTTTTTATCTAACAGTCGCTTACGAGAGCGGTTGTACCCGTTTTGTCGCTGTGTAAAGAATGTAAGCAGGGTACCAATTTGCAACCGTTAGCTAATGGTTGCCTTTACTGAACACACGGCTGATATATCTAAAAATTTACACTGCATATTGTACAGCTGGACTAAAACGTTGACACATATTTAAATTTTAAGAACAGCAAATGGAGCTGAAATTCCCTTGATGAATTCCAGTTCATACTGTTCAAAATATTCCTGTCGTATACCATATGTGAAATCTTCAATACAATTCAATGCAATTACTAGTGATTTAAAGTCTTGAAACGCATGCAAGTCCACGAATTATCAAAAACGAAAGCAAAACTAAATGTGGGTGGGGTACCTGTATCTGTCACACATTGTGAAACTTTATTGATGATATCAATCCTTTCTTTCGTGCTTGACGAGCAAACATCTTTTGAAAATTTCTTCAGTAATTCTGCAGTCTGAAATGGAAAAGGCATCATCACCAATAGTTCGGTAAATATCGTACTTTCGGCTAACATCAGGAAAACTTACACGTAACTCACCGAACTCGGCACATGCTCCGCCATGCTTGTTGTGCAATTTGAGGGTTATTTTCCGGGATCCCGGTCTCCTCCCGGATCTGGTCACAAAAGTGCGATCAGCAATTAAGGCTTTCAATACTTATTTCTTTTCGGAACTTTTGCGGCTTTTAGATAAGAAAAGGAAAAAATACACAAATATAATGTTAGAGTATATAGAACTTATTACGCACTGATGTTTTGAAAGTGAAAATATAAAATTCTACTTTCATTTCAGATATTGATTTTTGTTTCTCAAAATTATGACACGTAGCTTTCTGAAATTATCTATTAAAAGCAGTATGACTTCATAGCTGATAATATTTTTCAGCTTGGTCGAAGCTAAAACAACCACAATAAAATGCAATAAAGTAATATCATACAGACAGTAAGTTACAAGTTTTTTTTAATATTTTTTTTTTTTTTTTTATTTACTTTGCTGACTTATTCACAGACCTAAGTCTTTATATTCCTATGCCTACTTTAATGTTCATTGATGTTCATTAAATGTCAGAAAATAAGATACTCGATACATGCATGATAAATGAAATTTAACGTGCTACAGATTGTTTGGCATGCAGGTGCGCGGTAAACGGAACGAATTGACCGTGGATGTCCGACGATGGCTATTTTAGGATGACTTAACGTTGCTTTTCTCTGTTATCTATGTTGATCACTAATTAGTCATGCAAAAAAGCGCAAACTACATAGTAACAGTATAATGGTTAAATGTTTTGATAATTTTTTAATTAACTATCGAAAGACCCACAGCCATATAGCCAAAGGCGGCTAGGCACTATGCGAGGTCTTTTAATTTAGAATTTCAATTGAAGTAATTTCGAAAAGCGAATTTATACTTATTAAAAAAGGTCTTAGGTACGTAAGTTCTAATTTTGATAGCCTATTAAGCTAGCAACGATTAAGTCATTTAAAAAATAAGCCACATTTAGAGAACTGAGATATCCGAGTATACATTTATATATTGTCCCCATTGGACCATTTCGTCCAACAGGGCTCATAGAGGGTGGGGTTCTGTTTTGGTGCTTTATTTGTTCGGACCAGGGGGACCTCCAACAGCAATAGAGTGCTGTTATTTGAGAGTGGTTTATACTATAGATAGAAGATAGTATTTGAGTAAAGCGAGTGTTGGAGTTCGGGCTTAAACAGGCCTATGTACACCCTTCTATCTCTACATCCGGTCGCCAGAGAAGAAAAGGGAAAAAAAAAAGAGAAAGACATAAAGAAAAAAAAAGGGAATTGAATTTTGATAGCTAAAAATGAAATGATGAAATTCCTTGATAAAGGGTTTGCCAAAGTGCCTAAATATTAGTTCTAATTCAGAACTTTAAATATCGGCCTGTTTTATTTTATCATAAAATATATTGCTATTCATGTTTTGTTTGGAAAGTGCCGATATTGTATTTGCGGTATCTGTGGTATCGCGGTGATATTTACTTTTTATAAATACGCGCTGTTCTAGCTCGGCTTGCTGGGTTGAGTTTTGGGAATGTTCATACCTTAAATTTGGAACCTTCCCTCTTTCTCTTCCCAGCAATTTAATTCTTCAATTCCTTATTTTGTCTTTCTTTTATTGATTTTGACGCAAGATTAACGCGCATGCAACTCCTCTCCCCACACAGGGCCACCCTCTGCCATCCATATATTGACCTTCTTGGCCCAAGGGTGGTCCTGCTTCCATTCCCATGTCCATTGTCACCCACCTGGACTAGTACTTTGCTGTTACTTTGGTCACCTCATTATTGTTGGCTTGTTTAAATTAGTATTTATGAATGTTACCTTTATGATTAAATAAGTCAAAATGTGAAATGTTTTTTAAGTATCAAGTATTTTAGAGCAACTCACAATACATATTTGATTTGGGTTCCAGTCCACAGGGGTCTCTCCACCATGCATTTTGGACCCGCCGATAAATAGGAACGAACTATTTGCCGTCGGCCGCCATTTAGTTCCTATTTATTGGCGGGTCCAAATTGCACAGTGGAGAATGATTAACGAGATATTATAGTATTACAGACATTTTCGGGCTTTTTTCATTAAAAGTAGGTCAAATATCAAGGTAAAGGTCAACTGCATAATGAAGAGGTCTATCCACATAAGCAACTGTCCAGAATTTGAGTCAAACCAATGAAGTCAAATAGAAACTATAGCAGATTAACCAAAAAGTAAACCGCTCTTTCATCAAAAGTAGGTCAAAGTCATAAGGTCAACTGCATAATGAAAAGCTCGACAACTTAAGTTACTGTCCAAATATTGAAGCAATCCAATGTAGGACATAGAAGTATATTGCAGATTAAAAAAAAGGTCAACCTGACTGGACGCCCGCCCGAACATTATCAATTTAAAAGGCGGGCTTTTTCGTCGAAAAACTCGTCTAAAGTTGTTTTAGCACTTTGCAGTTGTGACAAACCAGTCCGATATTATCCATGCAGCATCGCCGCATTTGTGTCCTTTAGATTTGTCGCGAAATGATATTTTCTATTCTACAAAGTCAAATTGAAAGTTGTGTGTTACTTGTTTACATTTGTTCAGTTATTTGTCAAATTATGTCTACATAATTGAAAGTTAGGGTCAGGCATACAATGTGCTGCCTCAATGTGGTATATCGCGTATTATACCGCTACCACTCACAGTATCTTAAGGCTGGGATTCGAACCTTCAACCTTCCACGGTTACTACACATGTGTGCTTTCGGCCGTTACATTATCATTGGTCATTTCACGTCGGTCAGTGCCTGCGTGATTCAGTTCTACCCCCTCCCCTCCCACACACCCATTCTCTCTCCTCCCCTCTCTCTCTCTCTCTCATATATTTACCGTCCCCGGTGGCCGATAGGTTAGAGCGTCCGTTTCGTGAGCGTGAGGTCGTGGGTTCGATCCCCCGACCGCGACATACCAAAGTCTTAAATACTGGTACTGTTATAGCACTTTTGCTTGGCGCTCAGCATATATACAGGGTGGTTCCAGAACTAGTTGGCCCGATGCCAAGATAATGTGACTGGGTGTGGTATCATGCCACATGCCTACGGCGATACTGCAGTGTGACAGCACTATATATCTGTCTCAAATAGAAATAGTCTCCGATTGACTGAAATACTGTCGGTGGGACATTTAATCCAACATCATATAAACATTAATTTCTATCTGCATCAATTTATATATTTTCCATAAGAGATGCACATTACGTGCACTTATGAATAATTTGCTTGAGTCAGCAAATGCGGAAAAAGAAATACGATAAGATCATATTTAAATAAATATAATGATTTTTTATGCTGTTTATTATAGGGCACCTGGATAGATGGCCTTTTTCTGTGTTTATAATTTATTTATTTAACTTTGTGCAAAAATTATTTTTTCTTTGGGGCTCTATCTCATTTTATTGCCTAAAAAAACATTTTCCCGACCGTTGATAAGAGATTATGAGCAAACTGGAATATGCCGTTAAGGAGTTGTTTATTTATTTATTTTTATTATCTTTTGCAATCTTGAAGTCCTGTATAAGAAATAAATTTTTAGGTCGTTTTTGTGTTAATCTTACTGATTACATGCACATAAAACCAGAATCACATCTTATTTGGTGCCGCTATATATTTGTAGGATGAACATTTATCTACCTATTTATCTTGCTAGATGTAAGCAATATTAGAATTTTTTCTCTATAAAATTAATTATTTTTTTTACAAATAGAGATATCTGTCGATAAATCATCATGACGAGTGGGACCACTAATCGAAATATGAAATGTGAACATAAACGTTATTTAGAGCACATATTCGAAAAAAAAAAAAAAAAAAAAAAAATATATATATATATATATATATATATATATATATATATAAGGCAGAAGCTGAGGAGAGAAAAAAAAAGCCATTTTTGTAATATCTACAAACTACCGATAGATCAAGCTCAAAATGCATCATTTCAAGAGCAATTGTGAGTGGGATTTTCTTTTAACACGTTACTCGGAGTTAGAATCTAATGTTGAAACCACCTTATCAAACATAACTCATTTACTAAATGGTTATTATAAATTATACTGTAATATATGCAGGAAATAGGAATTTTGTAATCATCCTTGATGTTAGCTACCATTGAAGTCGTTTCGAGTAGTTCACTGAAGTAAGAATTTTTTTAACGGAGGTGGGGAATTCATTTATCTTCTATGGTTTTCTTAATAAGTAAAAGCAGGTATATGATCTGTAATCACGTCTTTAAAAACCCCCAAACAAAAAAACAAAAAAAAACCGCTTAATTATATCATTGAAATATGAAGTATCGTATTTGTATGCCTGTGTTTTTTTTGTTGTTTTTTTTTATCATTCTTTTTATAATATACAGAATACAAATGATAAATAAATTGATTGTCTTATGTCAATAAGGAAATCGAATGATGCAACTTTAAAAAGTGGAATTATTACACAATAGTAATTTTCATGAAATATGATATTAAAACAACTGATCAAGTAACTATAGAACACAATTCAGACAGTATATATACTAGTTAAGCAACAATTAATTTGATGAAATTGAAACACAATTCATGTTTCAAATGATAAATTACAATATTGCAATTATTTCATTTTTTATTATTGAGACACATAGAACAATATGCTTATGAATAACACTGAAATGGTAGCTTTAACAACTATCTAGGTACCTCCAAACTGGCAATTTATACTTTTTATTTTCGGAATTACACCATATCTGACAAAGCGAGTGATGCCGTTCATTTATTCGGGACCTATATATATTTTCTTCTGATTTACACATTTGATTGGTCTGTTCAGTAAGTAAGAAACAAAAATGGATTGAACGGCTATTCTGAACATTGTTTGGCAGATTGACCTCAGACTGATTAATTTCCGGTATGTTCTTCGTTAGTTTCCGTGAATTATTACGATCGAACCATTTGTTTTTCATAGTAGTATGGTTTGCAATGCTTCTTACTTGTGGTAAGTTCGGCGGATTTGTAACCACACAGTGACAGGTTCGAATCCATGATGCAGACAAATTCATATATTTTCACTTGTCATTTTTTCTTTTCATTATTTGCTGTGTGAGAGAATGAACGAATAATTTGTTGAATCGCTGGTGTCTGACCGCGTATCCGTAGTTGTTGGCTCATCGTAATCGAAGACTTAAACGCAAAGTGAAATGTCCGAATGCTATTCAACTATCTCCTTTTTGAAGAGTAAAAGTCGACGATTATCTCCCCTAGATGCGCTTGAGTGATGCGCATAAATTACTACCGAAAACGTCCTTAATTATTCAACATAAATTTCCATCAAATCGTGAAATTTATGTGTGATTTGCATGTATAACATTATTAAACATGGTGTTCAAATCATTAAAAATATGAAAACATATTTATGGTCTTAGCTAGATTAGAACCCACAACCTTCAGCTCCAAAGTCAAGAACATTATCTAGCAATATGCTTCTACGTAATACATATTCGTATTGTGCCTTATTTTTAAGTCCATATGTTTGACTTCGGAATCCGACAATTGCCGAAGAAAGAACACTAAAAATGTATATGCCTCAGGTTGATATTGTTAGAATATAAATTACCTCAGTAGAGCCAAACTCCGCGCACCGGTTACGTCACGCAACTGTAAGGGGAGGTAACTACTTCGGCGGACTTAGCAACGACGCATCAATCTAAGAAAATGACATGTATGAGTTATCTCCCCTGTTACGGACCTTCGCTTTAGTTCAACTGTCAGTAATGATATTATGAAGACAATTAGTATGGAAATTGCTATAACACTAGATATGGTTTTTGTCTATGTTTGTTCGTTATGTTATGATTTCCTATTCATAAGCTTATATTAATTGTGTTTTACCAATACGAATGAGGCTTATATTTGCATTAAAATCCTTCTTTGTGTTATTCAAGTCATTTATGTTCTCCCTGTTCGTTTTGGAATGGTGATTATATATGTCATTCTATATGACCCATGATTGGATTAATGAAAATCTAGTGCTGTCACACTGTAGTATCACGCCGTAGTCATATGGCATGATACCACACCTAGTCGCATTATCACCTGCCAAACCAGCTCTGGAACTTTCAGGTGCTGTCTGATCTGGCTCTGCTCTGTTTGCCAATGCGTCGAAATGAGTCTTTAGGAAATGATGGGTTATTAACCCTTTCCCTCATATAGACTCATTTTGACGCACTCAATAGGTACCACATAAAGCCTGATCTGCAGAAAACCACAGTTAAACCTTATCAAATATCAAAATATCAAAGTTACTCGCAGGCTGATCTGGTTTTATGCTGTTCGCATAGGTCTTTTCATGGTTTCCTCTATGAGGGAAAGGGTTAAATGGCTAAAAGCATTCTTTGCCGTTTGCCACTAAATCTGACTTGACTTGGTGCTAATCAATTAAAATATTCATACCAGATCTCTAGAATAACAAATGAATTTCTGGTTACTCTTCAATATCTTGTTTTCAAATGACCAAAGCTATATTCACAAATCAGATGTTTCTAAGATTTGGTTAAGTTTTATATATCCTATGTTTTATGAAATTTTTAACTCCCTTTTTACAGATGACGGGAACATATGTCCACTATGCTTGGTGAACATTTCATACGTGCCCATATTTTTTTCATGTATAAAATCTGGATATGTTATCAGAAAACATATGAATATAACTATATTGTCATGAAACACACATGGACAAGAACTGGATATGTTGGTCTTATGAAACACATGGACAAGAACTGTATATGTTGGTCTTATGAAACACATGGACAAGAACTGTATATGTTGGTCTTATGAAACACATGGACAAGAACTGTATATGTTGGTCTTATGAAACACATGGACAAGAACTGTATATGTTTGTCTTATGAAACACATGGACAAGAACTGTATATGTTGGTCTAAGAAAACACATGGACAAGAACTGTATATGTTGGTCTTATGAAACACATGGACAAGAACTGTATATGTTGGTCTAAGAAAACACATGGACAAGAACTGTATATGTTGGTCTTATGAAACACATGGACAAGAACTGTATATGTTGGTCTTATGAAACACATGGACAAGAACTGTATATGTTGGTCTTATGAAAACACATGGACAAGAACTGTATATGTTGGTCTTATGAAACACATGGACAAGAACTGTATATGTTGGTCTAAGAAAACACATGGACAAGAACTGTATATGTTGGTCTAAGAAAACACATGGACAGGAACTGTATATGTTGGTCTTATGAAACACATGGACAAGAACTGTATATGTTGGTCTAAGAAAACACATGGACAAGAACTGTATATGTTGGTCTTATGAAACACATGGTCAAGAACTGTATATGTTGGTCTTATGAAACACATGGACAGGAACTGTATATGTTGGTCTTATGAAACACATGGACAAGTACTGTTTATGTTGGTCTAAGAAAACACATGGACAAGAACTGTATATGTTGGTCTTATGAAACACATGGACAAGAACTGTATATGTTGGTCTTATGAAACACATGGACAGGAACTGTATATGTTGGTCTTATGAAACACATGGACAAGAACTGTATATGTTGGTCTTATGAAACACATGGACAAGTACTGTTTATGTTGGTCTAAGAAAACACATGGACAAGAACTGTATATGTTGGTCTTATGAAACACATGGACAAGAACTGTATATGTTGGTCTAAGAAAAAACACATGGACAAGAACTGTATATGTTGGTCTAAGAAAACACATGGACAAGAACTGGATATGCTGTCATGAAACAGAGTCTCTTTCCAATGCGGTAACGAGGAATAAACGTCAAGAACGTCTACAGTCCTACTTTTGAGGAAATGAATAAGGCAACGTACAAAAGACGGTGCGGTGCAGTTTTTATCAGTATATGACGACCAAGATGGCGTAGTGCAAAATCTTGAGAAACTTAAATAACGTTGTTTGTAATGTGAATAACAGCGTTACGTGTAACGTGAATAACCTTGAGTCTAACGTGAATAACGCTGTATGTAACGTGAATAACGTTGTGTGTAACGTGAATAAAGTTGTGTGTAACGTGAATGACGTTGTTTGCAATGTGAATAACATTGTGTGTAAGTTGTGTGTAACGTGAATAACGCTTTGTGTAACGTGAATGACGTTGTTTTTAATGTGAATGACGTTGTGTGTAACGTGAATTACGTTGTGTGTAATACGTGAATAACGCTGTGTGTAACGTGAATAACGTTGTGTGTAACGTGAATGACGTTGTTTGTAATGTGAATAACGTTGAGTGTAACGTGAATAACGTTGAGTAACGCTGTGTGAAACGTGAATAACGTTGTGTGTAACGTGAATAACGCCGTGTTTAATGTAAATAACAACGTTGTGTGTAACAAGAATAACAATGTTGTGTGTTGCGTGAATAACGTTGTGTATAACGTGAATAACGTTATAACTGACATGACTTTATCGTCGCTGCGACAGTATTAAGGTCATAAAGCGACGTCCAGCTAATTACAGGTGAAGGAAGACCCTGAATGCACGGAGGCATCCGGGTAGAACCACCGACCTACCGCAAGCCAGTTGGAAGGCTTCCTCACATAAATCCAAATGACCCTGCCGGGATTCGAACCCACGCGACGAGGGGCTGAGTGAGTGTTAAAGTCAGCGACTTTACCCTCTCGGCCACGGAGGCCCCTTAATAACGTTATGTGTAACGTGAAAAGTGATATATAACGTGAATAACGTTGTGTGTAACGTGAATAACGTTGTATGTAACGTGAATAAGAACGTTGTGTGAAGCGTGAATAACGTTGTGTGTAACGTGAATAACGTTGTGTGTAACGTGAATAACGCTGTGAGTAATGTTATAATGTTACATGTATGAGTAATTAAAAAAAATGTTTTTTTTTCAGCAATGTGAAAAACGTTGTGAGCAATGTGAATAATGTTGTGAATAAAATGGCTAATGTTTTAAGTAACGTGATTAACGCTGTGAATTAAAATAGTTAAAGTGTTGTCTGTAACGTCATGCTATAACGTTTTCTGTAATATGGGTAAAATAGTAATATGGCCTTATAAACTGACACGAGACGATGATCGCTGACAATACATGTATTTTAATTTGGTACTTTCAGGATCTAGAAAGGTCGACCTGGAGGCTCTATGAAGCTCTTTCTGTCGGACCTTTAGCTTATATACTGTTCGTAGCTGTGGCAACTACATACACTGCACAAACTTGACACAAAGATATGTAACTAGTTACAAACAGATTTTGTATAATTAGAAGAAATGTTACATACATAATAATTGCAACAATAATATTATCGATACAATAATACCGTTTTGTTAGTCCAATAATGTAACAATGACATGAGTAACGGTTTAAGAAACATTGATATTTTAAATAGTGTAAATTGAGTGACGGTAACCTAAAATTCTAATACGTTGTCACTAATGATATAAGTAACGTTGTCAAATATAACGTTGTCACCAATGATGTAAGTCGCGTTGTCAATAAATTGTCAATAACGATGTTAGTAACGTTGTCATTAACGATGTTATTAACGTTTTAAATGACGTTGTCAATAACGTTCGTTTCAGTCCTCTTTCCACATAGGATTGCTCTAAGTACTGGTTGTACTGTTGTGTGTTTACCGTATATTAAAGCAAATTATGTTGAAGAGAACGGTACATGTATATAAATATACGGACAACAATTTCTTTAAGGAAAATTTCCAACATTACTATTACTACCGATTTTGATTTCAACAATTTAAAAAAAAGTTTCTATGGAATATATTTGAAATTAAATATTTCTCAGAGAAAACTGAATTTACAAACGCATAAAGGAAAAATCAATGATAAAAGAAGAAAATAAACAGAAAACTGAATAATACGCTAAATGTGTGTAATACCTAAAATGTGTGTCACTAGAAACTATACTTGCTAGTAAAGTTAACCTTCAAAAACACATTGTTCCCATCTTTTGCGTTAGTTTCCCATTTTCCGAGACATTTTTATGTATATGGATGCTTACCAAAGCTGTAAAATCTACATAAAATTCTATTTGCCGATGCATTAGCAACATCGAAGTAATATCAGTTGATCGCTACGCTGCGAAAACACGGTGTAATATATACTGCTCTTTTTGTCCGGGTCCCGGAAAATCAGCAATTCTAGACCCGAAGTCTTTTAATGGCGGGTTCTTCATCACTCTTACCACGATACGGAAGACTGGTTGAGCCGACTTTATGAAGAAATGTATAACCCGTCTGAAAGGAAGATGATATGCGCGTGATAAGAACAGCAAAGCTAGTTGTCTCCATCAGTAAATACAAATCAATGACAAAGTTTAAACAATTTTTTGTTTGTTTTCTTTTAACAATGTCGCAGTTTGTTTTGAAAGGTCTATGTGTTCTTAACTTTATTCACTCTAAGTCCAGAAAATAAATTATTTTTCTAATTGGCATGAAATGATACATCAGTTAATGGATATTTAAGATTCAGTGGATATCAAAGAGATTTTTTATGTTTAGCATTTGTAGTTTTTCTGTCACACTAAAAACTGTCAGTGGCATGAAATTATTAATATAATATCACAAAAGCATCCACGGCACCCTTATATCAGTATACTTAGTGAATATTCTAACATCATATATTTTGTAGTTTAATCCAAGACAAGAACTTATTATTATTATCCAAAAAGAAATGAATGTACATATTCGATAAGCAGAGGTTAGGGCGTCCGCCTTGCGAGCGGGAGGTCGTGGGTTCGATCCCCGCCCGTGACATAACAAAGTCGTTTAAAATGGTACTGGTAGCTCCCTGCTTCGCGCTCAGCATATAAGAGTAGTTCCTGGACTGGTGGACCCCGTGTCAGGGTATTGTGACTGGGCGTGGTATCATGCAACATGTCTACGGCGTGATACTGGCAGCAGTAAAGAATGGCAGCACTTTATCTGTCTCAAGTAGACATAATCTCCAAATGACTGAAATATTGTCGGTGGAGCGTAAACAAACGGGGAAACGTCTTATATTTATATTATATAAAAGAACATATTTCCTGCATCTTGGAACCCAGTTTTCCTCTATGATAGTATACTCAACAGTCTTAGTTGCAGGGTACCAGCCGTTTAATTCCTGACATGTCGGTTTAAGAGAATTTGGTTTTCCTTCCTTCCGAGGAAGGATATTGTACGCAGCGCTCAACTGTTGTTGTCTTGGTGACAGGTCGTCTTAGAACTGTTTTGTATAATGCTGCCTTGCACGCAATTAGTTGTCACATAACGTTTTATTTATACGGGATCTCGGAGAATTCCTCTCCATCCCCACTAACTGTAATGCAACTTGCCATCTCGGCTTTCAGAGATTCTCGGGCAAAGAATGGTGAAATAGTGCCACCGAAGTTATTCTGTTGACGACAAATGGGTGTAACTGAATCAGTATGCTGAGTCGTACGAAAACGAAATAAAATTTGGGTCGACGATCAGACGAAACCGGAAGTAGAGTGTAGAGACTCATTAAAACGAGACTGCGACGGAAACAGAATAAATGATAGTAGTTAACAGTTAAGCTTTCTAAGCATACATACATTTGAGCTTTGAATTTGATTTATTTTATTTACTACAAACGAAGGTTAACCACAAAACCAAACAAGTCAATGGCCTTTGATGTATTTAACTCGGCCCTAAGCTGAACTTCAATGTACCTTTCTAAACATAAGTCAATTGTAAAATACTAAAACAATATGTTGATATTATCTCTTACTATTGTGTCAGCAAATAAATCATTTTTGTTCTACGCATAGACAATAATAATATTTTAAATTTATATTCAGTGGCAAAAAGGGTATGTGTAAGGATTTTCTGGTCGTGACGACCGCAACTCCTTTATACCGCGATAACCCCTATTTTTTTTATTTTTTTTTAAATCAATACGCTGAAGGCACTGAAGTTGTGTGTGTGTGTGTGTGTGTGTGTGTGTGTGTGTGAAATGGAAGAGGGTTTGACAGGCTGCAGCTTTATAAATCCAATCGAGGCATTACCAGGGAATCTGGATTTAAAAAAAAATTATTTGCCAGAAAATGAGTTCTTCAACCTATCATAGTATTAGAGAAAGTGTTATGTGGCGTACGCATGCGCTAGGTGTAGAATACTTGATCGAAACATGACGTGGTGAGAGCACTATAGTAAAAAGCAACGCACATGACGCTGCGTCATATATTAGTGTAAAATCAGTGTAACTCGGCGTCAAATAAAAACCGATGCTGTAACCAGCATTTAATCACAAACGAGAGCAGTTAAATATCGCTGTCGCGCGTGCTTAGTCACTTTTCTCCTTCGTTTTCGGGAAACATTGTATTTATAACTGATAAATGCATTTATTTTAATGGTTTATCGCTGCTTCAGTTTTTTTTAATGTAAATGACACATATATGCATAAAACTAAAAACAACAACAACAACAAGAAAACAACAACAAAAACATAGCTACTTTCGCTACGTTCTGAATGAAAGGACAGAACATAACAGAACATTATTCTTCAAAGTAAAAGAATATTGTACAATATGGAGTACATGTATTTACATCAGAGATTTAATGTAGCTTCGTGATTTACATACATAAGGATAAAGGGAACACAACAGTTCCAGTTGGTAATTACAATCCAGTTTTATGGGCAGTTAGTACAATAATGATAGACGGTTTCATCTAGATGCTATCATTGAGAATGAAATATGGGTGACGGCGTATCGTACTTTTTATGTAATTTTTCATTGATTAATCTTTGTTGATCAAATAAAGACATTTATGTTGACATTTGAAATGATGGAAGGAAAATTGGAAAAAGGGGGTAAAGGGAAAAACCAAGGGGGTGGGCAAATTCAAAATGAGCGAAAACAAAAACAAAACAATAACAACAACACAAAAAAGAAGAAGATAAAGAAGGAGAAAAAAGAGAAGAAAACCGAAACATCTTTACCTACACACTCGATAAGAAATAAGAAGCAGATGCCGATCTTGGTATAAGACCTAACTAAGAAATCCAGATAGTTATTTATATAACATACTGAGGATGACGAGCACTAGTTTGCAAAGTAGTGCCAGACAGTATATGAACAGATTACCACACGCCTCCTGATTAAAGGTCAACTATTTCCACACCATCTGATTACATTACGTGTACAGATATATCACTCTGTTACTAAGAATATTATTTAAGAGTAATGGAGCTTAATAGGCACACAGTTTCATCAGATAAAAAAAGAAAGCTTATCCGCATCATGTTATTTATATAAATAAATAAATTAAAAAAAAATAAGTTAGCCATGCTCAATGTCTGTACATTCATAAGTTACAATATCATGGATAATACAAGCATTAATATTTCATTAATTGCTACATGTGTTAAAACGGACAGAGTCAACAACTTTCTATAAGGTTTTCGTGTCTCCATGTTTCAATTCTAATAGTTTTTTCAGATATATAAATATATTATCATCATTCGTAACATATTCATTATACATTCATTATACATATAGTATTTCATTACATACACAATATAATCATTCATATAATTTATAATATATAATAGGAGCTACTCCACATCTAAATTCTATGTTTTGGTGCAATAATAATTTTACATCACAAGGTGTTGCTTATTGTGGTGTATATAACTCAATTCTATTCAGTTTTATACATTTTACATCACAAAGGTGTTGCTTATTTGTGGTGTATATAGACTCAATTCTATTCAGTTTTATACATTTTACATCACAAACTTGTTGCTTATGTGTGGTGTATATAGACACACTTCTATTCAGTTTTATACATTTTACATCACAAACTTGTTGCTTATGTGTGGTGCATATAGACACATTTCTATTCAGTTTAATACATGTATTTATTGAACGGCTATGCAGTTTTCTTTGACAGTATAAAACCAGGCTGGAAATCCACGAAGCAATACTTGCTAAATTCTTAAATTCATGTTTTCCGAAAAATTCCAACAGATAAGCAAGTTAGCATAAATTATTTTAAAAGAAAAACAATAGTCTGTTTGTTTAGAAATGAAATATTTTGTTACCAAGGAGGACACAATTTAGAAGTATGATTGGAGGAATTCGACACAGGACTATGTGATATATTCGCTAATTTGATCTATTTATACGGAGAGTATTTGTATATATACATATATGGGTTTTGGTGTTAAGTTAGCATAATATACCGCTATTCACGTCGAATAGTGGCGCTCGGCATAATTAAGGATAGTCCCAGGGCTGGTTGGCCAGGTGTCAGGATAATGTGACTGGGTGTGGTATCAAATCACAAGTTTACGGTGTGATAATACAGTGTGGCAGCACTTTATATGTCTCAAGTAGACATAGTCTCTAAATGACTGAAATACTGTCGGTGGGACGTAAAACCCAACAAAACAAACAAACAAACGAACAAATCAAATATAAAAATGATTTAAGTCACTATGCCAGCAGTTGGTAAAAAAAATGCATCTCTAGAGTATTATGCCATAAATAAATCACAAATAAATCAAGAAATGATGCCAACTTGTATATATACAGGTAGACAATGTATACATATAATCACAAGACAAAAATAGACATTTCTATGATATGGGCTGACACCTTATCACGACAATAATAATAATAATACAGTAATAATAAATAAAAAAAATGGAGGAAAAACAGGGCATTTATTTTTGCTGATTTTTGTTTTTTGGTGTTATCTACGAAAATCAAAATCACAAAATTTATTCATATAATATAGAAACATTTTCTTGAAAAGGTGTATGCGTGTGTTCACTGTATATACGCACTTAACGAAATTTCATATTTTAGATTTGATGAAACCCCTGTAAAGCCCCAAGCAACAAAAAGTAACGTAAGATGTCGATAGGAAATTTTAATTTAATATTGCTTTGACAATTATTCCAGCATACAATATTTTATAACATTTGTAATATAAGTAATTTCTTATATACTAATATAATTATGTGACAGATTTAATTCATAAACTAGCAAAAATAAAGAAAATGTGAGAAATTCAATTCTTTTCAAGGCAATAATTAACTGTGAAGACATCAAAAAAAATACACAACATTGCA
>CM037777.1:31403820-31452737 GCA_021229015.1 Solen grandis | reverse complement strand
GCGGTACCACAGGACACGTTCGGCAACATGGCGTCGTAGCAAATTCGTAAGTTAAGCCTGTGACGAGACCGCATGCGCGAAGAGTGATTGTGATCTGAAATGTGATAGCATACGAAAATATATTTATTAATATATGTTTTATAATCATGAATATAAGTTCATGACGATATTGCCTGCGATGATAAAACCACTGATTATTTCTACAATCACGAAACGTTGCATTTGGTGAGCATACAGTCGTCTGTAGGTGGGTATTATAGACGTTATATACATAGATAGTTAAGAATCAAAGTCATAGTAAACGAGCTGCTTTAAAACATGCATGCTTATAAATTGATCATCAAAAAGTAGCATACAGTTCATAACATACACTTTACTTATTCGGTATGCATGAACACTTAAAAAATCGCAATTCGTTTGAACGCATGCGTTGCAACAGATTGATTTTTAGTAATTCATGCGTTCAATTTCACTAACAATTGAGTTAAATATTCAAAGTAATGTTCATATTTGTATATGCCCATGTTGTTATTTAACAGCACAGTATTGATTAGGCATATAAATTTAACAGTCTTTACTGGTCCAAATAAGATTCAGGGATTCGGAATTCAAAAATAAAATATGTTGGTATTTGATTGAAACCACTTCCTACGATGAAAGGCTTTAAGGACATTGCAGATAATGATTTAGAAACAGTAGCTTCTGTGTTTGGAGCCAACGACGCTGTTTTTATTGTCCATTCTGATAACAATAGAGTGAAGTTTTCAATAAAGAGTCCAATGTACAGCAATATTACTCATGATGGAAACTCTAAGAACTAACAGCAAATGGGGTCTAATTATATGTGGCATCGGTGTTATATATTTTCCAGATGTGCAGAGTATCATCGTCGCAATAAATAGGGTAGAACGTGTGCACTAGCATGAATGTGTAGCTGTCACCAAGTCTGTTGTATGTAGTCGGAGTTATGAGTTGTAAGGAATCCAAAAGGAAGGTGAAACAAGTAACTAATTCATCTGAAAAGCCAAATGGAAGGAGGTGATCTAAAGAGATCAATTTGTTTCAAGGGGTACTGTCTAAATCTAAATCATATGCTTTTATTATCTTCAAAAACAGTTTTGTTATTGTACAAAAATAAAATCAGAGTGTGGGTTTTGATCATTGATTATTTACTTAGCTCAAAAGAACGTGCATGAAGAAGGGTAAATTGGCGGTTTAATTATTTTATGCCCATTCAAACTGATCCGCAGATATGTAAATATTAAGACATTATTGATTTGGTATGATAAGTTAATGTATGTGTTGAAGGATATTCCTATCAAGTACTAAAACGCAATTCATGAGCATAATCTTGGGACATATATTTTGCTGTTTTTTGTTTCTGTGAAACACATTGATTTCTCTTTAATTCGCTTATTTTGTAACTGACAGAATACAAGCTCCACAGTTATATTGTGTTAACTGCTATAGGGAGCTAGATTTAGCTGCTCCTACTTATGATACAGTTTGGGTGTTTTCTTAAATACAATTTGTACAAGCATCATCCAAGCTACATTTGCCTATGTTGTCTTTAGTCATTTGATTATTACTTAAGACATGTTGTATCCTGTTTTTCAGGTTTTTACCACATTTAGCACATCGCAATAAAGGTTAAAACTCCGTGCGTCTTGGTGTTTCCCTCGGTAGCACGACAATGTCTGTACTGTATCTTACACATACAAATAGTTTTCATCAGCTACATGATACAGTAATATCCACTGAGAAATCACAATCAACTGCCTATATAGTACCTGTAATATAAATTCGGATGTATTGTAAACACTTTCAATCAACAAAGATCAATTTGGGATAGTGAAAATGCAAATTCGAATGATCTACAATTTCGTACTGCACTGAAGATTATAATTCTGGTACAAAACACTGTTACTGACAAGGCAACGCTGGAAAGAGAAGAATTCTGATTTACCTTAATTTTGTGGAAAATAACTTCTACCTTATTCTAACGTATTTAAGACAGTATCAGTGTTACATAAGATACATTGCATAAAAGACTGTATGTCAGTACGCTAGTGAAGAGTATGGACTTTTTAAGTCTTGCCACTTTTCTTATATAATATCATACAGATCTTGGACTACATTATTTGTCATTGTAATCGTGAAGATTAATTGTATTCAGACTCCTGAACTCCTGTATTGAAGAACACCTGCAATTGTTTGTTTATTCAACTAATGGAATATAACATATATGTGTACATGTTACACCTAAGTCGAACTGATGCAACACTTCTTCTTAAATATCTAGGGATATCGGTGTCCATAGAGACTGCCTTCTAAGATGTCCATGTCAACTTTCTGAAAGTCCATGGAAAGTTGGCATGAATGATCTATTTTAAGAATCCACGATGTCATTTGTGGTACTAATTTCACACGACACTCATTTAAAGGGGTCTTTTCTAAAGATTTCATGAATTAAACAGTTTCTGTAGATAAATTCGAGGATTCCTCAATGACCTTTCTTAAGTGTTCCTGGCTGTGTTTGTACTTTAAGGTGCGAACTACATGACTTGGAAAGCAATATATAAACTGCCTGCTTTCAGAGCAGTAATTAACAGTTTCTTCATACATGGGATTAACCACAGGGGCAGCTGATTTAAATCCTTAGCAAGCACAATTTGTATTCCACCAAATAGGTCATCTCTTATTTGGCATACTACATTTTTACTGTCCAAAATCTTAGAATTCAACATAGAACATCCATCATTAATACAGACATCTGTGAATTAAATGCTTTCCTTGCATCTAATATAAGACGCATAATCAAAATTGTCCATCATCTATACCAGGTTTATTGGCGTAGTACTCTGGTAAAAAGAATATGCCTTGGTAATTTAATTCATAAGTCTAAGAGCGCCAAATTCAAAATTCACAAATGATAATTCACTATATCATACATTCTAAATTATTTCTTTCGGAGAATGTAATGCTATGAAATTTTCATGAGTAATGTTATTTGTTCATTCTTGATTTTGTTCTTTCGTGTTGTTATAAAAAAGAATCGTAATTTCAAAATTGAGATTTTATGTTTTGAGGATTCTGTATCAAATCAAAGGTTGCGTCATGTCTATGAATGTAGTACAGAGAGGTATCAGATAAGTGATTTCGTTTCGTTTAAGGGTTTATCTTGATCGGACAGCGTGTGGTTAGGTTGTTTAGGATGCTTTTGGTCTGAGTTCTGTTCCAGCTAGAACAAATTTGAAAACCAACTGAGCCTGGACTTGAGAATAGCCTAATGATTAATAAAAGAATTAAAATCTAATTGTATGCCAACTTATTTAAAAGGATGTAAAGGGTTTTTAAAATGGCGTTTGTATACACAAGAGTCCTGATTCACTAATCATTCAAATTTGAAATAAACACTTCTATAGGGTAAATAGTAACAGCCGCATAGTGTATAAGGGGTGTAATTTTAGATTAAAAGTTTGCATGGAATATAATAAATAAATAAGTTTGTACAGGAAAACGAGTTGTAATATCGTCACAGTATTTGAGAAGATTTCCGATATCAAACTCTCACATTGCCAACTGATCATCATCGAACTAAAATAAGCTCAAACAATTTGCACACGTGAGTAATTGAAACATTTCTGTGCTCAAATTCACCTTATAAAGCTACACAAATATACCTTTAAGCTTTAAGGCTATTAGACTTTAACCGATGTAGCCTCAAAATTTATTCCTTTTGCATATATGTCAAACAAAGCGCGTGACGTCACGATTCTCATGGCTGACATTTCTTGTGATCTTTACCGAGAACTAAGAATAGCGCGTTGTTGGGGCGTGAACAGATGTCTCGAGGATGAATATATGTAAACATGTGTTTCAGTAACTCACCTTAAATATCGTATATTTTAGAAATTAAAACACTTTTCATTTAAGCTATTGATTTGTTGGATAAATTTCTAATATAGGTTGTCCGTAGAAAATAAACAATCATTCAAAGTACATACATAACTGGTCCCCAAACCTTAGTTTGCGGGCATGAATATGGCTACTTATATATTTCATGTTGACTTTTCCTTTTAAATAAGTATAGTTATAAATAAAGGATCTGAAATGAATTGTTATTTCATAACGAATTCATGAATATGTTTTGAAGCGAGCCTCTGGAGAGCTTCATAACGTTTTTATGAACGAGTTTAGTAAAACTTTATATTAAATGACAATTCATGTCAGATTCCTTTTATCAAAGATTTATACTGATAGTAAATCGCGATTATAACAACAAACAACAATTGACAGGAATTGTCACAAAACCAGGTTTTCTTTTCGCAATGTTTCGTCCCAGTACAGATTATTTGTATCAGTCAAGTAATTTTATGCTCATTGTCTATTAAATCTAATGCAATTCTGTATAAAGCAAACATACATAATATGTGCAACAAGGATTTTTAACTTTCATTTATCCACATTAACTTTGAACAAGACATGAATATGATGCAACAATCTGCTTCTGAAAATGTCACTTAAGCATTCACTTAAACTAAATTCTACTTTATTTTTTTGTGGGGGTATATAGGAATCACCAGTTGTCTGTCTGTCTGTCTGTCTGTCTGTCTGTCCCTATTCTTGTAAGCACAACTCCTAAACATATTTGACCACCAAAGGGGGAGGTAATCCATTTTCCTTTTTTTAACAAAAATAACTTGTAAGCCCAACTCCTCCTAAACCGTAAGATGGATGTCACACAAACTTTACATAACAATGGCACATCATATGTAAATATGCATGAAGTATGGGATTTCAAATTTGATAACTGAAAGGGGAGATAATCCATTTTCACAGAGTGAAGTTCCTATGCACTGCATTCCGCCTCAATGAGATGTATGCACCCATAAAGTTTCAAGTCAATACCTCTTATAATGTAGGAGTTATGCTCCGGACAAGGAATTTTATCAAAGGGGCATAACTCCATCAAAATGGTCAAACTGCAAAACACGGGTAATATTCTCCAGGGTAACTTGGTGAAGGTACTTCTGTTAAAGTATGGACAAAATTTATAAATAAATGTAAAAGTTGTGCACGAAAGAATAGTTCCCTTTATATTACATCCGTTAAGGGGCAAAGGGTCATAAAATAGTCGAACCACAAAACCCTGACAATATGAGCCAGGTCACTATGTAATAATGCTTCTGTAAAATTTTGGGCCAAATCCGTTGAAAAATGTAGGAGGAGTTGTGCACAGAAGAATATTTCCCTATGTGAAAAAATAACAAAGGGCCATAATTGCATTAAAAATAGTCGAACCACAAAACCCTGACAATATGCGCCAGGCCACTATGTAATAATGCTTCTGTAAAAGTTTGGGCCAAATCCGTTGAAAAATGTAGGAGGAGTTGTGCACAGAAGAATATTTCCCTATGTGAAAAAATAACAAAGGGCCATAATTGCATTAAAAATAGTCGAACCACAAAACCCTGACAATATGCGCCAGGCCACTATGTAATAATGCTTCTGTAAAAGTTTGGGCCAAATCCGTTGAAAATTGTAGGAGGAGTTGTGCACAGAAGAATTTCCTATGTGAAAAAATAAAAGGGCCATAATTGCATTAAAAATAGTCGAACCACAAAACCCTGACAATATGCGCCAGGCCACTATGTAATAATGCTTCTGTAAAAGTTTGGGCCAAATCCGTTGAAAAATGTAGGAGGAGTTGTGCACAGAAGAATATTTCCATATGTGAAAAAATAACAAAGGGCCATAATTGCATTAAAAATAGTCGAACCACAAAACCCTGCCAATATGCGCCAGGCCACTATGTAATAATGCTTCTGTAAAAGTTTGGGCCAAATCCGTTGAAAAATGTAGGAGGAGTTGTGCACAGAAGAATATTTCCCTATGTGAAAAAATATCAAAGGGCCATAATTGCATTAAAAATAGTCAAACCACAAAACCCTGACAATATGCGCCAGGCCACTATGTAATAATGCTTCTGTAAAAGTTTGGGCCAAATCCGTTGAAAAATGTTAGAGGAGTTGTGCACAGAAGAAATTGTTTACGCCCACTCGCCGACATACCCCAATCTAATAACCAGAGTTTTCTTTCGGAAAACCTGGTTAAAAACATGAATGAACGGACTGTGAACGAATTACTTTGTAATCTAATGCATGTATAAGGAATACACGCGCGTAACGGGGAGTGATGTAATTCGGCCTAAAGGTTATTTGTAACGTGTTAAATATAAGACAATATTGTGATGGTTATACGAATCCGGAAATAACTGTTTGAGCATAATGTCATATGATAAAAACACAAACGTTTGGGGGAAAATTATCTACAATTATTTAACACGTAACATCACATTTTCCCATATTGACTGCACATCTGCGAGTATATCATACTTTACGCATTTTACTGTAGCTGCATGAAAACTTATCATTTTGATGCGTTTTATGCTTTAGTTGAATTCTGGTGAAAATAAAAAAGCTAACGTCGGTGTGTTGGGTCGGCAGATTTCCTACTGTCTGAGTTTTGTAAATGCTTGGAACAAGATCCATTAGATCAATCAGTAAGAATAAAATGGATGTGCTCTATTGTCACAGTCAGCTAAATGTATTGTAAGCGGTACTTTTGTTCTAAGATAATAAAAAGCTGAACTTGTTTCAATTTTGACAGTTTTATGTTTCGTTTTTCTACTTAAAAGGTAAAGTATACAGCATAATACAGTTGTTAGTTTGCATAAAATCCACTTAATGAAATACTGGGGATATGTACCTGATGGTCCTCGCAACTTTCAATTAAATCATATAGTCCACGTGAATTGAAGCGACAAAAATACATATTTATCAATTAACAAACCTGTTATGAAATATTTAAGGTGGGACAGATGATATAACGTCACACGAGATGAAATGTTGAAAGAAATTCATAATGCATCTGGCGGTCCGTGGGATGGTATATCCGTTGATGCCACGCATATGGAGTTTCTGTCAGGGATTGTCGGGGAAACGTTGCAGGAAAACTACATGGAAATAGAAGAACATATGGTTCCTATGTGAAATCAAACATATATATTAAAGATGAACTAACTCCAGATAGGGTGCATGTAAATGGACAAAAACGCGGTGACAGGACATACAAAAAATAAATCGAGAGAAGGGGCTTATTGTTTTGTCTTGTCTTGTTTCATTGGCTATTTGCGGCCATAACTCAATTTACAATCTAGTTACTAGAAACATATGGAACATTAAATGACAGGTCTTTATAAAGTGATATTTTTTTCCACTCATCGGACTCATCAATTAGATTTTGATTCATTCAAGCTATAAATCACTAGACACCATATGCTATATGTCCATTCTTATATTGTATTCCTTTATCATAAGATCATTTCTTGTGATGAATACCATCAACGAAGTTTAAAGTTTTTATATTTCCTTTTCATTTTTTTGTTTCCGTTGCTTTTCCTGTCCATCCAACAAGTCTGTGTTTACATTGTATTTCATTTCCCAACAGATATAGGAAAGGGTAAAATGAGGATGTAAATCTTTATTTACGCATTTGAATTATGGTAGACACGTCCGTTAAAATCGTTAACTGCGATACTTTTACCTCATTGTATAATTAAATAAATAGCTAACGTAGGTGGAAAATATCAAAAGGATTTATAAAAGCATATATCTGAGTATTAAATGTAATCAAGCAATAATGATGTGTCATGAATCGACATATTTCATATAAAACTGATTTTACACTTCACACTTTAAATTCAAGTTTAAGTTTTATTAGTCCCCTACCGGAGTTTACACCAAAAGGGATTATAGGTTTGCCCTCTGTCTGTCCGTCCGTCCGGATGTCCAGTAATCTGGATCCTGCAATAACTTAAAAACCATTTAAGATAACATTATGAAACTTGGTATATGAATAGATGGCAGTATGAGTTCTGCTCGTCACTTTGTTGTTTTTCTCGGACCAAAATTCTGGTTGTTATGGTAACAGAAGAATTATGCACCTCACCGGTAGGGAACTCATGTCTTGCGTGCAACACCAGTTACTTGTTGAAATTATTATACTGTTGTTCATGAAAATTAAATGGGATTATAAATGCATCTATAATAGAAAGCGAATCTATACGTAAACATCCCAAAATGTAACGATGTTGCTAACCTAAGATCGAATTGCATCCACAAAATGGTCATTTCTCTGTAATTTTGTAAACGGGGTTGAAGGAAATGAAAACTTCTATCATTGTCTTGAAATAACCATTATTTTTACACCCGCTCATGTAAATGCTGCGAGGAGGAAGTTGTTGTTTTGGAGGTAGCAGTCGCCGTAACAGTGTTTCATATATATAGCAACAGCCACTTACAAATAATAGTTGTAGGGAGACTCTGGGTACACTGATGCACCCATATAGTTACGGAAGGCATCCGAACATGGACATTCTGAATGACTCGAAACCACAGCGTGAAGTAAGTCCGAGGCTACTATACGGCCACGGAAACTCCCAGAAGTATCATGGCAATTGTGTTGAAAACATTGAGACATAACTCACATAGTTGATTATATAGATTTTAGAGGAGTATTGGGCCTTTCAATATAGGTTTCAGTCATACATCGCTAATATACGTATGTCCCGTCGTAGAATTATACTCAACAAGTAAGTCAATACCATATCAATTTGGATAAATAATATTCTCTTTCTTAAGTCACGCGTGTGTGGTTGTTCTGTAACTGTTGGAGTCATATATCAAAAAAGAGAAGGACACAAAGAGGTGTGTGTGTGTGTGTGTGTGTGTGTGTGTTTACAAAGTTCCTGGGTATAATATTATTTTGATTTCTTTCTTATTTCTTTCTATTTATAACAAATATCGTCTCTCTTTAAAAAACCCCCAAGGTAAATTATTAACAAACAAACCTCAAAACGAGACGAGCGGGTGAAAAGGAATTGCGTATCTCAATTTACCAGTATGACTCAATCAAGGAAGTAAACTATTTGTTGTTAAGATCAACATTGATCTTAGTTACGAACTTGTTGGGAGTAAGTATCCATTTAATAGTCATTTAGAAGACATTGCGATACTTAGTTTACGATTAGGATAAAAATCATTATGTCGGTGAGTTCTTACAATTGTTGCATTTATGAAAAAATCGTTTTCATTTAAATAGTTTAACACGTAAACTATATCAACTGCATGAAACGCGTATTACTGTAAACTCCAGTAAATACTTGAGAAACACTGGAATTGTGAAAACAAAGTTATTCGATTTATCATCGAAGTTTAAGAAAGCGTAATATACAATATTACCATGGAAATCGGTTTCTCTTAAGAAAAAGAATATTACCTTCTAAGTATATAAACAAACAGCTGTATCATAATAAGCGTGTATGTCATAACATACTTGTCAACTACACTTTATATCATATGAAGGGGGAGAGCGAAACTAGCTCTTACCATCGATATATAAATCTCCTCTGTAAGTTATCTATTTGATATATTTAATATATATATATATATATATATATATATATATATATATATTTATAACATATAATTACCTTTACGTATTTATTTGGTAGGTTTGCTGTGCTATTATATTTAAAAACAAAAACAAAACAAAAACGCCGCCTTATCCCTTTAAAGTGCATCCCTTTCTCTTCAAGATGACCTACGTTTAGAATGAAAAAAATCATATGGGATTAAAAATGAATGCAAATTCCAGCACGTCTTGAAACGTTGCAATGCATATAACAGCAATCCCGAATTTTATCAGCCATACTAAGCGATAAATAATACTTAAATCTTAAGGGAAGATTCTCTCTGATAAAAATATATACATATTTCATTTATTTATAAATGTTGTAAGTATGCTTAGTTATGTCATTGCATGATTTTTTATTTAAAAAGGGAGTGAAGAAATGCGTTTCTACCTTATTTAAGAATGTAAGTATTACTTTAACGCTAATATTGTTGGTGGATATCGAACCAGAACACAAATATAATTATAATGCTACTGTAATTTTGACTTTCCATCACATAAACGTTCGAATCTTATATGTTGTGTGAAAATTGTGCATCTCACATGTAGGGGACTCATGTGTTGCGTGCAAAAACCAGTTACTTGTTCTTAATTGCATTCCGATAAACGTAATCCGACTACCTGTTCCTAGCTGCTAGCTCTGTCTTTCAATAGCGCTACGCTTTAGATGGTGCTAGACTCGATAAGTAATTAGCATGTGGTAACTGTTAAAAGACACGTCTTTCAGCTTCTGCCATTGCCACTTGAACTGTGTTGACTGGAGCATTGTCCTATAGCAGCAAAGTGTTACATCATCCTTTAGTTTTGATTGGTTCTTTCAATTGTTGCAATTCTGATGCATAGTAGGCCACGTTAATGTGTTGACCCTTTTGCGAGAAGTCAATCATGAGCAATCCTTCACAGTCCCAAAATCCATCATTTTGTCAACAGATGTAACTGGAAGATGGAGTCCCAGGAAGTTTCTAGTGTTTGCTTTGTGACTTGGATCCAGAATCAAAATGATAAACTCGTTTTACCCTGGGTCACAAATATCTTGAAGAGTTGGGCTAGTTCAGCATGAAAACGGTCGGTGTAGAAGTATTATTAAAATGAACAGTCCGTTCAGATTTTGATCCGAGGTCAACATTCGAGGAACTCATATCAAAACAGTCTGCCAAAAAGCATGAACAAAGCCAACAATGATACCAATGATTCCTGCAATATGATGGATTCAATCGTTTCACCACAGGATCGACAATATCCGGTATAATTCGATGATTATAATTTACCAATCAGTGACTGGGGAAAAATTGAAATGCATGTTTATTTCTTAATAAACAATGCGTGGAATTTTACACCAGCATGTACATGAAGTGATTTATGTAGGTTTACGTATCATTTCGGAGTAAAATTGTCTGTTACTCATCATCATGCGGTTAATTGCCTCAATTTGGTGGTCCGTGGTCACAGATTTTGGGCCACCTGAACGTGGGTTAACTTCGTTGCGCTGATGAATTGTGGCGCCACATAATTAACTTACTGGTAATGCGGTTTACCTTCCTTGATTAGATAAAACTTCCGGTTAGGGGCGGTTCAGAGTGTAGGTTTAGAGGACATTCTGACTAGTTATCAAAATATCGATGTGATAGAAAGTTTTGTTCTAATTCGACTACAATTGTCAATGTAACAAAATGGACACCATTAATTCAGAACTTTTTATCAATTCAAGGGCAAAGACTCTGATTAGACCTGGTCTTTCTGGCTAGATACGGAACATGGACGAATTATTTGCCAAAAAACTTTATTTTCAATGTGATTTATTGATGTTTGGTCTATATTTGCCAGTACAAGGGATTTGACAGTGTTTGTTCAAGGGTCATGACTCTAGAGTTACCGACACTTTCTGGCTAGATAACAAGCATGGCCGAAATATTGTGCTAATAACTGTTGAGTGGTTTGGTAATGGTTGGTGTAAGTTTGCCAGAGTTACAGAGCAGGCAACATAAGTGGATGCAGCTCGGCTACCGCAGATAGATCTATAATAATTCCAGCCACTCGACGAACGTATTTAAAATCGTGACATTAAGTGATGTTGTTATTAGGTTTTCGCCTCTGCTGGGCGAAAACGAAAACCTGTTGTTCTTCTTCTGCTGATTTTTTTTTTCAATTCCGCCCATTTTTGTAGCCAGCCTAGCGGCCAGATGAGAAAAGCTACAGCTATGAAATTTTGGGCATGGAGTCACATATATCTGAACTTGTGCCTAAATGGTCAAACTTTTCACTTTTTTCTGATTTAGCCACTAGGGGGCGCTATGCATGTAATCACTGTTTTGCTAATAACTCAAAAACTTGAAGCCTGATTTAGATGCGAGTTTTTACATTATATTCCATGTTGAGAGCCCAATCAAATATGATGAATATCGCAGCATCGAGTGTCGGGGGAAAAACATTGTCCTATGAAAGGTTGGAAGTTCGAACCTTGTAAAAGAGTGAACAAATGAGGGTTCTACGAAAAACCTACCCATTTTTGTTAAAGATCAGATAGCAGAATTCTGCTTGCTGCAAACGATTTGCAAGACATATACGCACAAAATATATGGGGTGGCAATAAGAAATGCATGGTTTGTCCTCTAGAAACGGTCAAACTTAACTAACTTTTATGAAAAATTAAAATTTCAAAAACATATTTTTGTCGCTCCTGACTTTATTTTCTGTTCATTCTTTATGAAATATTCACACGCTATGTATTGTTATGATAGAAAGGGCCTCACAATTAGCTCCAAAACCAAAAATATTTCATTGAGAGTATATGAACAAAAGTTTTAGTTCTTGAATAGCTATTTCCAGTGATGTTTAGTTATTGAAGATCGGACTTGATTTGGTCATTTTACAGCAGTCTAAAGTTTGATCCTTTTTTTGGAATAATTGTTAATCAGTTATTATGCTTCAAATTGTGATATATAAGAAATAGGATGTTCGATTAGTGCAACTTATATACTTGATTGAACTATTTGCTGCATTGTTAGGTACCTAATGGTAAAATTTTACTTAATTTTTTTTCTCATTTTGCCGCTAGGGGACGCTTTGCTTGAAACCACTTTCTTGTTTATAACTCACAGTTAAAGTCTGATCAAAATGCGTTTTTTGCATTATGTTCCTTGTTAATAGCCTAATAAAATATGATAGTTCCAAGGTATGAGTGGCTGAATATTTTTGAGCTAGTAACGGAAGGTTGAAAGTTCGAATCTCGCAAAAAAAACTGCAAATAAGTGTAGGTCTATGAAAACCTATTCATTTTTGTTAGAGATCAAATAGAAGAACTCTATTTGCTGCATACGATTTGAAAGACATATACGCACAAAATATATGGGGTGGCGAATTTTAGAAATTCATGATTTCACTTCTAAAAACGGTCAAATTCACTAAAATGAAGGAAAAAATTAAATTCAAAAACATGTTTTGTCGCTCCTGACTTTATTTTTTGTTCATTTTTTTTATGAAATATACACACGTTATGTATTGTTATGTTTGAAGGGGCCTCACAATTAAAAAGTTTAAAAAATGGCAAAGTTCAAGGTCATATTACGATTATGGTCTATTTATTCGGCCCGAAATAGCTCCAAAACTAAAAATATTTCATTTAAAGTATATGTACAAAAGTTTTAGTTCTTAAATAGCACTTTTCGCTGATGTTTAAGTTTTGAAGATCGGACTTGGATTTGGACATTTTACGGCTGTCCAAAGTTTGATCCTTTTTTGAACAATTGTAAATCAGTATTTATGCTCGAAATTGTGATATATAAGAAATAGAATGTTCGACTAGTGCGACTTGTATACTTAATTGAACTAGTTGCTGCATTGCTAGATACCTTATGGTAAAATTTTACTCAATTGTGTTTCTCATTTTGCCGCAGGGGGGTGGGGCGCTTTTCTTGAAATCACTCTTTTGCTAATAACTGAAGAAGTTGAAGTCTGATTCAAATGCGGTTTGTTGCAATATGTTCCTTGTTGATAGCTTAATAAAATATGATGGGTTTCGCGGATACGAGTAGCTGAAATATTTTGAGCTACAGAAGTTTGAAAGTTCGAACCTCGCATGAAAAATCTACCCATTTTTGGGTCAGATCAAAGAACTCTCTTTGCTACATACGATTTGCAAGACATATACGCACAAAAATATAGGGTTGTGAATTTAAGAAATGTATGGTTTGTCCTCTCAAATACATTCAAATATTGGAAAAATAAGAATTTTCAATTTTTTTGTCGCTCCTGACAATATTTTTGGTTCGATCTTCATGATATTTTCACAAGTAATTTAGTCATATGATACAAAGAACCCGATAATTCATAATGTTAAAAATGCAAAGGTCAAGGTCATATTTTTATCTTTGTTTTATTTCTTCAGCCCCCCAAAAAGATCTAAAACTAAAAGTATTTTATTGAGAGTATTTGGACAAAAGTGTAGGTTCTTAAAGAGCTCTTTCCAGTGATATTTATTTAGAAATAAAGTGTTTAAGCGGATTAGGTTAAAAGCGAAAACCGAGATACCGCTTGCGGTTCTAGTCTGTTGTTGTTCTTGTTGCTTTTTTATATTGTTGTTGTGTTTGTCGATTGTTTTGTCGGGTTGTAAGATGTCATGCTATTGGAACTTTGAGAGCAGACAGAAATGGCAATTTTTAGAGATCGAAAATGTTAACATGTCACATTCCCAATAGCTTCATTCATTGTGAAGTGCACATCCTGATTTTGTATGCATTTCACAATTTCAGTAAAAAGATTTATATTCTCATTTATTTCTTTAAATGGCAACACTCAAGTTACACCCATATTCTTCTCCATTGTATTCGTCATTTTATTCACCCACTGATATGGTTGATCAACAACCTTTTTATCTTTGTAAGTCTACGTGAACATTCCCAAATCTAATTTTTCAAATATCTTGTTTAAAATCCCTGTAAACCTTATACCTCTTTGGATGTCAAATTTATATTTATGCACACTATTCTTTAGATGTTACCCCGACATTGACCTATTACTATCAGTTAACTTTACATAATATACCGCACGGAGCAGAACCTATACAATTTCTTCCTTTTTCTATCATTAAATAAACTTAATCACACACATCAGGTTTGTTAAATTGTACACACATATTTGACATCGGATTAGGGTACGTGCAATATTCAATAAATCATTATACACATTGGGTTTTAAATTTACAGTATCAGGCTGGTGTTACGAAGTATTTTAATCACTCCCGTGTTTAATGTCATGTTGAATATATTACTCGCCCAGTCTTTATTTCAAAAACTTTAATGACAAGTAGTTAATCAACCTCTCTCGTACACTACCATCTAACATTTATAATGAAATAAAGCTTATTAATCAAGACTGAGTTTTGAATAGTGAAACAGTTACGCAATAGCTGCTTATAGTTTTAAGGGTAAGTAACTCTTCTCTATATCTAAAACAATAGATAACCATTCACAAACAGTAACCCTCCCTTGCTCGCTCTCTCATGTTATGTTTCAGATTGATCAATGGTAGGCCTACAACAGACTTCAAGTGGCAATCACACGATAGGCAAAATTCTGCAAAATCATGTAGAAGTTGGTAACAGCAGGAACAAATTGACACGGTACATCTATGAGTTTGCGCTTTTGTACATTAACTGTTCATAATTTGATAATGTTCGCTAAGTGAAATCGTATTTGCTTATGTATCTGACAGATTAAAAGTTTGTACTCTTTTTCGGTGTTTCTGTCTGACCCCGCTTTTGACTTACTTCACAGACCAATAAAATGTGGGGAAAAAAACAGTAAAAAGCTTATCAGTCCCGAATAAATAAAATTTAACCCTGTCGTGTTTAATTTTGATAAAACTGCTCCAAGCAATTACCTGACATATTTATTCATATACTTTGTATCGTTATTTATATACTAGAAACTTTTGATCTAGTTGTGAAACTTAATTATTAGTTCTCTAACAGAATTTGTATTTCCTTATAAATTGCCTATTATTGACTGAATTTAAGCCCTTTGAATACTTGTTGTGGCAATGTCGTTGTTAGATATCAAACGCAATTAAATGCAATGATTTCGGTCATCATATATTAATTACTACTTATATGATTGAGAGTAGCCTTTCCGACTTTAGTCTTAATCTATGTCGATAAAGTAATCATAATTGCACATGCGTGACCGAAGTTAAAGTTATATCATGTTATAATAACTAACAGTAACAAGTACACTTTAATCAACCATTAACAAGTAAATATTCAATTATATGCAAATCAGAATAATAATCACGGGTTACGGGTTGCTAATTGCTGATATTAACTAATAATAGATTGCAGGTAAGAGAAGGTAAACAGGCAGAAAGAATTAATGTTCACTGAATACGATTAAAGTCACGGTACAAAATTAATTTCACTGGATATTGTGTACAGTAGCTATAAAAAAAACTGTCATTTTAATAGAGGGGGGTCTATAAAACCATGTTTAAAAACTTGATATTCTCTTTTTTGCAGAGAGATGTTGGAAGCTTTAAAGGACTTTAATTGATACAATATTCGATAATGTAAAATAATTATGGCACCAAAGCGGTTTATAGTCATGGCTATAGACTTTGGAACAACCTACAGCGGATATGCATATTCTTTCAAAGATAACCCGTTGAAAATATTCGCTAACCACGCATGGGTTGCTGGTAGCTCTAGACTTCTCTCCATAAAGACACCATCGTGCGTGTTACTAAGACCAAACAAGGAATTTGAAGCATTTGGATATGAAGCAGAGAATATGTATGGAGAACTTGCAGAGAGAAATGAACATCATGACTGGTATCTGTTCCGAAGATTTAAAATGAAATTATTTGATAATACGGTAAAGACCAATTATATCGTACCCTTTCATCTTAAATATTAAAATGAATACTGTATAAATACATGCAACTAATATCTTTAGATAGATAGAAAGATCTTTGAAAAGGAATCAAATATGTAATTCAAATTTAGCCATAAATAGAAAAAATCAATGTCTTTCAAGAAAAACGAATTTGTATATTATGCCCTGGATATGCTGAGTTTCAGAAACGACTTAATTTATTAAATTCTTTTCCAGTAGTCATAAGATACTTTTGTCTATTTTTTTTCTTCTTATTTATTTTTGTTTGGAAGACACTGAGTGTAGACACCGAGATCCAAGATATTTTAGAGAAGAGCATGCGAGCAATTACAATTTTCGCCCACGCCATTCGCTACATGAGGGACCACTTTCTCGAGACTATTCGCAAACAAACAACTGATGTCAAGGAAAGCGATATTCTGTACGTGCTGACTGTGCCGGCCATCTGGAATGACAAGGCCAAACAGTTCATGAGAACAGCTGCATCTGAGGTCACAAATTACACATTATTGTTTGTTATTTCATTTCCAGTCATTATGTAAAGTTCTTTCCAACAGAATTTTCTCTACGTTTCAGCACGTAAATATACTGCGTTTTTCTTGAAAAAAGAAATTTTCTTTATATTCACGTATGCGATTATCTGCCGCAAAGAACATCTGAAAAGTTTACTAAGTGATAGCGATTAAAGTACTAAAGTTCAAGTTGAAATCAAAAAGGTGTTGCTTGCCATAATATTATCTGAGCTTTCTGCCCTTCGAAACGACATAAAAAGAGCAAATAACTGGGGCAGAAAACTCAAAAAGTAGAATTGGGACCCTATATTTTTCTTCATAAATTTGTTTCGTGTGTTATTCTCAATAATCATGCAAAGTTAAGAAAATTCTCTGCGCTAGATTTAATTTTCCTTATATAGTAAAAAGCTATAAAAACTGTAAGAAAAACATTTAAGGATCGCTGAATTTTATTAAACAATCCGTTTCATCGTCCACAATTAGTTGAATCACACTCTAGAGTCTCTTTTTCTTTAATAATAGTAATGAAACATTGAGCTCTTATAAGCATGTGTGTAATAAACATAATAACACATAAACACTAAAATTCTCGTATTACAAGCATATGTGCGATTGAATTTCTGAAGAATTTTCGAAATATGTGATATATTCTGTTTCATACTCAACATTCACAATGTATTTTATATGCATAGATACATGTTTGTACCATTTTACTTAAACGCTGTCTTTATAGTATCTTATTTAAACACTGGTATAACGCTATGCAACTTCTTGGCGCATAATTTAAGCAGTTACATGTACTGTACATTAGACTGGGAAATGAAACGATGGCGCATATATTAGGTCATGTGAGTAAAGCCAGTGCACTTATTCATTCGCCTTAACATCATGAGTGAAGGCGTTCTTATAAATCTGATTTTCCTCTGAACATTTTGCTTCTGGGCTTTTTTTATTGTGGAACATTTTCAGTCTTCCGTATAGATTTATTATACATGTATATTTATTGTAGGGGGTTCAGTGAAGGTATGTCCATATAGACCAGCACTTGAATGTCTGGCTCGATCTCTAGAATTAAAGAAAATAGCGTGCATTATTTTCATCGTACCGATGATTCTTTACATCAATACATTGGCTTGATATTTTCGTTTACATTGCTTGTGCTCAAACACAAGTCATCCCAGTTCCATTGCCTCCTTTTATCATATTATCCTGTTAGAATTTTACCCGACTATTACATGTTCCCTTATACATTTTAGACGCCGTTTGAATGTTTCCAATCAGTTCATCATATATTTGCTTTGAATCAGTGGCATTTTAAGTACCTAAAGATGTCAGTCTTTTTCACGCATGCCACTTGGTCAGTGTATTTCAAGTTAAAATAACTCGGTCGTTCAAAAAGCAATTAGGTCTAAAATAAAATAATTTCAGCATACACGAAGACTACTACGTTAAAGAATCAAAATGCCTTTCCCTGCACATTTTTATATTTTGCTGACTGTGCAGTCTTAAACAAAATTGCAAATAAATGAAAATAAAGCTAATTCAAATACATTTGTGTATATGGGGCTAATTGGAAACTCATTGTTATATATTGGTTTTATGTGTACCATTACCTTGCAATGACGGGATTTAAATTTTTGCTTTACTCACCTTCTTTTTACGTTTGACATTTTTGCAAAATAGCTTTTTGGAACATGACACCTTCGTGTGTTACATTTTACCACTCCATGAGATGTATACAATAAAGTTGTGACACTAAAACCATTTCTTTGAATATCGTCCAACTGTGTTATCAATAGCTTTCCATGTGATTCTTTTTACAGAAACTTTGTATTCCATATAGACTTGCCTTGACTTGACTATTTGGGTTTACCGTCGCTTCGACAGTATTTCAGTCATACAGCGACGTCCAGCTAATCACAGGTGGGGGAAGACCCCGAATGCACGGAGGCATCCGGGTAGAACCACCGACCTACCGCAAGCCAGCCGGAAGGCTTCCTCACATGAAAATTCGAATGACCCTGCCGGGATTCGAACCCACGCGGTGAGGGGCTGAGTGGTGTTAAAGTCAGCGACTTTACCCTCTCTTTAACATATAGACTTTGACCTTCGATATGACCTTATTAAGTACTGTCAAAAGTATTTAAAAAAATAGAATTAACCCAATGAAACCAAAAGACGAAACAGTGTTCAACTATCAAACTCAAAAACCTAGTTAAAAGCAGCAATTTTACCACGATGTCTGATTCGAAACCAAGTTAGCCACAAGCTGAACACTAGCCACGTATGTTGAACGAAACACTGAAAACATATATGTTCAACAAAACGTATAATAATTTGCTGACCAAACATAAACTATAGTTGAAACTAAATCCTTCTAACCATACGCTTAAATACCAACGTATGAAAAATGCCTGCTTCTGTACAATGGAGAAGGCCTCAAACAGCAAAGAGGAATCCTACTGATCTCTTATAATCGCAATGATTATACAAACAGAGCCACCTTTCAGATAACCTGAAACTGCTCTCAACCTAAAAAAAAATTATATAAAATCCCGCCGTCCACAGTAGACTCAAACTTGGGCCAGAACCTGGTGCAGTTATAAAGTATCCTACTGAGCTCCACTTATTGCATTGATTAATAAGAGCCACCTTTCAGCTAAAAGTTCACTACAGGCGGTCCAAAAACCAGATTCTGTTGCCCACAATAACTTAAGGCAGTGACAAGTTGCGGAACTCCAATAAGTGCAATGCTTAGAGATCCGGCCCACGCCAAAACAAGGCTTATTCACCGTATTGGCGATAACCTGCCAATAAAAGTGACTTTCACGGCGAACAGAATCAGAAATATACATTATTTAAACGATAAGAAAATATAAATCGAACTAACATTTCTCTTGGATAGTTCTCTGCTATTGAAGTTAAAGATATAAAGAGAACAGGGGAAGTAACTGGCATTTCTAATCACAGTATATCTGGTGCAAAATTATTTACATTTGTATTAACACTTCATTAGTGCTAGTCATTTTGTCCCCTACAGACCACTTCCATTTTTCATTTAATACGTCTTCACAATGATATACAGACTTGTAACGTTAATGGCATTATATTTGATCATGGGCTATTCTACCATCTAATATTTGATAAATTTTGCTATGATTCAGTTGTCATTTTGTGGAGAGGTAATATAATTTATTTTAAGGCTGGAATCCCTGATCAACAGTTGAAAATAGCACTTGAGCCAGAAACAGCCTCTATTTGGTGCCAAGAGATTTTTGAGTCAGAATTATCGAAAGTTGGGACTAAGTACGTTATAGCGGATCTTGGAGGTATGGTACTTAATAATACATTGTCAGTTAAGAAATAAAGAAGAAATTAAATCTCAGACATAGAACGAGTTGTACAATAGTACGTTAATGTGTGTAAATGAAGTAATACATAAAGCATAAGTAGCCATATTCTAACAGCTACCATAGCGGTATGATGTAATCATAGCAAGTCATAAATCCCATATGCATCAAGCCATGTAAAAGCAATCAAGAGGTTTGTAAATTCAACAAACACCAATTTGTAAATATAGACGCCATGTTTGCTGAACAATTCCCAACCCTGACAACCCTCAGCTTCAAAGTCTGATCTTGATTTGAACTACGGACCTGGAATGTAATCGCTAGCTAATCTCATTATGCTGAACGGGGTAACAAAATTATTTCAAAATTCAGAAATGCACGAGTATTTATTCTCCTAGACGACATCTATTATTGCTGACTATAAATATGACCCTGACCTTTGAGCTATGAAACAGGGTCTCGTTATACTGAACAACTCTACCAAGGCAATTGTATTAGTACTTCTTCGAGTGATTTTAAATTCAAGATAATTTCAATTTTCTGATGAGCAGGCATTAGGCATATTTGTTACATACAAAATAGCTAATGTAACTGTAAATGGTATTATTTTACATTATAATTATCTTTTAAGGAGGAACAGCGGATTTTACGTCACACGAGAAGATGCGAGATGGAACTTTGAAAGAAATAGATAAGGCCTCTGGCGGACCATGGGGTGGCACAACAGTTGATGATGCTTATTTGAACTTTATATCGAGATTTGTCGGGATGAAAAAAATAGATGCATTACGGAGATACCACATGGAGGAATTTTATGATTTTCTTCGTGATTTTGAAGTAAAGAAGCGTGATTTTTCGGGAAGAAAAGAAACATGCGAGGCATTTCGACTTCCGATTCTCTTGCTATACGAATGTGGGGGTATTAAAAAGTTACAAGAAAGGATTTCATCGTCGAGAAGCAGACATACTGTCTCCCTGCGTCGAGACAGACTTCAAGTGGATCCTTCAACTGTACAAAACCTTTTCACAGATCCTGCTACCAACATAGGAAACCATCTAAAGAAATTGTTTGCGAAATCTGAATTGGAAGACATAAATTACGTAGTACTTGTTGGCGGATTTAGTGAATGTACCATAATACAAGAGGCACTAAAAGAGGCTTTTCCAGATAAGACTTTCCTGATACCGCCAGAAGCTGGATTAGCCGTGCTCAAAGGCGCTGTAAAGTTTGGTCATATGATGGACATAATCTCGGTTAGGAAGTCGAAGTTTGTGTATGGTATAGACTGTTCAAGATTATTTGATAAAGCCGTACATTCGGAGGATAAAAAACGATTTGAAAACGGCAAAGAACAATGCCGTGATATTTTTGAGAAAATGGTTGATATTAATGAAACTTTACATCATGGCATGAAAAGAAAAACAACATTAACACCGGCATATGCCAGTCAAACTGCTGCAACGATAAATGTATATTGCACTGAAAATACTGATGCATATTACGTCACAGATCCAGATTGCTTTCATCTCGGCAGTCTAACTGTACAATTACCTCAATCTAGAAAGTTAAAGAAAAAAGGAGCACATATTACATTGGAATTTTGGGATACAGAGCTGAAATGCAAAGTTAAAATATTAAAGACAGGGGAGAAATATGAAGAAACTATTAACTGTTTATAGAAGCTTTTACCAGGAAAGAGGTCCCAAATATATATGTATTGCAGGGTCGTTATTGAAAATGCAGTGACAAAAACGTAACGATTAACGAACACAGATGCGTGAAAAATAGGTCTGATGAAAAGATTGTCTGTTTCTAGATACATAATGATTATCCCTCATTGACTATGTTTGCCACTTAAATCTATATAAAATTATGCATTTCATATTCTGCGTTGTGACTCCTTTTGAAGTCATTGCAATATTGAGTTCAAATATGAAGCAATTTTCTTTTCGTGGAATTAAAATTCATAATTCATTTGTATATCCTCCAATATAACTCCAATTCTAGTATTTTATTTTATATCATGTATTAACAGCATTTGTACATGACAAATACACTTATGATACACAAAAACCAACCATAGTTATCATTATCTAGAGCTTTGTCAAATGAAAATGAAATAATGGATATAACACCAATTAATGAACGATTTTATATTACTTGTGACCAAAACGGTAGTTATTAGAATGCAGATATGTTGAATAGGAAAGATATCGATATACAAATTGGTGTTATTTCATGTTGTCAATGTATGTATTTAAGCTTAATACATTCAGAAATAGTACAACCAAACAATTATGTATTTATTTCTATGTAAAATTATAAGTGTAACCATTGATAAGCAGTATATTGTTTATATTCTCAAATATTTTGTGGTCATGAATTTATTTTTGTCATATGATGCGTTTATTGTTTTGAAACCAGTAACAGTAAAACGTCTCTGATATACATATTTGATATCTTTTATTGTATATGGAGAATGTTATGGTGCTGTATTAACTGTATCTGTAAACTTACATAAGAAATGTTGACCCTACGTTTATAAAAACTATTTTTAAATGGTTTTGATTAAAACATATTTTAAAGTTAAATGTTGTCAAAAGTTATATCAGGAAACAATGGGTGGTAATTATTGGTATATGTATTAAAGTAATACCTCTTTTTAGTAATTGGGGTATTGAGTGTGTAAAACTGTTACACAATATCATAGATACATTTTAACTTTGACATCGTTCAATGGGTATAGTGCTTTGCTCATTTTGGTCGGTCGTCAAACCCTGTCTTATTCTAACAGACCCTTAGGTCTCAAACTTGTAATGTTTTTTGCTTGTGAGCAATTGAGGTGCCAATTAATTTTGTGGTCAGTACCTCAAAAGTCAAGGACACTAGGTCACATGTTTTACTCTAAGAAAGTAGATACTAAGCAAGCCTAGTCCGACTGTTAAATTAAGATCTTAGTGACTCTCTGGTCTCAAACATTAAAAAGGTTTAGCTTATGACTAGTAGAAGATTATTGATCTTGGTCAGTACATCAGAGGATAAAGACACTGTTTCTTTTGCAAATTTTTTCTAAAACACACCTCTTCCGACCGATAGCTCAAAAACTTACTGATCTTTTGAGTTCAAACATTTGATATTAGTAGAGGACTAATAGAAAACCTATACTGGTTTTAGATTGTATCGCAAAGGTCAAAGCCACATGGTGAGGGCAAATCAGTATATGTTATGCAAGTCTTGTTCGACTGGTAATTTAATACCTTAATCATTCTAAGGGCTGAATTATTCTATGTTTAAAGATAAAACTATTGATTTTTAGAATGGTTTGGTCCAGTAATTTGTGTATGGGAAAGTAAAGAAACGCATATTCATGTTCATTGTATGTGCATTTTTAAGCTTTGTCGAAGGAGATGTGATTAGTGAAGATTTTTTTAATTGTATCAAAGATTAGTATGTCTATTAGGAACATATCAATATCGTGAAGTCATTTGCTATTATTAGAATTTAAATTTGTTAACAAATAATTTAGATTTCTCAGATCTACAAAGGATTTTATGGTAAAATACTTGTAATGGGCACTTTTCAGGACCAATAATATTATAAGGCCATACTGAAGTACACCAATTGATCATAGCATGTGCATACTTTTATAAAGTTTGACTTTATATACTTAATGATAAGTGTAGTGTTGAAGAAATAAATAAATAAATATAATATTGGTTTCTGGTGGGATTTTACTATGCAGCGTCCCTTATACCCTTTTTTTAAAAAAAAGATGACTGTCCTGTGCTTTACGCTCATAAAAATGGTTTCTTCTCAAATGAAGTTTTTCATTACCAGTATGTATTCTACCATAACCTTGCTAAATATATATAAGATGGAATGTGTATTAGAGAAATACAATTTATTACCTGTTTCTTAATTCTCAAAATATCATATAGGAAGAATATATTTTAAGAGTCATACTTTTTTCTACATATATATTTTTAAATATTTTACCATATCTACATTGTAAATAGTAAAATGCATTTTGACGGTACGTTTATAGGCTTGAAAACATTGGTATGCTTTACAAGCATTTTTTATTAATTGCATATAGCATTTTATATTGTAATAATGTAATCCTTATCTGCTAATGTTGAAATATAATAGGGCAAATAATGCCTTATGTAAATAATGTCCTACCTTATCCCTTTTTTAATTATTATATATAAGAAATATCGAGAAACAGACACTTTTTATTTCAAAAACTCTCAAAAATGTGTGACGGTAGATACAAAATCTATTTTAATTGCAATACAGGCATAAACCAAATCTATACAACACATAAATACTTAACATGAAAGGCATACATTGGTATTTCAACTCAATGGGTCAGAAAACATGTTTAAATCGTTAAAAAACGGTACTGGTATAGCTCCATTGCTTGGCGCTCAGCATATAAGGGTAGTTGCAGGACTGGTTGGCCTGGTGTCAGGATAATGTGACTGGGTGTGGTATCATGCCACATGTGTACAGCGTGATACCCCAGTGTGGCAGCACTATATCTTTCTCAAGTAGACATCGTCTCCAAATGACTGAAAAACTGTCGTTGGGACGTTAAACCCAACAAACAAACATGTTTAAACGAAATGAAAGAACCGTGTTTGTCTTTTTCGACAGGTGTTCTTGCAATCACTGCAACTGACCTTCTAAATGTCCGATAAAGTTTTAAAACAGAACAAACTTTTGTGATCTAGAGCTTAATAATGAAATAATATGAACGAGGAAATATAACAGGAATGTAAGTGGACTCCCTTGTGTTTCATTTTTAATTCATGTAAAGATATACGTATATATATATATATATATATATATATATATATATATATATATGTATAAACTTAGCAAATGTTGTAAGTACTCCGAATTCAAACTTGCAAGTACAGTAAATTTTCTTAAATATATGCCCGATCAATATTGCAAATGTATATTAGTACAATCTTTTTTCTTCTTAAACGATTTTGATGCATAATCAACCATGCGAAACCTATTTTCGCGTAAAGCTACTGAAAAAAAGAAAATACGTTATTTTAATTTCTGAAACGAGTTACTCACAAATAAGTCAGAGTACTTATAAGCTTCGACTAGTATATATATATAAGAGAGAGAGAGATGACAACTTTTTAACCTAAAAGTGAAATAGAACAAGTAAACCATACTTTGTCAATGCCATCCATTTATCTTTCAATGAAGTAAGAAACACATATTAACCATAATATTTTATAAGAAATAAAGTATGTTTAAATTCGATTATTTGATTAGTACAAGTAATGTAAACTTGTTTTATTAGCTTGTCATATTTCTGTGAGAATGTCATTACATTACATAAATAATTATTAATAAATAATTATAAACATTAAATACGAGTAATGTAATTGACTGTACTATTTTATATTACATATTTGTCATGTAATGCTCATTTCACCCTCTCATCACTGCGGTTTGCATGTGTATTTGTTTGGGTATATCGATGGACTGTTTCTTGTTAAAGTTATATTCGTGTACAGTATTATATGTGTGTTCGTACATAAGTATGAATAAGTGGTGACTGTTTATCTAATGCTTTTAGGTGGATTATATGGAAATATCAGTGAATCAAAAATAGTAATACTCACTGTTTCAAACTGTGAGTGTTACCTTGTAATCACATTTTTATCAATTTCAACGTTTTCTAACGGCACTACTTTTTTCTCTTTATTGTAATTCTAGCAGACACTGTCGTAATTTTTCACGATATTTCAATTGATTTGTACCTTGGAATAATATTTTTCAAAAAAATACTTGAAAAAAAAACAATGTTTATTACATATTTATTTTATTTTTTGCGTTTCTTTATTGGACTTTTTTTTTGGACCGAATAATGGTATTTATAAGTGCATAAAATTTATGATTAACTCAGCAACAATGTGTAAAGCGTGTCAGAAAATCATTAAATAAATAGAAAAGACAAATTCTTTTGTGTGGATATATCATATTCATTCATTTCGTAAGGAGGAAATTCTATAGTTTTACTCGTGGCTACGACTCTATTATTATTATTGTTGTTGTTGTTATTGCAACAAAGGTTAATAAATGTATTTACTATTTTATTACAGATATTGTTGCAAGATGTTATGATTTATCCCATGTTTTATTACATATGATTTTGTAACCTGATGCAATAATTGTGGTCCATGTTGTTTAATGTCTAAGAACCCTAATAGCCATCAATTCCATCAAAGCCAGGCATATATCTTCACAATTTAAGCTTTTTTAAATGCCAAACAACAGAAATCTTAGGGGAAAATTGACATGTTATGACATGTGACATAAGTTCTTTTATAACCATCCTTGATAATTAAACACTTATGAGTTAATGAGTTACTAAAAGAGTGACTTTCTCCATTTTTCTACGATAAAATTTAGATTTTTTCATGAAATTTGAAACAGAATCAAAAAATGCATCTAACTACCGTGAGTTTTTTAGTGTTTTTTTTGTTTGTTTGTTTTGGGGTTGTTGTTGTTTTTTTTATTTTCATAAACCAAATTCAGCTTTTCATATTCAAGAAAATGTATATTTCTCATATTTTCACTTTTGAATGTCTTCAAAGTGTCAAAATTTCATAGAAATATTACCATCCAGTGGCAAGATATGGCGGTGCTTATACCTTAACATGGATTTTCTAGAGCAAGATCGGCTATAATGTCGTACCCTTCTGTTCATACCGAACTGTAATAACTTGTTTTGTGGTATAATAATATATATTGGTAGAATAAGCAAGATACATTTTTAGGTAAATCAACATGTTTTACTGATTATAGAAGAGTGTAGTATATTTGATCTGTGTTTATAATTTTGAGACATATTCAAATTATTCCTATATTAACATAACATTTAAAATTTTAAAAAAAATTGTGAATTTAAATATTGATTCTAATGATTGTTTTCAAAAGTAACTTACCTCTCATTGTACTGAAGATTGAAAGGGCAATTAAAACACTGGGCACAAAATAAGCATGTGCTTTTGTTAACATTTTGTATGAATACTTTGTATTGTAGTGATGTTGTAATTGCAATATTATTCCATTACATATTTAATAAACAATGCTTTGCAATCAGTCAGAAAGTCATTATTCCTGTATTCAAAAAGAGAGATATTGGGGGCCAACATCATTATATAATTTATAGACGCGTTACAACAGTAAGGTTTGCTAAGTTATTTACAATGTTGAACGATGAAAGACGAAATGGGGCAAGAGAAAATTATGCAATTACAGATGGTCACTGTGGATGTTTTAAGTATGTATGTATTATTCTAGAGTTGATGCAATACTTTTGTTAAATGTTTTTTATTAACATGCAGTTAAATCAGAATAAAACATCTTAATTGCTGCTTATTGCTGCTATATGCAATAAATGAAATGTTGTGATGCTATATACATGTAAACGAAGTTGTGTGTAAAACATATGGGACCATTATTAGAGTTTTTTAGTCATGGTGTCGGTATTTTGCAACGAGAGAAGACCTCTCCGATTTTATGTTCTCTTTTGGATAATGACATTGAAATATATATAGGTGAAAATATTGATTCTGGAATAATGCTCGATCTACTAGCTATATATTATATGTATATCTTAATGTTTGAAGATGATGCAGTATGTCTTTGCATGATCAGCAAAAGGACCACAGAAGTTGTTAAAAAAATATGAACATTGTTTAAAATGGAAACTAAAACTATATGTTTGTAAAACAATTTAGTTCTTTATAAGATAGGAGGATATATAATCATAATGAGTTATTCTTTCATGACGATGATGAAATACAGCTGGTGGCTTGTTTTAATTATTTTAATCTCGTTCTCATATATTGTGGTTCTTTCTTGAGTAGTATTTAAATTTGGTAGAGAAATCATCAAAATCCATGACTTCATTATTTTCTATCACGAAATCTATGTCGGTTCCGTTAAGAGGTATGCTTAATTTATTTAAAGCATTAATTGCATCCATACTTAATTATTCGTGCGAGTTCTGTGGATATACAAAACCTGAAAGATTAAAAGAGTTCATACTAAGTTTTAAAAGCCATTGATATAGGTTAAGATAAGTATTTGTAATGTAGCAATTTACAGGGCATTTGGGTGATATCCTTTGTATATAACGCCATATATACTCATAGTGAGTTTTTTCAAGTTATTATTACAACGCATAATAATTGTATATTATCATTTATTTGAAGACAATACCGGAAAAACTTGATCAATACTGTTATTATTTGGCAAGAAAAGTTAAAATATTTGCTTCAAATTCCTGTTTTTATAATATTTGGACATTTCTAGAATCGCTTAAATCGGCAAGCTGTTCACTTTCATACCAATACTAAGAAATAGACTTATAGATCTCGTATGTTACACATCAAAGAGTATCTGTGATTTCAAAAAAAGCTCTCTTGTATACTACTAATAAACTGATTCAAATATCGTCATAATTAGAAATTTTACAATGTAAAACACTGTGAAATCAATTTGAATAATTAAGATTGTCATCACATTTTTTATGTGTACAAATAGGAAAATATACATCATTTCGAAGAAATTAAGGGTACTTGATGTCAAAGAAATTATATTGAAGATGAGTACAATTTTGTGTTAATTAGTCCATATTGCTTAGATCTAAGAAGACAATACATTAAAAAAATTAATTTATTGTATGTACGCTTTTAGATACCAAAATGTAACATCTGATTTCAATATAATCATGTTCTTTCTTTAATTGAATACGCTTGGCTCATTTTGAACTTTGCCAATGAGTAGACTTGCAGTTATGCACCATTTTAACTTTACATGCTGAAACAACGAAGATATGTCTTTTTTTAGTATGTAATTATATGTTATACTCATATAGAATGTCTCATGTTGCTACTCTCCCATAGTACCATGCATGCACTGGTTGATGTTATAGGACAATGATCTTTATACATTCATGTTATATGAATAAATCTCTGTTCTGTTATAGTGTGTTGTATCTTATCTGCAGGAATTCTGCACCACGCAATTCAATTATATTTAGCAAGAAGAAATTTATTATCCCCAACGTCCGATAAAGTCTGCACGTAGCGGGTAGTTTCTTGCACAATCAATTTTATAAAAACATTTTAAAAATATAAATGTTCACTTTAAAAGATATCAAACAACCCTTGCCCATCGCTATAAAATTTCCCAGTCTTAAAACATTAAGGTTTAACCCTTTATCTCAAGAATTTTCACATGAACAAATTTACGACATGAGCAATATTAATTTCTGAAATATATTTTTGTCCGTCCGTCTGTTTACAAAACGATCTGCCGGTTACTCCTCCGTGACTACTGGATATATTTCAATGAAAATTACTTGGATTAATCATTGCACATTGTAGATGTGCGTAATCTATAACAAGTCGGGTTATCTCCCCTTTTGGAAAATATGCCCTTTGACCGTTTGGTAGTTAGTACATTGCCAGCTACTACCATAACGATCTGCCGGCTACTCCTCTGTAACTACTGGATGTATTTCAAGAATTGCTGAGATTAATCGTTATGCATTGTTGATAGAGAAATCTCTAACAGATTGGGTTATTTCCCCTTTTTGGAAAATTATGCCCCTTTGACCGTTTTGGTAGCTCATATACATTGCCAGCTACTGCTTCAGAGCTACTAGATGTATTTCAATAAAACCTGTTTGTATTCAACATTGCACATTGTGGGTGTGCGTAATGTATCACAGGTTGTGTTATCTGTCTTTTTTTTTTCTAAAATTATGCTCGTTTGACCATGCTTGATTTAATCGTTACACAAGTGTAATCATTATAAGTTTGTCATGAGCAGGAATTGAACCTGCAACCTTTTCCTGGGAGGGGGATATAAGTCAGACCCTAAGTGACAGTTCTATTTATTTATTTTTTTTTTTTTTTTTTGGTTTTGGTTTTGGTTTTTTATCGTGCTGACTGCAAAATCTAGGCTATAATATTGCAAGAGTAAACAGAGAAGACCCTGATCAGACAGCTCCTTCCTGGAAGGAACTTAATAAGGCGTCAACACATTTGTATAATAGGTAAAGATGTAATGTGTATTTGAAAGCGTGTTATTCTGACGGATTGCCAAATGCGGTCCCTATTTAATGAACTGGGAGTATATACTAGATAAATCTTTGGGTTTATTACTTGTTTAGTGTGATTCAAGAGGTTATACCTTTAAGAAATGATACGAATTCAGAACATGAATTTAATAGTTTGTTGTTTATATGTCTTAAGTTTCCGCATGTGTATGTCACACAACATGGTAACGCTTCACCTTAAGTTTCTATATGTGCAATTTTTCTTATAGAAATAGATCAAATTTCATTATGTTCTATTGTGTAAATAGGACCTCTGGGGTTGCTGAAGCGATCAGCGGTGCACAAGTTATTGAAATATCGGACAATGACTGCATGGTGCACCAATCTGAACTCGAAATACAAATGTATCTGTTTTGATTGTTTATAACATACACGAGTATAACTTATATAAATTTTATTAGTTTATAATATGCTTGTGATATTAGTGATGTATGATGACTGAATTACCTATGAACTGCATTTTCTTTAAGTTTTGTTTTGTTTTTTAAGACCATTTACATTGCATTTATAATACACATAATGCAATATACTAAAGGCGGCACACCACCATAAAGCGACAAAATCCATCAACATTCATTATTGTATTAGATCAAAATAATAAAAAAAACTTGCATGTAATTATATACGTACAATCTTACACGCTGAATGCTAAATATGTCTGATATAAACCTACATTTCACAATTAACTAAAGCTAATAACGTTACATTTGATTTTTTCTCAACTCAAAACGTTGAGGATCCAAATGTATATTCTTTCTTCTTCTTCTTCTTCTTCTTCTTCTGTTTACTGTCCTCATTCAGCATATTGAATATACTGACAAAACGCGCATGGTTAAAAACAGGATTAAAACAGAAATTTTGGGTTTAATTTGTGAGAGATGTCACTTGAGTTTTGAATATCTCAAATGACTCAACTGAGGCTATAACCGGTGGCAGTTTGTTCCAATCTCTGATTGTGTTTACGAAGAACGACCATTCATTTCCTACAATCTTTGGTTGTCGTTAATTGTGCATAGGCATGATTATTTGTGTGTCTTGATTGTCCATTTGGCTTTTGGAGATGTTTTTCTTTTTTATTGCGACCATGTTGTTAGCTATTTTATAGGACATTATAAGTCTAGCTTCTTTTCGTCTAGATTGGAGGCTTTTCCATCCTTATTCTTGTAGCATATCGCTTAGACTTGAACGATTTCTATGATGACTGGTGACGTATCTAGCGGCTCTTCTTTGTATTTTTTCAATTTTATCAATTTGGTTTTGGTTGTATGGGTCCCAAACAGTTGTTGCATATTCTAACTGGGGTCTGACTAAGTTTTGTACTTGTTTTTTTTTGGTACGTAAATTACGTTGCAAGAATCCCAGGCTTCGACTGGCTTTGCTTGTTATGTTTTGGATATGTTCGCTCCAGTTTAATTCTCTAATGATAGTACACCCAAGATATTTTGTCGATGTTTCATGTTTAAGTATATGACCATGGGGATTATAATTCCATTTTCAAAATTGGGTTTTTCCTCTCTGTGACTGTCATCACGCTGCATTTCTCAGGATGAAATTTCATTTTCCATTTTTTCCCACATTGCTAGTTTGTCTAAGTCTGGTTGGACCCTATGACAATCATTATCCGACGCAATAGTTAGGTAAACTACAGTGTCATCTGTAAATAATCCGACAGCTGAGTGAAGCGATGCTGGTAAGTCATTTATATAGAATAAAAATAAAATTGGTCCTAAAAAGTCCTTGGAGAACTTTTTCTCTGTCTGAGGATTCCCCATCAACTAAAACTACTTACCCAGCAAGCATCGAATATCGGACCGATATCGGACCAATATTGTTTTGTATATCGGACCAATATCGGTTTTCAATATCAGGGCAACATCGTTTTTGCAAAGGCCCGATATCTTTTTGAATATCAATCCGACATTGGACCGATATAGGACCAATATCAGTTTGCCTATATTGGGTGGATATCAATATACCTATATCTGACCGATATAGGTGTGCCTTGATTGGACCTACATACATTTCCCAACAAATGGCCTTACATAATGAAATTGTGAAGTGCTTGACAAATTACCAGACAATTTCTTGCTGAAAATAAGTTGGAACATTGATTCAAATCATTGGCAACAGGGTTTATAAGTTAAATTAAATCTTTAATAAAATAAGACTCCAGTGACTTTTAAAGCAAAAAAAAATGAAAAAAATCAATCATGCACTTGTGTGAGGAAAGTTTAAGAGTAAATGATGAGAACAAAATATATACACACATCTGTAATCAATAATATATTTAATATACAAACAGTAATAATCCATTTAGTGAATAAATAGTCTTTCAAATGGCCTTGTTTGCAGTATGGCCTCAGTTTGCACATATCACATACGAATGTTGGAATTAAACTCACTATTCCACTATAGAGCTAGTGTCTCTTTGTTGATATTTTGTGGATGCACAAAACACACTAAAAATCATCAAAGTCGTCTTTCATATAATTATGGTGTATCCACTGTTTCCACCATCTCTGGAAAACTTTGGGGTTCTGGAGTCAAAAGTGAATGTTGCTTCTACTATGTGACTCCTTCCGGTATTTGGCCCCTCTTAAGCCAGTCCTTCAAGGCATCCTCACCTTCAGTGCTGGCGGTTTTTGTTGATACTTTTTTTCTGTTCACATTCTGTTCAGGACACAAACAAAAGAGGTTGATATAAACATCTTATTAGCTGCATCAAACTGACTATACAACACTTTTAATAATTTATTTCAAAGGAAGAAGACATTTTTATTATCTTTTTCATTTAACGAGATAGTAAATTGGTATAGAATTATTGGTTTAGCAGCTTTAATTTGCTTTAAATTTTATAATTACAAAGCTATAGGAGTTGTAATAGCTCAGACACTCTCTTAACAATGACAATGGTTTATTTCAAATACATGTTTGCTGACATGTGATACTTTCTTTGAATTGACAATTTCTTAGTATTGGTTTGAAAAAAAATCAACTTACTGTAACGAACGTTATTCAGCATCAAGTTTCCTCTTCTTTCCCGTGAAGGCATATCTCTCTAGCACTTTGCAGTTTTGAAGTTATGTCCACACAGCCTGCAAGGTGAAAGGAAAAGTAAACATCAATTCGTAAATATACAAACACTGGCATCCGGCTTATAATCCAATCTGACCTATATCAAGGGCGTGACTGGGCTTACGCACTAACGCACGTGCGTACAATTGATTTGAAAAATCGAAAGTTTAAAAACGCCAAAAACGCATATAAAAAACATCGCCTTACCAGGGTAAGGCATATATTTGCCCTCGTAATTAGATACAGAGAAATTTATTTTGAACGGATTTGCCTAGAACGATATTACAAAAATCATATCTATAAGCACAAACAGGTTAATTTACCGACAACATTAAGGTATATATTTTACGGTACGATACTTTCTTGATCAGCTCATCTTTCCCCGCCTTTTTCATGTGTTCTAATAGTAATTGAAAATACATTCAATATGCCAACCTGTTAACTCAATGGTTACACATAGCTGAGATCGGACTAGGGCAATGTTCTGTAACATCTGCATGGAGGCTTAGATATTAATTATTTCATTTCTGCCATGATTCATGAAGAAAGTAAACGTAGCTAGGTATGCAACAACATGTATGTAAGTATGAACAGTGTTAAGATATAACTATTATATTATTTACTACAAAAACAATTTAAATATTGTATCAACTTACTTGAGAAAAATGTTGTTATGAATTATATAAGCACTGAAACATCTTTATTGTTCTTACGCATGCGTATATCAGTCCTTAATTTGTGTTAAAAATATTCGCGTTTTTGTATATTATTGACTAATTAAAAGGCTCATGAAAAGAAAAAAAAAACATGGCTCCAATTTTTCAAATTTGGCTCATCCATTGGTTCCAACAATCATAGCGCTGAAGGCACTGGAGTTGTGTGTGTCTCAAATTAAAGCATGATCCTGGTCGTGGGCTCTCATGCATTTAGGTTTCAACTTTTTTTTTTTCGTCTCCAGTATTCTTATTTTCTTTTTATATAGTGTCTCTTTTATAAATATTCTTATCTCAGTCACTCTGTCTCATCCGCGATTCCTTACCCGCTTTCAAAGTAACTAGCGACATTTTTGTCCATTGTCTTCTCTCATTACACTTTTTTTTTCGACACACGAATAAAGGTAGATTATAGTGAAAGAAAAAAAAATGAATGTTTTACTAGTAAAGAAATGCAAGAGCTATAAAGAGGAAGAGACTTTGAAAAGGGGAGTAGCTTAAGAGCTGGATACAGTGAATGTAGCTTTTAGTTGAAGAGATAGATAGCCGGAGATGGGAAAGAGGAGACCATAGAGCAAGGGTATTTAAGATGGAATAGTAAAAAGAAAGAATTAAGGTAAAATCTGTGCATGAGAGCCCACGACCAGGATCATCTGTAATTGAGACCTAAACCGTACAACGGTAAAGGCCGATCGAGTTCGCACCCGGCGAACGTTAGGGTATGTCTGCATTGTGCAGAAACTTACTTGGGTCTGACTGCCGTCTCACATAATCCACACTTTATATACCCTACTTGTAATATCTTTCGAACGGGTTTTAAATTGGTTCTATATTTAGATTTATTAGTCTTTTCTGAAAATGACTGTATTTCTTTGAACATTAATTATTTCACTAAAATATGTTACATACTAAGTTATTTTACCTTCCAGAAGCTCAACAAAATACAAATAACTAACTCAGTGTTTTCAAAACGGAGCTTATTTTAGTATTTATATTTTTTTCTAAAGAAAGGGGGTCGTTTTATTAACTAGACAAAGGACAGTGTTATAGGTGTTTTAAATCGGTTTACAAAAAGGCTCCAAAGTTGGCCCAGTGGTAACGACTCTGTCTACAACTCCTCTCAGTATCACTTCACGTGGGTTCGTAGCTCGGAGGTGAAAAATTTAGTGCTAGATTATAATACCAGAGCATTAATTTTATTGACTTTAAAACTTAATACCATAATCATTTCTGCATTTGAATTATTGGCTTCTATTTTTATCGTTTTGAAAAGGACCTACAGTTAATCTATTGAGCTATTATTCAAGATTCATATCTCATTCAAAGTTGTTTTTTTAACTAAATTATTCAGTATTGAAGCAAACCGTAGAAAGGTTCAATTTCAATCCCGGGGCGTATACTATAGTTTATAATCGCAATGTTTCGGACATGTAAACATATTTCGGGTACCCCAAATTTTTTGGATAATAAGTTATCACAATGTCAGTATAAGAACGCTTAAAGACGATCGCGACAGTTTCATCTTTCTTTTTTTCCCAAACGTTTAGAATTTCATGACACCGTTATTTTGAAACAAAAAGTACAAACAAACAGTATTTGTTTTAAACTTTATTCTTTCTGATGTAAAAACATTGATTTTTTTTTCTGATTTTTTCAATGAATACTTTTTTGGTTTCAGTCCATATACCGAGGTAGTGTTATCCTAATGCATTAGTTAAAAATACTGCGCGTTTTTATCATATTTCATTATGATTTTACAGTTTTTGTATGTACTTATCACCCTTTAAAATGCTCCTACGGCGTTCCATGGGGCATTTTCCCCCGGGGAAGCATGCCAAAAGACCCACCCTAGCCATGGTGCGTATACCGATATTGGGTCCAGGCACGCCATTGTATATTCATATACTATGGAGACGAGGTAAACAACTCCCTCAATTGGCCCCTGAATATATGTCAAATTGGATAAGAATGTGTATACAAAATAAAACTCAACAGTGTTTATAAAAAAAAAAAAACAATACAATATTGTATATCAGTATATGAACATGTAGTACGATATCTCATACACAACAAGTTTTATTTCTTTATTTTTTTTAAGCAAAAAAAAACTGCCTTATGCTAACATACATGCAAGAATAAAATATTAAAATCAAATGGTATTTAAGGTCAGGTTTAAATGGTCATTTGTGTTTATACGTTAAATGGACTTACCCGGTTTAAGATGACCAAACATCTGAAGAAAATTCAAACTCAAAGAGCATGGTGGCATGGGAATGCAGTCAAAATCAAAACGAGGCTAATATTTGATTTTTTTTTAACATTTTTTTTAATTTAAATGTTTAGTTTCAATTAAACAAATGATATTAAATCAAATAAAAATATTAGAAAGATTTAGCACATTTATCTTCCCTACTTATTAATATAAAATTGTTTCCTATTTACTTTTTGAACCTACACTCCAAGGAGAGTTATATATTTTGTGAAAGTAATTTTTGATATCAGCCCGTATAGGACCGATATGTGGAAACGATCTGAATTTTATATAGACAAATCCTTGTTTATTTACACTTGTACAACAAGATATGTTTATGTGCTGTGATATTTACATTTGGATTCATGATACAATTTACTCTATGCTACTGGATCTGCAGGTTGGGATATCGGCTGTATATCGGCCCGATGTCGCAAACTGATATCAATGTACTGATATCGGCACGATATACCCATGCTTGCTGGGTTGTGTTCTATTTGATAGGAATGCTTTGATCCAATTGTTTGTCTTTCCTCTGATACCATATTGATATAGTTTGTGCAGTAATAGGCTGTGAGAAACTTTATTAAAATCTTTGAGAAATCCAGGATGAGGAGGTCCGACTGTTTTCCCATTTCAAGGGTCGATATATGCAGGCATTTGGTTTCACATGAACGTTTATTTATACAGCCATGTCGAAGGGGTATATTATATTGTTGACTCAACATGATTCATTATATTACTAGTGACCATATTTTACAGCGAAAACACGGGAGGGAAATCGGTCTATAATTTGCTGGTATGTATTTTTTACTTTTTTTAAATGATGGTGTTACAGATGCAGTTTGCCAATCAAATGTTTTTTTTTTCCTGTTGCCATTGAGACATTAAATATGATTGTTAGGATGGGGGCTGTCTCACTAGCAAGTTCATTGAGTACTATAGGCTTTATGTTGTCTGGGCCTGCAGCTTTATGAGGTTTCAGATTTTTTAACTGTATTTCCACTCCCTTATTTGTGATTTCTATATCTCCACTGTCTGGATACTTACCTGGTGTGTCAACCTTGAAGTTTTGCTTACAGAATTATCTTTTGCTGATGAGGTTTGCTGATGAGTAAACTGACTGGAATTGTTTATTTAATAAATTTGCCTTCTTTTTGGGATCAGTTTCAAGTTTGCCATTAACTCTCAGAGGTGCTACTCCACTTTTATCACTCTTCTTGTGTTTGATGTAAGTCCAGAATCTTTTGGTGACACTTTGAGTGTCTTTTGTATTTTCAGGTGTTATATTGTCTTTAATAAAATTCCAATAAGCTTGTCTATTTTCCTTTGTACTATCTGTTTTATTTCTTTAAATCTTTTAATGTCTGGGGGGTGGTTTGATTTCTTTTTCTTTTTGTAAGCACTGTCTCTCCTCTTCACGGTTAGTATTTTGATTTCTTTAGTTATCCAAGGATTTTTATCTTTGAGTTGCATGTTTTTGACGGGATATGTTGGTTTGTAGCTCTTTCAGAGCCTTCTTTAAAAATATTCCAAAGTGTATTGACATTTGATTTTTGCTCATGTTTTCTTTTTTGTATGCTTTCATGTAATATTTTCATGTCCTTTCTCATGCTGTTTCATTTTGTTTTTTATAGAGTGGGATTTTTCTAGGTTTCTGATGATTAACTAATAGGCTTGAGTTTAACTCAGAATATACAATATCATGGTACGTCTGAGATTCCTGGCATCACTTCTGTCCTCATAATTTTGGTAGCCTTGGATGTTTGTTATCATTAAATCAAGAGCGTTGTTGTTTCTTGTTGGTTCTTGTACTAAAGGATCAAACAGTTGTCGCCAAGGATGTCTGTGAAGTAAAAGTGCAAATCTGGATGCTGTGTTTCCTTGGCGCAGAGTTTTATTCCCCAGTTCCAGTCTGGTGTGTTGAAATCTCCTCCAATTATTAGGCATGCCCCTTCTTTGGGTGTTCTTTGGACTGATGTTTCCATTTCTGTTAAGCTTCTCTCTCTGATGTTTTAGGGCTGTAATAAGAGCATATGTGTTGTGTGTGGTGTGTGTGTGTGTGTTGTGTGTGTGTGTTGGGAATATCTGGCCTGTTTTGTATTATAGAGTCAAGCCAGGTTCTGTAGCTAATGGTTACATCTGGTTTAGTGCTATCTAGATTTTGTACTTGGTGTTGTTTATTTCTAATGGACTAAGAGTTGACATTATAGTATTCTCAGTGGGGATAAAAGGTTTCCCATTACTTTTTTGTTTTACTGCGCTTAGGTACGTTTTGATTAGTGTTTTGGTTTGATGGTTTCTGTTCATTGATAATCTAAGCTCTCATCAAACGGGCTAAAACTGTTACTATTTGGAATGGAAGTTGAACCATAACAAAAGGTAATAAATTTGGGCTGTTACAGATAACACAGTCCCATCTGACTGAAATGTTTCATCTGCTACAAGGTAACTATAGTTCTGCTATTGATATCTTGACAATTAACGTGAAAACCACTGGGTCACATGTTTCGCATTTAACTGCTTTGGGTCATCCCGGGTGATAGGTTTTATAACTGAAGAATATGCGTAAAGTAATTAAACGTTTTTCCTCAATTCTTCAAAGCATATAAAAGTTCGGAATTGTCGGAAACTTTGTATATTTTCTCACAATGAAAGTTACATTTATAATCTGAACTGTTAATAGCAATATAATAAATGTTTGTTTTGTTTAGTTTGTTTGTTTTTTTTTTGGGGGGGGGGGGGTTGTCTAATTCCAGAATGAAATAAAAAAGAGAAAAAATCTTTTTAGAAAAAAAAAACTTTAAATATAATTGCAACATACACAATCTTTTGCAGATATAAACGTAAAATGGCTGTTTTTCTAAGTACAGCTCTATCTGAAATTATTTATCCTAAATAAGAAAGTTATCTAAGATTAATGTCTCTGCAGTTGATTACAAAAATGAATAAATAAATAAATAAAAAATAATAATAATACAGATTATTTGCCAGTGATACATTTTTATTTTACTGCACCGCCTTATCGGTGATTTTCACGGCGTTTGTTAAAATAACAAGACATCTTGAGACGACGAAATGAAAGGATCAGCGAACCCGAAAATAATTTCTAAGATTGACCGACAAAACAAAGAATCTCCCAATATATTGATAAAGTAATAGTTTACTGGTAATAATCACTATGCCATTTTGTAAATTTTAAAGCAATGTCTCCTGATTGTCTAAATTTGTTTTGTTATAATCGGCTGAGAACAACGTCTGTGTGCAGTTTGTCATGTACACATGTGGATACAAGAAGACTGCATATATACAAATATGTCGACATGTACTCATATAGTTTTTAGTTATATGCATTCAAAGATTTCCTTATCGGTCTAAATTACTATTTTTCTGCTCTCAATTTATGTTGCTCATATTTTTTTTTTTTTTTTTTTTGGAAGGGTGGGGGGGGGTTAATAGGGTTAAAGGATCACTAAATTTTAGTACTGGTATAATATAGTGATTTTCTGGATTGGCATGTGCATTTTTGTTTACAAACACACACTAATGTCACATGAAAACAGTGGCAATTTGAGATTGACAGTTAAGAAAATAACAACTAAATTTTGTAAATCAATTTTACCATACATGCCATATTTTCAGTATGTCTCCCAGGGAGATTTTGAAATTTTCACAGGGAGAATTTGGGGTCCAGCCAGGGAGATTTTCCTTTATTCAAATAGAAACTTAAACCTTTCCTCAAGCACTGTTTACATTAAATGCAACACTAACCCTTTTAACAAATCGGGGGATCATTTTTAATAATACTTTCAACCTTCCGTCTGTGTATTCTTTTTTTCTTTTAGCTAAAAATATTATTTAGCTTAAAATATTTATCGTGTACGTATGGTGTATGAAGTGGTTACCCAAATCTTCCCCATCATGACATCTCATTATAGTAAATTACTCAGCAGACGATATCCCTTGTTTATCAAGTCATTTCGGTGTGAAAATTGCAATTCATTTGCAATTTATCGCTAGCTGAGGTGTACTTTCTACAATGTGTCAATATGATGAGTTTTGTTAAGATTTAATATGATTGGTAAACATTGATCTAATTATCATTTATTGTTTACACTCCGGTAAGTAAGGATTAGCTATTCTCCGGACCTTTTTTTATCCATGATAAGATTTACGTCTTTATTACAGTGTACCATCCTAACCTTATTCATTCTAGCTTTAGTATTGCCTTGATAGTTGCTAATTACCCGACGATAATTGTTTCCAACTGATAGAGTGTCCAATCTGCTACCTGTCTGAATTATGCAATTTGATTGGATAAGGACGATCACACATTGCCTGTGCTGTGTACAGCACACTGGTCAGGATTGATACTAACACATGTTTCTTACGTAATCTTCCTGATGCTGTATCATAGCTCGGTAATAAAATGGTTATACTGATTTTAAAGGAAACCAGTTTGATTTAAGTCAGACCGGGAGATTTCACCTCCCGCGGGAGATCGGGAGACAAGTCGAAATCCCGGGAGATTTAATCTCCCGCCGGAGATATGGCATGTATGATTTACTCCCTATTTACTTTTTCAAAAATATCATTCATATATAGTCAAAAATATTTCATGACACATTCTCTGCTGTTTACATTAAAATATCTTCAGGGACTAAATGCTAGTATGTAATGCACTTCAAGTATATCACTGAAAAAAGACTTCCCAAAAATAATGTTGCCAATAAAATTATTGATATATTCAGTAAAAATACAGTTTGTATATGGTAATATGGGGTATCAGATCTGGCTGGCTAGCTTAAAGCTTTCTTTTCCTTACTCTTTTGATAGTTAAGAGTAATAAGAAGGGATGATAAATTTCATCGCCCATCATGTATACACTGTAAACAGTTAAGTCAAAATTAATCTATCAAACAGTTACAGCTGAAATATTTAGTTAGATATCAAATATGAATACTTTTACAATCATGCAGTTTACTCATTATTTCTTCCGCTAAATCAAATGACATATTTTTGATGCATATTATACTTGTTCAACCCGCTTTGAGGAATATTTAGGATAAAGGGGCTAGAAAAGGGGTAATGATTTTCCCCAGGGCCATAATTATAATGGCATTGTTGATTAAGAAAGAAAATAACATATGTTAAGCAGATATAAGTTCTTGTTTGATATACTTATTTCAGGTATTTATGTGCATGTGAAAAATGATGATATACATTCATGACTTCTTCACATGTTGTTAAATACATAAAAGTAAAATAATCTTATGTCAAACCGAAAGGATGTCACACCTGGGATACAAATATTATATTGAATAATTCTGACCAATCAGAGATATTTTGGTCACCTATCTCAACTTGGCAAGTCTAGCACAACTTATTTATATATATAGCATCCCAGGTCATTTTTTAATGTTTTTAAAACTTTTAAAGAGTGGTATAGATGAAAGTTGCTATTGATAAGCTTTCCAAAACTGTTTTTATTTTTAAAATATCTTGAAAATTAAAAAAGTTAATGCTTTTAAAAGTGTCGAAAAAACAGCTGAAGTTCAGAAAAATGGACATATACAATACATAGTAGGTTCGAAACCTCGACGGAACCATCGCGTCGTGGAATTCACTACATTCACAACTAAATGCTCTAACTTTTTTATTTTCTAAGTTATTTTGATGAAACTTGGAACACAAAAACTTATGTTGACTGGGCCAGATTCTATTGTTAAATATACTCTATTGTTTCATTTTGGTTATTGTAAAAGAAAAATAAAAGCATGATATATATTAAGATTTCTGATGCATCGTGGAATTTCATATATTCACAACAAAAGTTGCTATAACCTTTTTTATTTTTTAAGATAATTTGAGATATATATCTATATACATGAATTAAATGTCATCTCTGAAATAGTTGTTTAACTGGCTAGTAATCACTTCACTTGCTGCATTTCTTTATGAATTTGGTTGTCTCACCCTGTGAGTCTGCAGTCTGGTAATAACAAACCCATCATGCACACAGTCACGATAACTGAAACTAACGTTTTGGCATATAAGTTATGTTAATTGAATCTTGGCTGTTATATGTTATATATACAAAAATAGAAATTAATGAACATTCTACACATAGTCCAGGGGGCTACCACTGATAACAGTAGGCCTCCAGGCATTGATTTGTCACAAACTGTAATTGCATAAATTGTTTTAAAATCTGCAGACAGAAATAGTGGTTTGAATATTACAATGTTACACTGTTAATTTTTACCCCCCCCCCCTTGTTTTAGCTCACCTGAGCACCATGTGCTCATGGTGAGCTTTGTGATCACACTGCAACCGACATTGTGTGTAGTCCGTCGTCAACAATTTGCTTTAAACAACATCTCCTCTGAAACCCTGGACAGAATTTGATTAACTATGCAGGGATGATCCTTGGGTGAACCTTCACAAAAGTTGCTAAAATAAACTTTACCATGTAGAACTCTGGTTGCCATGGCAACAAAAAGAAAAAAAATGAAAACTTTAAATATTATCTCCTTCAAAACTACAGACCAGATGTTCCTTGGGTAACCTTCTACGAACATTTGCTAAAATTATTCCGATCCATAAAAAAATGGCCGCTAGGGGCAGGGATAATTGCTTTTATGTATATAGTGAAATCTTTAAACTGACATCTCTGAATTTGATTAAACTTGGCAGGATAATCCTTGGGTTAACCTTCACAAAAAGTTGCTAAAATAAACTTGATCCATATAGAACTCTGGTTGCAATGGCAATGGAAAGAAAAAAAAAATATGAAAACTTTGAAAAATCATTCCTTCAAAAATACTGGTCAGAATTCAAAATGTTTTAGTACAGATGTTCCTTGGGTAAACCCTACACTTAGGTTAGTGATCCAGGGCCTTTTGTGGCCCTCTTGTTTTTTAAAGTGGGGCTAAACCAAGAAACATACATGGTGTTATCACATCACACATTGCTTTTGTACTACATTGTATCTTTGCAGACCATGCTATTATAATGTAATTTCTTAAAATAGTAATTTGCTCTGTCCATTTTTGACCAAAAACTGTTGGATGAACATTAATTCCAAGAATACAATCTTGTCCATTCAATCCTGTTCATTTTTAGAATTAACAAAAGTTAAAACATATTTATTTTACATTGATTGGGAAACAAGTTCATACATACTATACTAACCACTCTAGACATGTCCTGGTTGGACCATACTTTGCACATTGGAAGGTCATGAAATCCTTGTTCCCAATGGATTTGAACCCACACCATCAGATCCTCAGTCATGTACATTAACACCACAAAACCACAGCATGATCCCTAGTATTAACAGTTTATTTAAAACCAATGATAATAATAGCATGATCAAGAGAGGTTATTCAGAAATTTGATAAGTTTCTCATTTTACATTACTTTCTTTAGTTATAGACAACAATGGATAAAAAGCAGAAAAAACTTACACCGAGGATGGAGAAACGTCTGAAATGGCTTCATGAAAAGAAGAACTTGTCCCGTGTAACAAGAGGTATTTTTTTTTCCCCTTTAAGTTTTAATGTTTAATTTTGAAAGGAAAACAACAGCAGGGGAAATTCGGGAAAAAATAATATGCAAATAAAAGTATGCATTTTTGTGTCGCCTGCATAGCATGGCAGACACATAGGAATCATCTTTGTCCGTCGTCGACGTCGGCGTCACACTTTCTTGCCCGGAGCATAACTCGAAAAGTATTGAGGTGTATCACCTTGAAACTTAAAACATGGATAGATCACATTGAGGTGGAGTTGCAGTGCACAAGAATGATAACACTGACTTTCGTATTTTCTGAGTTATTACCCTTTGTTGAATCTGAGATTTTATATTTTGTCCGGACCATAACTTCAAAAAGTATTTGAGGTATCACCTTGAAACTTAAAACATGGATAGATCACATTGAGGTGGAGTGCAGTGCACAAGAAGATAACTCTGACTTTAATATTTTCTGAGTTATTGCCCTTTGTTGATTTTCAGTCATAATTTTTGTCCAGGACATAACTCAAAAAGTATTGAGGTGCTGACTTAAAACTTTATAGATAGATAGATCTCATTGAAGAGGAGTGCAGTTCACGTAAATGATAACTCTCACTTTCTTTTCTCCTGAGTTATTGTCCTTTGTTGATTCTCAGTCTTTATTTTTGTCAGGAGCATAACATAAAAAGTATTTGGGATATATTGCTTTGAAATTTCCCATAGATTAAAGATCTCATGGATGCATAAAGAATGATAACTCTGTTTTATTTTCTGAGTTATTTCCCTTTGTTGATTTTCAGACTTAATTTTTGTCTGGGGCTTAACTCGAAACGTATTTGAGGTGTTGACTTGAAACTCATAGATCTCAATGGTCTGAGTGCAGTGCACATGAATGATAACTCTGTTTTTTCTTTTTCCTTGAGTTAAATTTCCCTTTGTTGATACTCATACTTCATTTTTTGTCTGGAGCATAACAGAAAAAGTATTTGAGGTATTACTTGAAACTCACAGGTGGAAAGATCTCATGGAGTGCATTGTGCAAGAATGATAACTGTTGTATTTTTGGAGTTATTTCCCTTTGTTTATTTTTTTGGATTTTAATTCTTGGTTGGTGCATAACTGTAAAGTATTTGAAGTGTTGCCTTAAACATTTATAGTAGAAAGAATCTCATTGTCTGAGTGCAGTACACAAGAATGATAACTCAATAATGATAATGATGACTACAAACTTGCAACATATATATAATTAACGTCCATAAGTGCTTTAATGACTCATAATTTTTCTTACAGTTAATGTTTTGAATTTATAGACATTCTGACACTCCTCTGATAAGACTGTATAGTCGAAAGTGCTCGGGAAAATTATTACATATTGCACTGTTTGAATATTTTATTTCCCCCCCCCCCCCCCCCCAAAAAAAAAATAATATATATATATATTGTGTGTGTGTGTGGTGTGATTTGGTGTTATTTTTGTACCTCACAAATGGATTATGCTTATCAATAATTTGTCAAAAGATCGATTTTCTAGTCAATACTTTCATCAAACATGCTTAAAATGCAGGCGACACAAGTGTTCCGAGGAACACCCACATCTAGTTAAAACCCACAGATGCAAAGTATATGGGGCTATATTGAAGTCACGAGATTTGTCCGCCCTGTTCTCAAGCTACTTTTTGGTTGTATTTTGATCAGATTTAACAAGACTGATTAGTACCAACCTAGTTGAGCATAATTGTTGGCACATCATGATTTGCTCAATTTTAAATGAATTGTGGCCCTTGTTATATTTTCAAATATATTTTGTATGGCTTTTTCTTAGCTACATCTGCTTAGTTTTGATTTAACTTCATAGTATAAATAAGTGCCAAATCTAGTTGCACATATCACATGCACATCATGATTCGCTTGAATTTTAAATTAGTTATGGCCCTTTTTATATTTCTTAAATGTTTTTTGTATGCCAAATTTTTCACAGCAATCTTTGGTCAATTTTATTAAACTTCAAGCTTTTAAAAAATTCCAAGCCTGTCAATGGCCGGAATTCATCAACGTTTTTTTAAATATGAGTTATTGGCACTTTTTTAAAATTTTTTATTTTTATATTTGGTCCAAAAACTATATCTTGGCACCGAAGACCTGATTTTGGATTAATTATTACAGTTTTAAAGAGTCCCAAAAGTTTTAGTTAAGAAAATCGTTGGCCACATCATGACTGGCTTAAATTTATATGAGTTAAGGCCCTTGTAACATAAAAAAGGATATATTTTGTCCACCCCTATTTTTTTGACTCCCAAATTTGTTTGATATAACCTCACAATGATAATAAGAAACCAAGCCCAAGTTGGCACATCTGGACCAGTTTTGGAATTTTATATGAGTTACAGCCCTTTGTTTTATTTATTGAAGATATTTTGTCCACTCTTTTTTTAAGCCCCTTTTCATTTAACTTTGAAACAATTATAAATGCAAGCCTACTTGCTTATGTTTGTAGGCTTTGCCCCATGCTTGCTTCAGTATTCATTGATTAAAAGGCCCCCCCTAAGAAAACTTACTTCGAAGAAATATAATCTCTCGATTCTCAGCTACTGTGGGTCAGATTTTGATAAAACTTCACAGCATTAATAAAAACCAAAAACTAAATGCACATACCCATGGAAAGTCAGGGTTTTTTTATAATTTTTTGAATTCTTTTTCAGTGATACTTTTTTAAGTGTATCAGACCTCTACCGGGGTTTGGTGTGTTTTTTTTTTTAAATCCTTCCCTTTTTTCAAGTTTGACTGACATGGTAAAAGTAAACTTTTGGACAAAGAAAGTATTTTGGGTATTCATCATCTTCCAGTGATAGTTCTTTGATGAAATTTTTTTGTATGCCTAATTTAAAAGGAAATGTAAATTCATTACTTTCATTAAAAGTCAGTACTCCTGTTTAGAAAAGAAAGAAAAAACACGTACGTATGAGGAATTTGAACAGAGTAAACATACTTTTAAAACTTTTTTAGGGAAGATCTGTATTAGGCCCCAAAAACACGCATTTTGTACGAAGAAGTTAAATTTGGTTTCTACCCCAATATTATCTTTTCCCAGGGGACTAATTTTCCCAAGGGATTTCAAGCATATTTTTATCCATGTATATCAACCCCACACAAATTGTCCATTTAGGATTTCACTGCATTTTCTAAAACAGTAGGACAACTTACATCTAGAAACTGCCTTTGTTACAGATTTCAGTCAAGGCCTATGTTTGTATAGCAAAATTATGATTTCATTTACAAAATGCTGAAAGTCTTACCTGATAAAAATATCATTTAAATAATTCTGCACTGAAAAATATATAAAGAAAAAATAAATTGAAAATGTCTTATTATTTCAGCAAAAACTGGCACAGCAACCAATAACAAAATTTCCCCGACTGGAAATAGTGCTCCTGTTTCTACGGAAACAGTTTCTAATAGAGGATTCAAGACTAAACTTTTTACCTCTCAAGATGATAAGAAAAAAATGGTAAAGTCAGCTCCTAAGAAAAGCAACAATGACAAAATCACAGATAAGAAAAATGGGGCTAACATTCAAGAAAGAAAAGAACAGTGGTTCTAAAGTAAGGGGAAAAAAGACAAGTGCCAAATGAAAAAGTGCAGAAAAAGAGCAAACAGGAAAAAAGCACCTAAAAAGGCAGTTCAGATTGTGGTGCTGTAGAAAAGCTTGAGTCTACGACCCGTGGCACACTCCAAAACCTATGTCTTTTGTTGGAAACTTTTCCCCAAAGGGCATTACCCAAAGGAACAGGTGGGGGGAACATTTTTAGAAAGACAGGTACTTTTTTTTCAGTCTTTTTCGATATATGTTAGATGTTTAAAGCTTTAAAATGTTACAGCAAACAGGTTTGTGAATTCTGAAAATTTTTTAATAAATTCAAAATTATATTTAACCATTCCCTGTGACCCCAAAGAGTAAAAAATAAAATTTGAGTTAGAATTTAAAGTTATAGGATTTCTGGAATTTCAGTATACTTATTAGCTAGACAGCTATGGAAAAGTTAGTCTACTCACCCAAGTGTTGTTTTCAGTAAAGTTTTGGTTTAAGTTTTGTGGCAAACTATATCTCAAAAATATTGCACATTTTTTGGAATATTTCCTCTAACTGCATTTTTTACACAGCATATGCAAAATTTAAAAAACCAAATTTCCTACAAGTGACCAATAACTAATTTTTATTGTACTGTAAGCGAGGGGACACAGCAGGGCACTTTTTTGTTGCTGCTGTCTGTCAACTTTTTCGCTGCACTTTAGCAGGTGACACATGTATTCCAAAAAACTTTTTGGGGGTGGGTGGAAAAAATATGTAAGGCAGGTTTGTATTTCTTCAACACTTTTAAATGTAAAAAAAAAAGGGTTTTTTAACCTTGTAAAATCTTGCAGACAGTCTAATTAAATACTTCTTTAAATGAATGTTGTTAAGGTTATGAGAATTTTGAGCCGAATTAAAAAAAGACTGAAAATAAAATTTAAAAATGTACAATAAAGGTTCAAATTTAACACTGTAGAAGGAATTATTTTTATTAGTGTTGTTCTGTTGAAAAAAATGTAGAAAAGAGTTTTCCCTATTGTAATTTTAAAGATTCCATCAATTGCATCATGACAAGTGCATGGAACTTAAAAAAACCCAAAAATCATAACTGAACATTTATTTTCCAACTATCTGCTTAAAAATTTTTCCCCATAAATAAATAAAAGTTACATCATTATGAATGCAGTTGATATGTAAATATAAGGAATGAATTGCACATTTAAATGATTCATCGGGGCAGAATCCTTTGGAGCTGCTCAAATTTGGGGCCATGAAGTCCTTCTGTTTCATCAAATTTGATAGTTCCAATGTAGTTCAATATTGAAAAATTTAGTTCTAATTAA